>CM059433.1:85528269-86103269 GCA_030390025.1 Squalus acanthias
CTCCATTTCAGATAAAATGACTCATTATACATTAATGTTGTATTCATATGTCAACAATGCAATATTTTAAATAAATTATAAAACAATAAATGTATTATTAAATGATTATAGAGTGCACCTGATGGGTCAATGGGTAAATGTACTATTTTGTATGATACCGAGCCACACAAACCAGGAAGCTCCCAGTTTTAATGTCTGATTTGTGTTGAGTGGTGATAGTTGTCAGTGTCCCTGGGTCAAAGGAAGTCCACATCAGCCAGTGTTCACACTCCTGATTGATATTCAAGGACCTCTTCTATAAGTGTTGACGTGTGGACTGAAGCTACCTCCATCACCCCACCAGGTTGAATTGTTCCTTTACATATGTCTATGCCCATGCATGGGAATGGCTATGTAGGCGAGGTACCGGAGGACTACCAGCACGCATGGAACCTTCTCTTATCAAGAGTAAGTAACAGGGATTTTTCAATGAGGCAATCCTATTCAGAAAATAGTGCGGAGATCAGTTATGTGCAATTTTGGGGACAAAATTGCTGGCAATAGAAACACCCCATCAGGCAGACAGGAGCTTAATTTAAATATTCATTTTGGGGACAAGACCTGCTGCCCATATTTCCTGATGTTCTGCCGTTCGTGGTGTCATTTCTAAATCACACCTATTTAAAATGGGTGTCCAGGCTTGCTAGGTAATGGCATTTATACAGAAGCTCATGGCCAGGTAAATGTTTTGCAGTTTATTTCTGAACCACTTTACTAGATATTTTGTGATTTTCTTCTTCTAACACAGGTTCTCATGAGACATTATGCCAACTGTTCTAATTTCTTGTTGGCCCTAGCAACAGTGGGTTCCCCAATGGGAATCTTCCTATGTCAGGTAGGTCAGTCTACACGAAGAGTTTTCTGTGCCCTCCTGCCAATATCTGCACACCCGCATATAGCGACAGAGGTGTGCATAACTCACTTTGGCAAACGGTTAATGCATGAACAGGCTCCAATTTCCGAAGGAAGCTTGGACGACAGAGACAATGGCCCTGAAGTTCCGATCGGAGGCTCCCTGCGGGCGGATGCCTCCGATCAGCAAAAAATCTACGAACCTACCTGCTGGTCCCGGAGATACAGAGGCTTCCGATTCTGGGCCTCTCCTCTTGGAAATGCACAGAGGCCCACGTATCCCAGGGGCGCATGCGGTTCGCAAGCGCCCCTGAGATCACGTGGGCCAGCTCAACCAATGGAAGAAGGGAATCCCCCTTCATACTTTTGACAGGTCCATACGCACAGAACTACCAAAAGTATGAATGGGGATGACTACAAAAATGCACCAACACACTGAAATAAATAAATAAAAACCACTACATATATAAAATTAATTAAAATGGCATTTAAATAAATATGTTAAACAAAAATGTAATTTTTGGGAAAAAAATTTATATGGTTTAACGGGGCTTAATATAAACTTACCTTATTGGACAGGGTTTTTAATTTATAAGTGAGTGATAAAATCTTATTTTTCTATTTTTTTAAACTCTATACTGGTAAAAGCAGGCCTTACTCCTGCTTTTACCAGGCATAAGAATTCTATGGCCTTTCAGCGGGTGAAGGTTGAGCAAATAGCGCAACTCTCCACCCGCAGAGGCACTTTTCTTGGGCATGCGTTGGATCTGTCAAGAGGATTCTTGACAGATCGCAAGTTCCGGGTTTCAGCGCATGCGCTTCGCATGCCTAAACCTGGAACTTGCGCGGCCCCTATGGGTGCGTACTCACCTCATATGCACCCATGGGGGGTCGGAAAATATGGGCCAATAACACCACTAAGTTAGATGAATGCTTGACAAACTGCATGAAAGTAGTCATGCTAGGGTGATCAACAGCCAGTGTACCCTGATTGGCCACATCTCCCAAGATGCCACCAACCATTTCTGCATGCCATGTCAAACCCACCTTGGAATGACCCTCAGAGAACCAGATTCAGGGCAGTGCCATCTGCTGCAACAACGCCTTCAGCTACTATGCAGCATAGAGCTGGTACATTCAGCGACAGTAATAGTCAGCTACAGTCAAAAACCTGACTCCTCCTGCTTGCAGACATGTTGCAATGTTGGCCTATGGGAATGGAGCTATAAATTTGCACTGAAGGCAACCCCTCTGACAACCACTTTGTGAAGCACCACCTTCATTAAGCATCCATTAAACAGAGATCAGATATTCGGTTGTTCCATCACTTGCCGGCAGACTCATGCCTGAACTTTGGGGTTCCTTCCCTCATCATTTTTTTGCTTGTTAGTTTTTAGTCCTCTCTCTGTCGCGAACTGCACCTGTACTGGGAAATCCAGCTTATTGTCTTCAGGATGGAGATGGGATAGGGGAGAAAATTGGAGGGAAATAAATAATAATAGATTATGGCAACTAGTATTGAACTTAGTTGTAAATTGCTCATGTATGTGAATTGCAATGACATCAATGCACTAATGTTTTTTCAAGATATGCATTATTACTGCACTGTTTTACTAATCAGAGCTATTTTTTACATTGTATATTCACTTTTCTGCAGCAGCAAAGTATCAGGAAAGGGACAATTGGGATGTGGAGGTGCAAACGTTTACTGCTGAAGTTTAATCTACAAGTAGGAAGTCAAGATCAAGCTCTAACTATTAACCATGTGTTATGAGCAGACAGCAGATAGTGCTCTTATCAAGTTTTGCTGTGGTTATCAATCTGTCCATGGAGAGGTGCATTCAATTTTGATAGATGTCACTAAAATGTTAGCTGCATATTTCACAATCAATGAGTGGAATAAGAGTGATTACAATGCAGTGCGTGCAATTTTTTAAAAAGCAACAATGGATAAAGAATCATTGAAAAAAACACAACTCTAATCCTCTCCTTATTGATTGAGAAAATTAACTTTATCCAGAAGAACATCTTGCAGCCCAACATCAGGTACAATTACACATCTAGAATGATCTCTTTGAAGCATCATTCTCCATAGGTCTGCATACTTTATTCAGCCAAACACTTTCACATCCAATTCTTTACCTTTATCTTTAGATCAGACACTCGCCCTTTTTCCCCCTGTCAGTTCTATTTTGGTAAATAATTCATTGCTGTTTTCAAAGCAAATCATGTATTTTTCATGGGCCTTGTTGGGTTGCCTTCCTTAATTGGCATTTCAGATTTGAAAAGATGTTTATTTTAATTCAAAGAAATGTAGGCTGTCATATTTGGGATTTCAACTTTATGTAAATGTTTTTAACCTTACTGCATTTGGGTAGACTCCTTAGTCAGTGGGTGCTCCTATAATTGACTGCTTCTGAACATAATTTTATAACTTGTAATTTTGCTTCTGGTACTCGGTTAAAGATGCATTATAATCAGAAATGTCTATCCTGGAAAATAAAAATTACTATATATGCAAATCTGTGGACTGGAGTAATACAGACGGCCTTAGTTACATAAGTATTTAACAGGTTTTTGGCGAAGGCGCGATCGCAGCAGGAGAGGTGGTTGGTGGGCCCTGGTCCCGTTCCCGGCAGCAGCCGCTCTGTGAAAAGGATTTTACGTTGATTGGGCTTGTTCAGCCTGCCCTGCGAGGATCCCGTCCAATTAAAAGGAAGCAGGTCTGATGACGTCATTTGATGACGCGTCATCAGCCGGTTTCCTTAAAGGGACCATGTCCACATTCATTTTGACAGTTGAGGTGCTGCAAACACTGACGAGCACTGCACAAAGGTGCACGGCTGCACCCAGGCTCTCCCATGACTCCCTCCATATGCTTATGGAGGGAGTCACAGCACGCAGGGAGGTTCTCTTCCCTTCCCATGGGCGGAAGAGACCTCCCCAGGACATCAACGCAGCCTGGTTGCACACTGCACAGGAGGGAAAAAGCAGGGATGCCGTCAGGAGTACCTGGCTGCAGTGGCGCAAACCTTTCAATGATCTCAGAAGATCACGAAACATTACTGCAAAGCCACTCTTAACCTCATCCTGCTGTGCCACTCATCACATCCCCATAACTCTGCCTTCCCTACCCTACTCCTACAACCCTTACTCACACCAACTTACCTTGCACCTCTACCCATCCCTCTCTATCTACATTATCGCTTCCCCATCTCACGAGCCACCCCTCACACTCACCCTCATTCTAGTCCAATCATACCAACTAACAACACACAAGGGTAGGCACTTGGGCATCTTATGCAATGTTCATGTCAATTTTCTGTTAATGTGTTGTCAAACATTGAAATCTTTATTTTCAACACTTTGCCTTATTGGACAGATCTGTGCTCACCTTTGGAAGTGTCTTAGTGAGTTCCAGTGAATGTTGAGACATGACTTCCCGCCCCCGCCCCCCACAAATGTGAGGAGTGTGAAAGGAATGGCTTGAACATTGTAGGGATGCTTTATGGTGCTGGTGTGGGGTGGTGTCAAGCTAGTGCATCATGTGGCAGCCAGGGTGTACAGCATCAAGTGAAGTAGATCTGGTGATGCCATCGCTGGCCTCCCGGACAGCAATGTGGTCGGGTGCTGATGCCCTGTATCCTGTGCAGCATCGGGTGATTGCAGAGAAGGTTGGTATTGTTGTTGGTGATGTTGGTGTGCCTGGTGTTGTTGGTGTTGGGGCTGATCGTGGAGGGATTCAGAGGACCAAGGTGAAATTTTTTCAAGGGCACCGATGTTGCTGGAATAGATGGCAGCTGAAGTTGAGATGACAGAAGCGATCTGTCAATAGAGAGAGAGCTTGCTCCAAGGAGGTGACAGTGGATAGAGAGTTTATTCCAAACACTTCCAAACTGCATACAGCTCAAAAGTATCTTTCAAGTCCTGAAGGCTCAAGCTTCTGACATTGGAAAGTGACCAGCTGTGAAATGGTAGCTTCCATACCACTTTTGTAGCTGTCACTTATTCACTGCAATGGGGAGACATGGAGAACCCGACCTACTTACCTGACGTGATCTCCGAACAACGTGAACCTCGTTAAAAAAGTGGTAAAATAGAAATAGGCTGGCAAAATAGTAGTTAACAAGCATTTAACAAGCATTTAACTATCTTAAATGCCTCCCTCACCGCTTGGTGTCGGGTCTGTTCTGAAATGTTCGGAGCGGGCTCCCAACCCCGATTCCCAACTCCCAACCCCAATCATTTCGATTTTGACAGCGGACCCGCGTCCAAACCCGCTCTCTGAGCGCCGGCAAAATTCAGCCCTTTGAATGGTTTCAACATTTGTTTTTCCTGTGAGGATTACACTGTTGAGTATTGTATAAATATACTTATTTGGAGTGAAGCTATACTGTCACTTTCACATTGATATGAAGTCGTTCCAGCTATGAATTGACACAAAAGTGGCAATATAGCTCAGAAGTCAGATCCTGATCTGATTTCCAGTGTGTAAACAGAAAGTTATAAGACCATCTCCAGACTGATATCTATAGTATAACTGTAGCCTTATGCAGCCAGAAACCTTTGGTAGCAACGTGCCTTCAGAACAATTGTTTCTGTGATTTACAGCCCAAGTTAATATGCAGCATATTTGCAATAGATCTGAAATGGTGTTGTTCACTGTTAAAGTTATGATGAGTGGCTAAAACGTTCAAGAAAAATTGCAGCTCTTTTTAATGATTTCATGGGAATTGGGGAATTACTGAAAAGACTCACCAATGTGATGTTGTTTGATAAGGAACTATGGCTGCAACACCTTCTTTGATCTGTCTTACTTTGGCCTGTCTAAACCATATGGGTCTTCATTAGATGTTGCTTGGCTGTTGGTTTACTGTCTCAATGTGTTACATTTCCATAGGCTAAGCTTCTGGAAGGACATCATAATCAAAATCACCACATTTTAAAACGTGTGTTCATTTATCTCCTAGACAATGCATGTATCTTGGCTATTACTGAGATAACAGTTGCTTGTTGACCTACAGGGAATAACCTCTCAGTGTCCTTATAAAAGCGTAAAATGGGGCGTACTGAAAGACAGAAGGCTATGAAGCCATCTATATTGGGAATCTGGTAAGGGAATTGGAAAGCACAGGACTACTGAATAAGAAAATAGATTGTACTCAATGTAAAAGGGAGTGTTAAAATGCTTAAGATGGGTTTTATTTATTCATTTATCTACTTGGGAGAATTGGATTTTTCCATGAAACCAATGATTTGATCCTAAATCTTAGTGAATGTTAGATGATGCAGGATTGCAATTAAAAGGTATAATCATTTGATTCAATTGAAAGCCAAGTCTTTTTATACACTTTTCTGTGCTTCGAATGAACAGATAGTGGCTCAAAGCTCCTGGGTAAACCATTGCTAATTAAACCATTACTGATGTCACATGGTCAGTTATGTTGGGCTGAACGATGGGTTTTAAAAGACTTTCCAGTATTTATTCGTAGTGCAGTTCATTTTATTCAACGATACATGGGCAACTGGAGGTAAGTAGGCAAGTAACTGGGTCATTCCAAGTTTATTATCCTATTGAGATGATGTTCGTCTAAAGGAACTTCATAACAAAATGACCTTAGAGGAATTCTTTGGGTGCATGTTATTTTTAAAATTAGATACTTATCTTTATTGAATTTGATTCCTGAGGTCACAAAAATCCAATTTACATTAAAAATGAGTTCATGGCAGTGTTCCCATGGGTTCAGCAAAACTGTAGAAGTCCCCATTTCAATTGATTTGGAGTCAGAATTGCAACCTATCTGGTCACAAAATGACTGCCTGATGATGTAGGAATGCCATCTGTCTGCTCCCACGGATAATGGCATGCTCAGAGCAGCTGCACAAACAGCCCTAAGTGTCTGGAATTTGTAGTGCAGATGTACAGCTTTTCACTAATGGACTTACTCCAGGCAGTCCAGATGTTCCTGATCACAATATTTGTTACCTTTTTATTAATGTTTGTGGATGAATTGTCCTTACGTCATCAAGTAGTTGAGAAATGGAATGCAAAGTAGCTAAAATTGCAGTTTCTACGTTTCTATTGGAATCATGACAAGTGTTAGAAATAATAATTACTTTTCAGGTGAACTTAGAAGCTGAAGACTTAAACATAATAAGGGTAATTGAATAATTTTGAACACATTCTCTTGCTTTAAAGAAAGCCGAAGAAAATAATGTGCCTTTAATGTTAAAATATAGCAGATGCAATGGCAAAAGTATCGGGATATTAGAAAGTTTCAGGAATTATTGCTGATCCCAGCCTTGCCATTATAGGAAAGTAATGAAACAAACCAGGCACCTCCAAAATCACTTGTGATGTTTATAGCATTCATCAATTAGCAACTTTACACACTTAAAAAAGTTGTTGTAATATTACTTTTTATTTTGATAGAAGACATAATGTATTTTTTTCTCTTTTGCTGTGGAAAATGCATGATCTTCACTGAGCAACTTTATGTGAAAACAATATCAATAATTTGGCAAGCGGAAAAACCTGTGACAAACTATATCGAGGCACAGTGTATGTGAGCAGCACTGTGCTGTGTTAACTTCACCCTACCACATGTTCTAATCTTTAAAGAGATATGCGTGGGGTAGAATTTCCACGGGAGTTCCCCAATCTTCCACCGTAACTTCAGCAAACAGCTGTTCATGCCATTTCTCAGGGTTTTCATTGATCTTCCATTGGTAGATCAAAAAAACTCTCGCACAAATGACTGGAAATGATCTCAATAGGATAAAATATTTATTTAACATGTGAAAACAGGCTTCTCTGCAATATAAAGCAATTATCAATTACAATTTCCAAACATCAGGATCTGAAGGCAAGCACTAAACACACCTCTAATGGCCCATTACAAATGTATTCTGAGATACTCAAATTTGGCGTAATTCAAACCAAGCACATTTAGGTCATAGAATCATAGAATGGTTACAGCATGGAAGAAGGCTATTCGGCCCATCGAGCCTGTGCCAGCTCTCTGCAACAGCACCTCAGTTAGTCCCACTCCCCCGCCCTTTCCCCGTAGCCCTGCAAATTTCTTTCCTTCAGATACTTATCCAACTCCCTTTTGAAAGCCGTGATTGAATCTGCCTCAACCACCCTTTCAGGCAGTGCATTCCAGATCTTAACCACTCGCTGCGTAAAAAGTTTTTTCTTACGTCGCCTTTGGTTCTTTTGCCAATCACTTTAAATCTGTGTCCTCTGGTTCTTGACCCCTCTGCCGATGGGAACAGTTTCTCTCTATCTACTCTGTCCAGACCCCTCATAATTTTGAACACCTCTATCAAATCTCCTCTCAATCTTCTCTGCTTCAAGGAGAACAACCCCAGCTTCTCTAGTCTATCAACGTAACTGAAGTCCCACATTCCTGGAATCATTCTCGTAAATCTTTTCTGCACCCTCTCAAAGGCCTTCACATCCTTCCTAAAATGTGGTGCCCAGAATTGGACACAGTACTCCAGTTGGGGCCGAACCAGTGTTTTATACAGGTTCATCATAATTTCCACACTTTTGTGCTCTATACCTCTATTCATGAAGCTCAGGATCCCGTAAGCCTTTTTAACTGCTTTCTCAACCTACCCTGCCACCTTCAACGATTTGTGCACATATACCCCCAGGTCTCTCTGTTTGTGCACCCCTTTCAGGATTGTACCATTTAGTTTATACTTACTCTCCTCATTCTTTCTACCTGAATATATAATTTTGCATTTTTCTGCGTTAAATTTCATCTGCCACGTGTCTGCCCATTTCACCAACCCTGTCTAAGTCTTCCTGAAGTCTATCTCTATCCTCCTCACTGTTCACTATACTTCCAAGTTTCGTGTCATCTGCAAATTTTGAAATTGTGCCCTGTACATCCACATCCAAGTCATTAATATATATCAGGAAAAGCAGTGGTCCTAGAACCGACCCCTGGGGAACACCACTGTATACCTTAAAGGCGTTGTTTTTACTTGTGCATTTTTGTACTTGTCAACACACAAATTATCAATACTACAAAATGAAACAGTTTTCCACTTTTTGCTTCCAACATCAGCATCAAACACATCCAGATAAACATAGCATATTAAGAAGTAGAGTAAAGGTCTCTGTAGTCCACCTTAGTAATGTGAATTAACCCAAACTATTAAAAAGTGGGCATTAATTAATATGCGCAGACAGAAAATATCCATTGTCTACATACATTATATTTTCATTGTCCCACTTTTAGTGTCTTGACAGTTATGGTGGACAATACTTGGAACTTGTCTCAACACTAAAGAATCTACCTGTAATTTCCACAGTGGACCTCTCCATCGTAAACCATAATTTCAGCGGAAGATCAGCGAAACCCCGGAGAAACAGCAGAAATTACCATTCATGTGCTTCTTCGGGTTTACGCTGATCTTCTGCCGAAATTATGGCGGACAATCGGTAGAACCCCAGCGGAAATTCACCCCATGATTTAATTTATTTATATACTTAACATATATTTGTTGGTTTAGTAGGGAATCTAATTCCTGGCAGTCCAGCAGTGATTACAGATCTGGCGATCCACCAGTGGTGGTGATGGGAGGAGGGAGGTAGATTTGCATGTGGCCTAATGCCTGACAATTTATGGTAGGTGTATCTGGTTCTTGGCAGTCTAGTAGTTGCAGTATTTTTGGTCGCTGATAGTCTAGTGGTGTCTGATCACTGCGGCTTATGTGGTGATAATCTGTTTGATCCCTGGTGGTCTAGAGACGGTACATATATTCACCAGTTTTCCATTCATGCTAAAAATTCAACTCTGGCTCTGAACTTCACAAAGATAGGGACACTGATGCCTACAACATGGCATTCTAAAATGTGGTCAGGACCACAAAGCTGCATTGTATGGCAAAGCTATTGCAGTTATTAGTCTTAAGGAGGGTACAAGAGTTCAAAGAACAAGATTTGACTTCTCTAGCTCTGTAAAATATGGTAAATTTTGTTATATTCATAACTCGCAAGTAATTTATTTACTTGCTCTGCTGTACTATAAATGAACCATATTATCAGAAAAATGACATATTCTGCATAACCTTTCTTGTTAGTTTCAAAAGTTACTTTTTTTAAAACAATTTTTGAAATATAGCTTCATTATAAACAGGCCATTAAAGCCTGCTTTAATCAATAACAATATTTGCAGCTTGTCTCTGCAGAACAGTTACTTTATCAGAGATCTGAGTTGACTCAATGCCAAAAGCAGATGCAATAACGCAGTGTCTTCTGGAGTTCCATGGGAATGATAGAATTCGAATCAATTATTAATAGCAAGGTTATTTGATGCACAGAGAGTGAAAGAGAGAGAGAAATCTGATGTTATGCTGTATGATTTTTCCATTGAGAACAGAAATAAACAACCTTTGATTATAAGGGGGTGAATTTCCACAGCGATTCTCCTGCTCCTCTGGTGTAACCGGCAGAAAAGCTGCGGAAACCCCAGAAAAGTGATGTAAATCCAGGGTTTCCGCGGCACTTCCACTGAAGTTATGGTGGTTAGGGAAAATCACTTCTGCTAAAGAGAACATTTCCAAACATCAAGATCCCTTTTATACTAAAAATTGCTCTCTCAACTCACTTACAACAGTGACGACACTTCAAAAGTACTTAATTGGCTGCAAAGCGCTGTGGGACGTCCTGTAGTCGTGAAAGGCGCTATATAAATGCAAGTCTTTCTTTTCTTTTCCTCGTCTGCCACAAAGGGTTCTGTTTGTCTTCAAATTCATTAGAGGGGTATGCATGACCTCAAAAAGAGGAAAGTCTCCATGACACTCATGGGACAGTAACATTATCTTCTTCCAGTCCAAAGGAAAAAGGGTATATAACCAGCATCACAGAGGACAACCAGAGGAGGACCACCTGACTGAAAACCTGACTTTGCAGCAGTACCTGGCTTTTCACACTCAGGGCATGATTGACTGTATGCACGTGGCTAATCATGACACCAGAACACAAGCTAGTAACATTCATCAATGGAAAAGGATGCCACTCTATCAATGTCCAGCTAGTGGCCTATCACAGGAATAATATCGTACAGGTCTGTGCAAGGTACCCAGGGAACTGCCACAATGCTTTTACACTCAGACGCTCTACCATGCCCCTACTATTAGACCTAGTGAGGAACGTGACAGGATGAATGCTTGAGGACGAGGGATACCTCCTGCAAGACCTAGTTGATGACACCCCTTCACAACCCCACCACGCCCAAGCAGCATAGAAGCCAGGGTTAGGATCCTTGTAGAGCACACAATAGGAATGCTCAAGCAGAGGTTTTGTGTCAGAACCATTTGGGAGGCTCCCTGATATGTGTCCCAGATAGAATATCATGCATCATCGTGGTCTTCTGCATCAATACTTACTCCATCCTATTGCTTTCCAGAATTCCTTACCTCCTTCAGTCTTTCCTTGCTCCTATAATATTCAGAAAGCCTTTTAAAGTCAAGCTTGGTGCTTCCTGATTAACCTTGTCTTTTCTTTTGTATATCAGCTTGGTGCAGTTGGTGGCATTCTCCCTCTGGATCAAACAATTGTGGGATTGAATTTCATACCTGGACTTTGAATTCATAATCAGCGATGACACTCCAGTACAATACTGACAGAGTGCTTCATCACTGGAGTTACTGTTGAGATTGATGGATTACTTTTTTAAATTACTGGAACTGTATAACTAACCGCTGCTGTTAAAAAAATGTAAACTAATGTGTTACGCAAAAGAAAAGTACATTTTGGGGTTAATGCATAGAATGGAAAGTACTGAGTGACCTGAGAGTAATCTGACCACAGGACCACATCCTGATCAAGAATGAGATAAATGTCTGTCCTAATCTTTAATGACGTCTGTTCTAATCTTAGAAGAAAACTGGATTGGGAAATAAGATACAGATGTAGAAGGGGATTTTGAAAAAGCAAAAGTGGAAAGCGTGTCTGGAGAAAGAATCGCTTAGGTGAAGAATATTTAAGGACTGATGGTTAGGTTGCATGTAGACGCAAGTTTTCCTGAACGTAGCCAGCACCAGATGCGTTCAGGGCAGCCCAGTTTTGCATAGGAGGCCTCAAATAGGCATCACGGCCCCTTTTTGCATCTGCAAAGGTAATAACGCCATTTCAGGCACGGACCCTGGACATCCTTTTTTCTGACTTCACCGATATAGTGGGCAGTGCACTTCCGGCACATAACCATCGTGCACTCCCCAGCCGCCATAATGGTTGCTTAGGTGCCCATCTTGCGCCTGGACAAAGAGCACGGCACCATTGAATTTCTAGGCCTGGAGGGTTACTAAGGAGTAGAACAAAGTGCATATCAAGAAAAGAAAGAAGAAACGTGGATCACCCTGAACAGGTTGACCTCGATGAAAGACAAAAGGGATGATTGACTGTTCAGGTGAGAGGACCAAGCAGAAAATCATATATAACAGTGCAAGGAAATTACTCAAGACTATTAATAAGCTATGAGACTAGAGAAAGTGATTGACGATTTTAAATAAGTTTGGAAACAAAGAAATTAGAGTTTTAGAATATTTTAGTATCGTGATTAACTAACTCTTCTTCAACAGCACCTCCTAAACCTGCGATCTCTACCACCTAGAACAGTGGTTCCCAACCTGAGGGTACTGCAGGTGGTCCGTGAAAAAATGGTCCAAACCCCGAAAATAAACGTGTCTGTTGTCTCCACAGATGTTGAATGACCCGCCGTGTGGTGCCAGTGTTTTTATTGCTGTTTAAATATGGGTTTTGAGGATAAGCTGATGGAAGTGAATACCTGCCGGTGATGGAGGGCGGGTTGGTTTTCTGGAAGGAGCAAATCAACTGGGCCGAAAAATCAGCTCCAGACAAATTCACCAAAATATTTCCCACCTCACTACCGCCCAACGGCAAGTACTGCTCCACTCTATCATATAAACCCAACTAGTGAAACCTCAATTCACCGATCTTCACCAGTGTCCCCACTATTATACAACCTCAGGTGTGCATGTACGGAGTGTGGGACTTTGACAGTGGGTTTTATACAACAGCAGCCGCCAGTCCTCTTGTGTAACACTAAGTAAAACTAGATGTCATAAACACAAGATCCTCAATAATAAATCCAGTAGGGAATGTAGAACGCGATACCACAGGTACCAGATATCAGTGAGGGGAGCAGAGAAATTGCAGCCGTGAGTTGGCTCCGTGGCTTAGCTGGTCAAAGCGCCTGTCTAGTATATAGGAAAGAGCCTGGGTTCAATTCCCAGCGGGGCATTTTTTTAAAGAACAAAATATTCTCTTATGATCCCACAGAGGTTGGTTGCTTCTCGTTTGAAAGTGCTGCAATCCTTTGGGATGGGAACGGATAAAGGCTCATCACGCGCACATCAGAAATACATATTAAAGTCTGACTGTCATTCAGCCAACATGCTAACATTTCCTCCAGTCTGCAACAGAAAGTTATCGGTTTATTAATGGCGATTAAAACAATTATTCATCGTGGTACTGCCTTTAATTATATGTTCGTGTAATTGAATTAATAAACCGCTCAACTGTTTTATAAAAATCAGACCGGAAATCAAACCCGTGCTCTGGTTGTACCGTATTCCAACCCCTGGCCCACCAAGGAACGCTCCACCCAGCAGCTGTGAGAGCTGTCAATATACTGGGTGCATTCCCGCTAGATACAAATGTATTCCTGACTTCTGTTCGATGTAAATGTTTATTATCTCTGCAAGTTACAACTGTCTGTAGATATATCTGAATGAATTATTCATTTATTGGGCCGCATCTGTTTAATTGTGAATTGAGGCAGTGCATTCCAGATCCCAACAACTCGCAATGTAAAAAAAAATGGTTCCTAATGTCGCCTCGGATTCTTCTGCCAATCACCTTGAATCTGTGTCCTCTGGTCATCGACTCTTTAACCACTGGAAAAATGTTTCTCCTCATTTACGATATCAAACCCGTTCATGAATTTAAACACCTCTGTCAAAACCTCTGCTCTAAGGAGAACAACCCCAGCTTCTCCAGTCCCCCACATTCTGAAGTCCCTCATCCCTGGTACCATTCCAGTAAATCACTTCTGTTCATTTCTTCCTTCTAATAAATAACTATAGTGAAACGCTTATAAGAAAAATCACGAACAGAATAAAAAAAAGACATAAATAAATACTGAGCAAAATGGATGTGAATGTTTAAGAACATAAGAAATAGGAGCAGGAGTAGGCCATTTGGCCCTTCGAGCCTGCTCCGCCATTCAATGAGATCATGGCTGATCTTAGAAGGTGAAATAACAGAAGATCTGGGATTTCTGATCGGTCAGTGAGAGGAACTCATCTTTCAATCGGGCTTTGGCCGTTCGATTTACTGATAACAACAGACAGAGAGAGCTGTTGCAGACAGGACTGGCTAGCTCAGTCGGTAGAACATGAGACTCTTAATCTCGGGGTCGTGGGTTCGAGCCCCACGTTGGGCGGTTATTTTTACTGCTGATTTTACAGGCGATCCCCAGCTCTGAATTCCTCGGCAGAGAGTCCAAGGAGTGTTTGATGTAAATGAGATTCAACAACAATATCAGAAAATCTCTCCATAAATCTGGACTCTTATCTCTCTCTCCTTGAACTTCATATCATTTCACTTGCAGCTCGGCGTCAGTGCGGCTCAGTGGGACTTCGGGCCAGTCCCTCCCTTCACAACGCATCAGTGCCGGTTAAACAACGGGGAATTTTACACACATGTTATGCTCAGCAACTTCTCATAAAAACTTCCTTATACTTCACTCCGTGTCCAACCCTGTGAGGTCTCCCCTGGTGTGTCAGCTTTAGATGTTTATAAACACGTCAGCAGAACATGAACATAACCTGAGCTCCGAGATCTGGTCGGGTCCCATTCCCCCGAAGTGATTAATGAGCAGGAGGGATCAGAGTTTCTTTAAAAGAATGACACGAAAATCACTTTGATGTGAGGCCGAAATAGCTCAGTTGGGATTCGGCGGCTTTTAGATATTTTGTGTCTCTTTCTTTGGGTCTGTTTCTCGAAGTTACCAGTTTAAACTGAAGTCTTTTATCCACCACTGAAGGGTTGGGTTTGAATAGAGAGAGACATCAAGGATGAAAACTCTTTCTATTGGCTGTATTTAGCTTTTATTTCTCGATCTCCTTCTGCCCCTTTCTCTGGTTTTTGTCTCTCTCGGTGTCGGGTGACAATTGATTTGATGCATTTGTCCTAAACTGATGCCTTTTACACATCTCGGGGCGGTCAGACACGCTCTGTCTGTCTGTTACTGCTTGTGACCCTTAACGGGAACAGGCCGCGAGTTAAACGTTTATCAGCAAACCGAAGAAAGACAAATAAACAGAGAGATGTGTTGCTCCGCCCAGTGCAAAGGTGAAATGGATGTTATTGAAAATAATTTCCCCCTGACAGTCTGTGTAGATTTTTTGTAAAGTCTGGATTTTTAATGTCAGGAGAAACCGAAAAAGTAAGAAATAAACTGCTGATGACCCGTACAGGGATTAAACCCGTGCCCTTAGCGATATCAGCACCACGCTCTAAACAACTGTGATAACAGCTGTCCGGATCGTTCGAGCCCCACGCTGGGCGGTTTGTGTTTTACTTCTCACACTGGGTCACAGAGTTATTGCACAGACAATGAACACACCACATCCCTTAAACATTATTCCGATATAAAATAATCACTATTTCGATAAAAACCGAGTAGGTAAATCGAAAGTAACAGGAAAAGAGCACTTAATTGTGAAAAGAATGATTGCACCAACAGTGAAGGGGAATCTGCCGGCCTCCGCCATTCTAATCCTGTGACTGTGGGAGTTTGGTTCGGGCAGAGGATTGACTGTGATGACACGAACACCCCCCCACTCCATCCATGTTAAATCTGAAAAGTGTCTGGCAAAAATTCGGAACAGCGGGGAGGAAGTAACCCTTCGGAGAGGTTTGTGTTTCTGAATCCCTAACTCATCTGGCTCTTTTTGACATGTCCCCATTCAATGTACAGACCTCTCCTCAGTCGGCCCCTCGAGACCCGTCACCTCACATTTCTCTCCAGCTAATTTCAAAACATGTTTCACACACCCCTCCAGGATTGTCCTGGAGTCCCCAATACTGTGTCAATTGTAGCACTTTCTGAAATACTACCCGTGTCATGTGTTGGTCAAGAGAGACAGAGGGGAATTAGGCAGACCAAGCGTCGCTGAGCCTTTGCTGTAGTGAAACTGGGGTTCGTTTCATGAAACATTGCTACAGCTTTCGGAATAGAGGGAGCTTATAGAGACCTGATGGGTTCCACCGAAACAAAAGGGTTTGAGGTGTTGGCAGGTAGGACAGATAGAATGTGGGGAGTGTTTAAACTGGATGTGGAGGTTGTTGCTGTAGTTGTTCAATGGAGTTCCTTCAAGGAGGTGATTCTGAATGCAATGGATCAACGTGTACCCATGCAAAGCAAAGGTACTGAGCGTCATTACAGTCCAGCCTGGTTCAACGGAACTAACAAACAATTCATCCAGAAGAGAAAAAGGGATTTAAGGCCATGACGGTAAATGGCACAGAATTCAGGCGGCTTCAAAACCAGAAGGTAAGACAAGAGTGTAAAAACTGCAACAGAATGGCGAAGAACAACTTCACATTGAACATGGCAAGTGAAGAGAAGGGTAATAATAGTGCCAGAGGTAAGTTGTGACATTATTCACAAAATCTTTTAAACAGCTTGCTTACGTTGTGGTCCGCAAAAGCTTTTGATGACGATGTAGTGGTCCACATAAAGGAAAAGGTTGGGAACCGCTGACCTAGAAGGACAAGGGCAGCAGGCGCATGGGGACACCACCACCTCCAAGTTCCCCTCTAAGTCACCTACCATCCTGACTTGGAAATATATCGTCGTTCCTTCATAGTCGCTGGGTCAAAATCCTGGAACTCCCTCCCTAACAGCACTATGGGAGTACCTTCACCACACGGATGCAAAGAGGCTTCAAGGGGATATAGACAAGCTAAGTGAGTGGGCAAGAACATGGTAAATGGAATATAATGTGGAGAAATGTGAAGTTATCCACTTTGGTAGGATAAATAGAAAAGCAGAGTATTTTTTAAATGGTGAGAGATTGGGAAATGTTGGTGTTCAGAGGGACTTGGGTGTCCTTGTACACGAATCACTGAAAGTTAACATGCAGGTACAGCAAGCAATTAGGAAAGCAAATGGTATGTTGGCCTTTATTACAAGAGGATTTGAGTATAAAAGTAAAGATGTCTTACTGCAATTATATATGGCTCTGGTGAGACCACACCTGGAGTAATATGTACAGTTTTGGTCTCCTTATCGAAGGAAGGATATACTTGCCATAGAGGAAGTGCAACGAAGGTTCACCAGACTGATTCCTGGGATGGGGGGATTGTCCTTTGAGGAGAGATTGAGTAAACTAGGCCTATATTCTCTGGAGTTCAGAAGAATGAGAGGTGATCTCATTGAAACATACAAAATTCTTACAGGGCTTGACAGGGTAGATGCAGGGAGGATGTTTCCCCTGGCCGGGGGGTCTGGAACCGGGGGTTACAGTCTCAGAATAAGGGGTCAGCCATTTAGGACTGAGATGAGGAGAAATTTCTTCACTTAGAGGGTGGTGAATCTTTGGAATTCTCTACCCCAGAGGGCTGTGGAGGCTCAGTCGTTGAGTATATTCAAGACAGAGATCGCTAGATTTTTGGATATTAAGGGAATCAAGGGATATGGGGATAGTGCAGGAAAGTGGAGTTGACGTAGAAGATCAGCCATGATCTTATTGAATGGCGGAGCAGGCTCAAGGGGGCGAATGGCCTACTCCTGCTCCTATTTCTTATGTTCTTATGACTGCAGCGGTTCAAGAAGGTGGCTCACCACCACCTTCTCAAGGGCAATTATAGATGGGCAATAAATGCTGGCCTTGCCAGCAATGCCCACATCCCAGGAATGAATTTTAAAAAATGAATTTGTTATGGAATAAGAGTGTGATTAGAATTGTAAAGAGAATCATATTACAGAATATGAATAAAGGCTGTAAGAAAAAGGGAACTATCGGCCCTGATTTTAAATGGGGGGTGGGAACGGTGCGCATGAGCCCCAAAGCGGGCGGTGCATCCGGGGAGATTGGGAATGTGGAGACCCAGCCGATCTTAATGTCCGGACCTCATTTCCATAAATTTTCTCCAACTCCCACCTGAACCCTGCCAGATCCACTACCCACCCAATCGGCAGGTGGGTGGGAGCGGGTATTTGGGTGGCAGGATGCTGCAGCTGGGGACCCGTAGGATCAGTCCCAGCAGTCAGGTAAGTAGTGGTGAGGAGGTTCTGGATGCAATCGTGGGAGAGCCCAGGGCAGGGACACCCAAGGCTTCCTTGTGGGGCCTGGAGGAGCCCTAATGTTCCTCTTGGCCCACAAGGACACCTGAAATAAAATTTTAAAACGTACCTGCCTTAGCCTCTACCCCCGATCCAGTACCCGACAGGTTTGATCGGACAGGGAAGTCGCCACTGCTCCCCTGCTCAACTGAAGGCTTCCAACTGAAATGGCAGATCGGGTCGCAATGACGTCATCTTTAAACAAGACCCAACCAGCTTGTGTCGGGTGTCCTGCTCGCCTGCTCAAAAGAGCGGGAAGGCAGCAGGATCAGAGGGGTAAGTCGCTGCCCTCATTTTAACTGCCCACCCCTGCCAGGGGAGTGAAAATCAGGGCCGTAGTCTCTGTCTCCCTCTGTTCCTGTGTCACATCAGAACCTGAACAAACCACATAAGTTGTCAGCAGGCTCTGCAACTAGGAAACTGATAATATTTTTGCCATATAGGAAGAGGTGAAAATCTCATTGCTGGAATAGTAAAGACAACAGTGCTGTCCTTTTGGATATGACCCAACCTGCCAGTTCTCGTGGCGCAGGTGGGTGTTAAGGATTTCATGGCAGTTTTTGAAGAACAGCGAGTTCTCCCAGTGTCCGAGGAAACATTCCGCCCTCAACTGAGATCGAGAGCCATTCATACCATTGCTATTTGTGGAATCTTGCAGTATACAAAATGGCTGCTGCATTTGCCTACATTTGTATTTTCCTCAGGATGTGAATAATGCTGGCAAGGCCAAATCTATTGTCCATTCCTGATTGCCCTGGACAGGTGGTGAGAGGACCTCTTCCAGCCTCTGAAGTCTCTGTTGTTTTGGTATTCCTACAATGGCATATTAGGGAATTCCAGCTTTTGTTGCATTTACGGTGTCCTGAGATGTTTCGAAGAAATGTGGTAAGGCATTATACCAGCGCAAATCTTTATTTTAAATGTTTTCAAATTTGGTCATGTCATGAACCAGGGGTCTTCGCCCTTTATATTGGTTTCCCAATGTAAAAAAAGTGAAGGCTGTAATTGTGCTAATTTTAGCTCATCTTGTCCTATTTTTCCATTGGTGAAAAATTCTTCCAGTGGCAGAAAATCTTGTGCTTAAGATTTCTCAAAACTGGTGTAAGATTTGCTATAAGTATCTTTCAAATTGAAAACCTGAAACAATATCCCCATTGTCCTATAATTACAAGATGTGAACAACATTATTATTTCAAAAGTAGGGACAACTAAAGTGAATAAAAATAGGTTGCGCATTTTAGAACTAAACACTTTGGTAAATGACCTTGGCAGCAGAGGATCATTATGATTTGTAAATCCACTGATATTTCTGATAATTAGCTTGTAGCAACCGGGTAACAAAAATTATCTTTGTCAAAAAACAGACTATAAGCATCATGTGGGAAGAGAAGGAATTTCACAGTTTCAAGGTAGGGCAAATGGATGCCTGCATTTTCTAGTTGAAAAAGGTTAAAAGGGGTCTCAGAATACGATAATAACTTGAAGATATTATTAGGTTCAGCATTTCAGGAATTGAATGCTGTAATAAATGTTGTCCTTGAATACAAAGGGTCATTATGTTGTAAATGTGCTGGTATTTACGATAGCCAGCTCTGAGCTTTTGCTAACCGTATTAACACAAGTTAATTACCTTAATTAGAAAACCAAACTGTTACAATTATGCAATGACTGAAGGAGTCACACGAAAGGACTTAAAAAGTTCATGCTCTCATTTATCTGGAGGAAGTGGCAAAATATCACCGGACAGGCAGGCAGTTGGTGACTTACCTCCTCCAATCCCACTGCCTTCCCACAGGTTGCAACTTTAACCTGCTATTTTGAGCAGATGATTCAGATGGGAAACTGTCTGGCCCTCTGCAAAGCAGCCTTGGGGTCCTTCTTTAAATATGCAGATCAGCCTCCGATGTCATCATCGAGGGCCAACTGCAATTTTAACCCAAGGCCGTCGCGGCTTTCCTGCCATTCCAATCTGGTGGCAAGCGGTACCGCGGGAAGAAGAGGCCCAGAAAGCTAAGTTAATTGCAATTAATTTTTGTTTCCTTGTGGGCCAGGAAGAGCAGGACTGCTTCTGCAGGCCCCAATAGGAAACCTTGGGGCATTCCTGCTTCCCTCCCCCTCCCCTCGAACACAGTGCTCTTCCAACCGCCCCCCCCACCAAACCATGTACCTGACTGCTGGAGACAATTCCTTTGTGTCGGAGCCACGACCTCCTGCCGGCCTAAATCCACTCCCATCCGTCTGGCCAGCTAGTGCTTCCCACTTAGTTCAGGTGGGAGACTGCAGATGAGACCCGAGAGTTAAAATCTCCTGGGCCTCACACTGCGAAGGACCGGACACTTTCCCATCTGCCTTGGCTCCTGCCTGCATGACTCACATCAGGAGTTAAAATCGGAGCTTAAGACTCAGGGTGCCTCTGCAGTATAAAAGAGAAAAATCAGGCAATGGTCCTGCTCCTGCTCACTATCCAGCAGCTCCTGTTGGAAAGTGTGTGTGTGTGTGTGTGTGTACATCGAGTAACAACAAGATCAGAACTAACTGTAACATCCCTATGCTCATGTATCCTGGTGACACCATTGTCTACATTCACATATGAATATGGCCAAGGTAAATCAAGATGCGGAGATGCCGGTGTTGGACTGGGGTGGACAAAAGTGAGAAGTCGCACAACACCAGGTTATAGTCCAACAGTTTTATTTGAAATCACAAGCTTTCGGAGCGGCTGCTCCTTCGTCAGGTGAAGTAAAGGAATACAAAATCAACAAAGCATATATAGATAGAGAACAATGCATGTGTAACTTACAATGGCAGACGACTACATTTAATCCTCCTGACTGTTTATCTGCCGAGGTGTGACAAAAGGCAATCAGGTCAGCCAGGAAGGCACCACATCAAAGACATAGCAAGATACAACTGAGACAATGAGGTGGGGTTACAAGGGGTCTAATGTGTCAAAAGCTGCAGTCGGTATGGAAAACGATAAACTTTAACATTTTTACTTTTTTACTGGGAATCACATCTGTGAACAAGCCAACGACGACTCGAGTCTGGATGACTCTACGTCATGTATCGTGACATAAACCCAAGATCCCGGTTGAGGCCATCCTCATGAGTGCGGAACTTGGCTATCAGTTTCTGCTCGATGATTTTGCATTGTCGTGTGTCTCTAAGGCCGCCTTGGAGAACGCTTACCCGCAGATCCGAGGCTGAATGTCCTTGACTGCTGAAGTGTTCCCCGACTGGGAGGTAACAATCCTGCCTGGCGATTGTTGCGCGGT
Organism: Squalus acanthias; assembly: GCA_030390025.1. Taxonomy (NCBI): domain Eukaryota; kingdom Metazoa; phylum Chordata; class Chondrichthyes; order Squaliformes; family Squalidae; genus Squalus; species Squalus acanthias. The sequence continues at coordinate 85,549,832 of CM059433.1, forward strand.
GCCCATTCATATGTTGTCTCAGTGTCTGCATGGTCTCGCCGATGTACCATGCCGCGGTGCATTCTTTCCTGCAACGTATGAGGTAGACAACGTTGGCCGAGTCACATGAGTATGTACCATGTACCTGGTGGGTAGTGTCCTCACGTGTGATGATGGTATCTGTGTTGATGATCTGGCATGTCTTGCAGAGGTTGCCGTGGCAGGGTTGTGTGGTGTCGTGGTAAATCAAGACACTGGTGCCAATACACATCCTTCATCACACATACAGCTTCACTCACCTCCTTATCTCTCATACTCTTTCTCTCTCTGTACCTGGGTGTCAGGAAAACTCACTTCTGCTAATGGGATCCTCTCCAAACACTCAACCACCCTTTTGTTTTTACTCAAAATCACTCTCTCAACTCACGTTGCCTGCCACAAGGGCTAGTCTTCAAGTACACTTCATTTATAGAAACAAGGCACCATCACCTCTAATCATCAACGCATGCCTGACTTCATATGAGGCTGGTCTCCATGACACTCACAGGTCTCTGGTATTGCTTTCTCTCCATCCAAAGGGAAAAGGGTATATAACCAGCACAATAGAAGGTCAACCAGAGGAGGACCACCATCATTGAAAACCCTGAGTCCCCTGGAAGAGGAGGTATTAGACTTAATAGATAGATGGATATCAGAGCCTGTAGGAGAGGGTGAGGTTGGAGGCCAGCTGGCAAGAGTAGATTGGTAAGCTGGGCAAGTCTCATCATATGTAGTTTCAATTTCTTGTGCTTTCTGAAATCATGGCAATGCCCTTACACTCGCTCGCCATTTCTTAAAGGGCAAATATCACTGTGTGCTGAGCTAAACAAGCTCTTCTATCTTTACATTATAGACTGATGACTGCTCAGGCATTTCCAGATCCACAATCCAATCAGCTCCATCTCGGCATCTTGCCTACACATGCACCAGCACAGAGACACCCACTTGTGTAGAATTAATTAGACCGTCAGAAAGGTTGTCACCGGGTGAATCACTGAGCATTAATGAGAATGAGGACCTGGGGAGTAATTGAGAGGGAGAGTGCCATTCCTCCACAAAGGGGGGAGAAATGATCATGTTGGCTGAGGAACCTATGGACCCAGGCCTCAGTGACCCATTCTTCAGAAGAACAATGATTCAGGAGCACCAATCCAAGATGTTTCTGCAGATATGGTTGAAATGATGGATAAGTGGGAGGAGTCCACTTCTACAACACACTGCAGCAGGTTTGTCACGACCTGCAGAACACCCTAGAGGCTGTGACAGCCCAGGAAATTGCTGCAGCATCGGGACACCACAGGAAGCACTCCAAAGGACACTGATGGCTCCCAGATTGACAGTTACCTATGCTTCAGTGTATGAAATGAGTGCAGGTGTCGCTGTCTCTCCGGGACAGTGGTAATGAACGTACTTCCTCCAATGCCTTCACATGAGAAAGCTTCATAGGAACAGTAGATTAGGAGCTAGATTGAGTAAGTTAGCTGGCACAAAGGATTGTGTTAAGAATTAGTTGAAGAACTGGAGAGTGGATATTGTTGGCACTTCCTGGTGAATGTTGTTGTTAAAGTAAAGATTTATTGATCACATAGAGTTGTCAATTAATTTCTGTATCTCCTTTGAATTTTTTGGAGTTGGATGATGACAGACAAAATGTAGACTTCTATCTTATGAAGGAATTTAGCAGAAGTCTTAGAGAGTGAGGAACTTTGTGAGGTTAGGGGGTGAAGAACAGGTAGGTGTGAAGTGACTCTATTTGGTGAGTCAACCTTTATTCATTGAAAGTTCTGGGCTATCAGTTGGGCTTTCTTTGTTCTGACAGCTGGCTGCTGGCTCTCCTCTTCCACTTCCTTTTCTTTTTTTCACCCTCCTCATACTATGGGGATACATATGTAAGACCTTCTTGGTCTATAGACCATGGTGAGTGAGTATCTATGTGAAGCACACAGGTACGTTTGATGATGTCTGACTCTAAGAGCCTCCAACCTAACCTTTTCCATGTGTTCATCCTTCTCATCTTCATAGCATCAAATAAATGTATTTCCGTTGAGAAATCCATGTTTAGAGTGCAAAGCAGCACTTTTTATGGGAGATTTGAGTCAGTAGCCTTTAAGAGTGAATTTTGGTCTGTTCACTGTCCCAGAGCAGGCAGCAATTCAGAGGAAAATCCAGGCCAAAGACTCAAGAATAAGTGCATTATTCAGGTCAAATAGGGTTAGAGGGCAGGGCATAATTGAATTGCACCAAGAAGGGGGAGAGGGGAGGAGGCAGATGGGAGAGCAGAAGAATGACAGACAAGGCAAGGAGTTGGAGAGGAGATGGAGAGGGAGAGGGACAAGAGGGAGGTGGGGAGAGGGAGGGAGGTGGGAATGCAAAGGTGGAGGAGGCGAGGAGAAGGAGGGGAAAGACATAGGAAGAAGGAGGAGAAGAGGAGTGACAGTGCGAGGCAGAGTGGAAGAGGAATCAGGAGTAGGAATCAGGAGGAGGGAGAAGGAAATGGGAAAGAGGGGAGAGACAGGGAGGAGGGAAAGGAGAGGGGAAGATAGGAAGAGGAAAGGGGAATACAGGAAGGGAGAGGATGGAGGGGAGAGGAAGCAGAGGGAGAAGGAGAGGGGAAAATGGAGGGAGAGAGGGTGAGGAGGGAGAGGAAGGTGAGGAGGAGGACGGGAAAGTAGGATGGGGAGGTTGGCTCCAATCAGCTAAGTGGTACAAGGAGGGGAAAGATGCTCAGGTGAAGAGGCTGGATTCCACTCACCAAAATGATGCTTTGTGGTTGGTGAGAGGTGTGGCCTCCAATCATGTGGCAATCTGTGTAGAGAGATGTGCTTGGATGAAGTGTGTGGCCTTGATCACCAAAACTATGGCAGTGGGGGCTGAAGGGATATTGCTTGAGTGGGCTCCAATCACCTAAATAATGCTCAATGGGGATGGAATTGATCATCATCTTTCTGCCCCGTGCAGGGGGTGCCAAGTGCGGGTTAGGAGTTCCTTCCACATAGCTGTGCTCAAGACGGGTGGGGGGAAGTGGGGGGGCTGGCCCAATATTTCTGCTCAGTTGAAGGAATGCAATATGGGGTTGGGTACAGTCATGATAATTCTGTTCAGTGAATGGGTCAGTGCCAGGGGGAGGATCATGCTCTCTCTGCTCAGTGTGGGGGGGGGGGGGGGGGGATCCAATGAGGCTTGAGGTCTATTCCCAATATTTCTGCTCAGTGGGGTGGTGTGTGTCTATGTGTGATTAGTGGTCCTATCCAAGAAAAGGGTTGTTGCAGCGCCACCTGGTGAACAAAATTAGGAATTGCCCTAAGATTTCACAAAATGCCTAAGATCAGTTGATTGACAGTCACGCAAGATTGGATGGGATGCTGCTTAAGTTAATGAGTCACGTAATATTACTCTGACACTAGCACGTAGAGGCACAATACTATCAGAATGGGTGACCTTATATTAAATTCTAATTCATATTCTTTTTTAAATGTGTAATTTCAGTCAAATTTATTGGCACTAAAATGGGCACTAAGGTCCAATATGGAAGGCGGCACAAGCATGCACGTCCCTCGCCAGAAGTGCGCTGCCACCTATGTTGGATCAGGCTTCTCCATCGGCATCCAGGGCAGGCACCCGAACTATTCTGACCCCCCCCCCACTGAGCAGAGAGAGCATGATCCTCCCCCTGGCACTGACCCATTCACTGAACAGAATTATCATGACTGTACCCACGATACATGACATGATCTGGACTCGAGTCGTCATTGGCTTGTTCACAGATGTGATTCCCAGTAAAAAAGTAAAAATTTTAAAGTTTATCGTTTTACATACAGACTGCAGCTTTTGACACGTTAGACCCCCTGTGACTCCACCTCATTGTCTCAGTTGTATCTTGCTATGTCTTTGATGTGGTAAGTTCCTGGCTGACCTGATTGCCTTTTGTCACACCTCGGCAGATAAACAGTCAGGATGATTAAATTTAGTTGTCTGCCATTGTAAGGTACACATGCATTGTTCTCTATCTATATATGCTTTGGCGATTCTGTATCTCTTTACTTCACCCGACGAAGGAGCAGTAACTCCGAAAGCTTGTGATTTCAAATAAAACTGTTGGACTATAACCTGGTGTTGTGCGACTTCTCAATTTTATTTAAATAAAGGCCCTTTTATGAAATGGGTCTGCCCCAGTGTCTGACTCATCACATGATGAACTCGCCCAGCAACTCACGGCGCTAACAATAAGGAAGGATCCTGCAGCAGCACGATTTATAGGGCTCATCCTCTGTATGAAAGATTAGTTGCTGGGTTGTTCTCTTAGGCTGCTAGTTAACTTTTAGTTGTATATTTTGGCTATTTTCTGTATTCCACAAGTGAATTGTGACTTCTGGGAACAACTTTGTGCTGCTGCTGGACTGCTGTTGTCTGCTTTGGAAAGAGTTTATTCCAGTCATGGGTGGTCTGGTAGGGCTACCTTTGGGGCTGGAGGAGGAGGGGGAGCAGCAAAGAGAACAGGAGAGAGCAGGAGCAGCTGGGAGAAGGAGGAGAATGAGGGCACAACGCAGGAGACCATACCCACAGTAGGTCTTCAGGGAACGCTTCCCATATCTCAACTTCACTGAGGAGCAATGTATCGGGTGCCTGCGCTTCACCAAGGAGGCTGTCACCGAGCTATGTCACCTGCTGCAGCCACAACTGGAGCCCCAAACCAGGGCATGAACAGCACTGACTGTGGCTGTCAAGGTCACCGTGGCCCTTAACTATTATGTCACAGAATCATTTAAGGCTGCAGCAGGTGACGTCTGCGACATCTCGCAGTTTGCTAGTCACCGCTGTATCAGGGTGGTGACCATGGACAGAGTGAAGCAGGATGAGAGAGTTCTAGGCTTCGTCCATATTGCAGGCACCTCCAGGGTCCAAGGTGCTATAGACTGCACCCATATTAACCTGAGTGCTTCCCATCACCAGCGTGGCAACTTTCTCAATAGAAAGGAATACAGCTTGTTTGCAACCACAGGCAGTGCATCATGCAGGTCTCTGCATGATTTCCTGACAGCAGTCATGATTCATTCATCCTGCGCCAGTCCTCTGTGCCGCCTTTATTCCAACCAAGATGTCAGGTCGCAGGTTGGCTACTTGGTGGTAAGGGAGCTGGGTAAGAGGAGTGTTGAGAGTAGAAAGTTTGGAGATGGTACAGGTGTGAAGTGAGAGTAGTTGAGGTGAGAGGTAGGCTTCTTACCTTGACAACTCTGGTGAGGTCATTAAACTTTTTTGGCATTGCAGTCATGCTCCTCGCATTGACCTCATCATCCATCTATTCCCATTGGCTTTCGGCCCCAAGGAGGGAAAAGGCCCTCCCTCCTTCTTGTATTGCAGCCCCATCTATCTTCATAAGCATTCTCTCCAGTCTGCAGTCACAATGCACTTCTCCTTTAAGACATGCTAGCTGCCTTTAAGTGGCATCAGAGACACCCAATTTCCTGCCTCCCCAAATAGGTAGCTTTGCTGCACGATTGACCCATTATAATGAGGTCCTAGCTCAATTTCACATGATCCATGCGCCCATGTGAACAGGTGTGTGCAGCGCCCCCCTCCCCCAACAGCAAGTATCTCTAAATAATACCTGAGGGCTGAATCTGAGGACAAGTCTAGTCAATACATAATTTTTGAGCTCTTCCCCTTGTGTTCAATGTTATCACTGGCCTACATTGGCTGCTGGACTCCCAGTTCCCCATGCCTCAAATTTAAAATTCCCATCTTGCGTTTAAATCATGAAAATTGCCTCACCCCTTCCCATCTCAGTAATCTCCTCCTGCCCTAGAATCCACTCCCAAAAACTCTCTGCTTTATTGACTCTGGCTTCTTGTGCATCTTCCCCCCTTATTACAAGATGTCATTTGACATCCATTACAATCCCATCAATTCCCACAACTGCCCGGTGTATGGTTCTTCCTGCCCTGCATGTTGTAAAGACTTGATTCCTTTCTCCCAGTTTTTCTTTCTCATGTGCTCTGATGATTCTACCTACTCACAGTTTTATGAAATGAGGACAGCCGCAGATTCAAATTCAGTTTTAGGCAACAGTAAGCTCAGCTCAAAACTGCTTAAAAAGCAAGATACTGCAGATGCTGGAGATCCGAAACAAAAACAGAATATGCTGGGGTCAGATGTGTAATTAAAGTAGTTTTCAAAATGAGGATATAACTAAAGTCAAAAGTTACTTAAGTCAAAATGTTCTGTCAATTATTAACATTCAACCAACTGATTTGTAATGGTGTGAATCTTCAAGGTAATCAATAGTTACTTTAAAAGGTGCTAATACCCAAACCATCTTGCTACAATAAGTTTGCAAAAATATCAAACATCAAGCCATTGTTTTCAAGACTGTCACTGACCTCATCTCCTCTGGAGATCTTGCCCCCGTGGCTGCCAACCTCATAGTCCCCCAACCCCGCACAGCCCGCTTCTACCTCCTTCCCAAGATCCACAAACAGGGCTGCCCTGGTAGACCCATCGTTTCAGCCTGTTCTTGCCCCACGGAACTGATTTCTTTCTATCTCGACTCTATTTTTTCTCCCTTTGTCCAGTCTCTTCCCACCTACATTCGCAACTCTTCCGGCGCTCTCCGTCACTTTAACAGTTTCCAGTTTCCTGGCCCCAACCGCCTCCTTTTCACTATGGATGTCCAATCCCTCTACACCACCATCCCCCACCAGGACGGCCTGATGGAGCTCCGCTTCTTCCTTGAATGGAGGCCCAACCAGTCCCCATCCACCACCACCCTCCTCCGCCTGGCTGAACTTGTTCTCACATTGAACAACTTCTCCTTTGACTCCACTCACTTCCTCCAAATTAAAGGTGTTGCTATGGGAACCCGCATGGGTCCCAGCTATGCCTGCCTTTCATGGGATATGTGGAACATTCTTTGTTCCAGTCCTACTCAGGTCACCTCCCTCACCTCTTTTTCCGGTACCTTGATGACTGTATCGGTGCTGATTCCTGCTCTCGCCCTGAACTAGAAAATTTAATTCACTTTGCTTCCAATTTCCACCCTTCCCTCACCTTCACATGGTCCATCTCTGACTCTTCCCTTCCCTTCCTTGACTTCTCTGTCTCCATTTCTGGGGATAGGCTATCGACAAACATCCACTATTAGCCCATTGACTCCCACAGCTACCTGGACTACACTTCCTCCCACCCCGCTTCCTGTAAGGACTCTATTCCATTCTCCCAGTTTCTCCGTCTCCTCCACATCTGTTCTGACGATGCCACCTTCCATACTCGTGCTTCCGATATGTCTTCCTTTTTCCTCAACCGAGGATTCCCCTCTACCGTGGTTGACATGGCCCTCGACCGTGTCCATTCCATTTCCCACACTTCTGCTCTCACCCCTTCCCCTCCCTCCCAGAACCACGATAGGGTTCCCTTTGTCCTTACCTTTCACCCCACCAGCCTCCACATTCAACGGATCATCCTCCGCCATTTCCGCCACCTCCAGCGTGATCCCACCACCAAACACATCTTCCCCTCCCCCCCTTTCAGCATTCCGAAGGGACCGCCCCCTCCGCAACACCCTGGTCCACTCCTCAATCACCTTCAATAGCCCCTCCCCTCCCCACGGTACCTTCCTGTGCAAGCGCAAGGGATGCAACACCAGCCCTTTTACCTCCTCCCTTCCAGGGTCCCAAACACTCCTTCCAGGTGAAACAGCTATTTATTTGTACTTCTTGCAATTTAGTATATTGTATTCGCTGCTCACGATGTGGTCTACTTTACATTGGGGAGACCAAACGCAGATTGGGTGACCGCTTTGCGGAACACCTCTGTTCAGTCCGTAAGGGTGACCCCGAGCTTCTGGTCGCCTGTCACTTTAATTCTCCGCTCCACTCCCACTCAGACCTCTCTGTCCTCGGCCCGTTAAACTGTTCCAACGAAGCTCAACGTAAGCTCAAGAAACAGCACCTCATCTTTCTATTAGGCACTTTACAGCCTTCTAGACTCAACACTGAGTTCAACAATTTCAGACCATAACCTCTGCCCCTATTTTTTCAGGCGGCAGCTGTTGATGATTCTGCCATCACCATTTGCAACATTTAATCACTCCTGCCTTCCACCCTATCACAGACCTTCCCTTTCGTTCTTTCTTCCCCTAAACCACCCACCCCCCACCCCCTGCCCCTGCACTTGCTTAAAATCTGTTACATCTCTAACTTTTTCCAGTTCTGACGAAGGGTCTTCGACCTGAAACGTTAACTCTGTTTCTCTCTCCACGGATGCTGCCTGACCTGCTGAGTGTTTCCAGCATTTTCTGTTGTTATTACAAAAATATTACTTTAGATCACAATTCCATCCTGTTCCAAGTATCCTAATATGATTTCATTGTACATTCTGGCACTGCAACACAAAAATACAAATTAAGTTATCTGAATAATGCGAAATATGCTATTGTAACATATAGGGCTGGATTTTGTCAATGGAGGCGGGACTCCCACTTTTTGGGTTGTAGTCCCGCCTCCATCGACTTGTGGCCAACCCACTGTATTTTCCCTTGATTGACCTTGTTAAGCCCGCCCAGCGGGCTCAGCAGGCCAATCAAGGGTCTCTTGGATACAGGTGATGTCAGCCATTGAAATTTCATCTGTCAAGAGCTTTTGACAGATGAAATTTCAGCGTTTGACAGCTCTGTGAAGCTGTCAAACACTGACAATATGATTTCTAACATGAGTCCCCGTACTTAGACTCAGTTAGAAATCAATCCAGCACAGAAAGCAGAGACTGCAGCTTTTGACAGCTCCGCGGCCATTCTGCTTTCTGTGCCGTGGATGTAAGGGACTCCCGACACCTTAAGGAAGCTAGCCTGCAGGACAAAGTTAAGGTAAGTAAAAGTTCTTAAAACACTTTACACACACCAAACACACTTACCTCTGCACTCATGCACCCATCGCTCACCTGCACACCGGACATCTCGACCCCTCCAAGCCCTCCAGACCGACGGTCCGCCTCGCTAAATTGGCGTGGTTCGGACCTGTCGGGAAGCCCACACTTCAGGGCTAAAAATAGGGATTAGGCAAAAAACTGCCTGTTAACTACCTGTTAACAGGCAGTTTATTGGCACTAATCCCCTTCCCGCCTCGGGGAGGCGGGTCCCAGCACAGGTTGGGTACCCGCCTCCTGGGAAACTGGCATGGAGGCGGGTTGGGGGCGGGATGGGTTCGGGACCCCCGAATCTGCTATTTTCACACCACTCCCGCCTCCACGGACCGGTGAAAATTGAGCCCATAGTATTTGCATGAATACAGCATTTTACAAACATTGAAACAAAACAGTCAGAATACAAAATTCACATACATTATTTTTTTTATTCATTTGTATATCGCCAGCAAGGCCAGCATTTATTGCCCATCCCTATTGCCCTCGAGAAGGTGGTGGTGAGCCGCCTTCTTGAATACAACTGAGTGTCTTGCTGGGCTATTTAAGATGATGATAAACTTGGCAGGGAACTAATGATAATTTCTTGTTCCTAAAAATGCTTATATCTTGACTTGAGAAGCAATTCTGTACTGATGAGAAAGGGAAGTTAGTCAACAAAGGAGTTTTACCAAGATACTTCAGAATACAAGACATCAAGAAAAAATGCTCTTTAAAAATGCACAATTAAAATAACTTGATAGAACTCAGATCAGAGAGGGAAAGTGCAAAAACTTATAAATCCAGCAGAAAGGGCAACCTAATTAAATCTGTCAGCTTTCAGGAAGTCCCTAGCTCAGGTGCTTTAATAAAAAAAAAAATTCTGTCATATTTTAAACCTTTGCTCTAACCAGTTATAATGAGCTATTCGATAAAGACTTCCTTTCAGAATTAGTGTCTTGTTATTAATTTAGCATAAGCTGACAAAATACTTCTGCCTATATGCAAAGTATGGATTAATTTCCCTCATTGATATATACGGTGAAAGACATGCAAAATATTTTGCCACTGGATTCAAAAATGGTGAAAGTATATTCTGCTAATAAAGGTCAAATGGGTTTTATTAAAAATTATTGTGTGGCACATAACATGCAGCAATTTATTGACATGGCAACAGCATGCAAAGAGTTAGCCAACCTTGAGGCTGTTCACTCCTTTGAGTTGAATGAATATATTTGTTCTTTATTTTCATGGAAGATTTGTTTGCATGAAAACCATACTTTGTAAAACTCCCCGGCTTCAGTCATTTATACTGCCCACTTGATGTCTTTACTGTTTTCTTCCAGATATGGTTGCTCACTATTACCTCTGCTATTCATCTTACCTTTGCATCCTATAGTGATGGTTCTAACACCATGCAAAGCTGTAGAAGAAGCTCACATTGCCTTGTACAATCCCATATGTTTATTACCTCACCAACATCAGTTTAAAATTAATTGCAGCAAAACATCAGGCTATAAATTCAGATACGTTAGAGGCTTCATGGATATCATGGAACTGATTTCGACACTGCAGTTCCAGTAGCCTCCTGCCCCGCACCCCCGCCCCATCTCGCACAAAGGCAGATTGCCTCCCTACCCTCTTGGTTGAAGAATGGCATGTGTTGTGACCCATCTATTACATTACATTTAATGCATCTCTGGTCAAGTGCTCGGCAACAATGTGGCCAAACTATTGATATAGAAATCAATCGAGCTTGATGGAGAGCAATTAACTGAAAGTATATTTTAAACTTATTCAAATTATAGTTTTTTACACAGGGCACATCTTACTACCAGTAACATGGCATAATGGGACTTAGGTCATGTAATATATGACTGCAATGTGAGCATGATATATCAACTCTGGCAATCATTGCACCAACTTTTGGACTTCTATTTTCAAAAGAAAATTGTGAATGAACAACAGCTTTCTATCGATTTGCAATTTTTCTGATTTATGGTATAATATATATTCACGTCCAAAAATAATGCAATATTATAGGAATTATAACTGATGAACATTGTATCCAAATTTTGCTAAATGTTAAGTTCATTGAGTTGTTCCTGGCTACCTTTAGCTGAGAATGAGTATTAAACACAATCTTAATCAATTACTGTTAGAGATGATAATTTATTAAAGTAGTTCCCAGCTTATAAGGTGTGCTGGAAGATTGACTTTGTGTGTCTGTAGCAACTATTGATAGTACATTAAAAAAACACAGGCCTGTTGCTGTGGGATTTGCTGTTGTGAGGGATACATTTGAGAGCTTAGACCACCTAATGATTCTGCACAGTCAATAAATGTAGACTATCATGAGCTGTACAGTGGTGGCCCCCCAGGGGTCAGTATTAGGACCACTGCTCTTTTTGATATGTGTTAATGACCTGGACTTGGCTGTACAGGGCATAATTTCAAAGTTTGCAGATGACACAAAACTCTGAAATGTAGTAAACAGTGAGGTGGATAGTAACAAACTTCAGGAGGACGTAGATGGTCTGGTGAAATGGGCAGACACGTGGCAGATGAAATTTAACGCAGAGAAGTGTGAAGTGATGCATTTTGGAAGGAAGAATTAGGAGAGGCAATATGATCTAAATGGTACAATTTTAAAGGGGGTGCACGAAAAGAGAGACCTGGGGGGGTACGTACACAAATCTTTGAAGGTAGCAGGACAAGTTGAGAAGGCTGTTAAAAAAAGCACATGGGATCCTTGGTTTTATAAACAGAGACATAGGCCGGAATTTTCTGAGGTAAGGACGGGTGGGTTGGAGGCATGGGGGGGAAGTGAAAGTTGAAAAAATGTGAACCCTGACCGAGGTGGGTTGGCAAGTTAAATATTACAATGAGGCCTGAAGCCTCTACTTTAACCTGCTGTGCAGGTTTAACTGCAGGCAGCTGGGGATCCCAGGGCTCGGGATTCCCGGTAACTGCAACAAGGCGGCCTCAGTCTCAGGGAGCAATCCTTGTGGGCTGGGAGGAGCAGGAATGCTTCCTCCCGGTCCCACAAGCTCCCCCACCAGCAGCCTGCACCCCTCGGGGTCGGGGATCCGACCCCCTAAGGGATCAGACCCCCACGATTCGGCCCCGGGATCAGGGATCGGATCCCCCACCCCCTGGCGATCGCAACTCTCCCCCCTGCCACCTCACAGGCCTGGAACACCACCCCCCCCCACCACCTAACCCCGCCCCCATCATCCTGGGCCCAGCACTTGCCTGTTGCTGCGGCCTCCTCCTCCGAGTTCCCCGCACGAATGGAAGCCCGCCTGTCAATCAGGCTGACTTTAAGGCAGGGAACTGGCCCCTGAGGTCGCACGCACGCTGTGGAGTTAAAACCCCACAGCATGCCAGGAAACCCGACCCTCCGGGTTTCCCACTGTCTCCCGCATCCCCCCGCACCGTGCGGGTGGGACCCGGGAAAATCCAACCCATAGAGATCAAAAGCAACGAAGTTATGCTAAACCTTTAAAATGGCTGGTTAGGCCCCAGCCGGAGTATTGTGTCCAATTCTGGGCACCACACTTTAGGAAGGATGTCAAGGCCTTAGAGAGAGTACAGAGGAAATTTACTAGAATGGTACCAGCGATGTGGGACTTCAGTTATGTGGAGAGACTCGAGAAACTAGGGTTGTTCTCCTTGGAACTGGAAAGGTTCTGGGAAGATTTGATAGAGGTGTTCAAAATCATGAAAGGTTTTGATAGAGTAAATAAGGAGAAACTGTTTCCAGTGGCAGCAGGGTCAGTAACCAGAGGACACAGATTTAAGGAAATTGGTAAAAGAACCAGAGGAGAGATGAGGAGACATTTTTTACGCAGTAAGTTGTTGTGATCTGGAATACACTGCCTGAAAGGATGGTGGAAGCAGATTTTAGTAATAACTTTCAAAAGGGAATAGGATAAATACTTAAAGGGGAAAAATTGCAGGGCTACGGAGAAAGGGCAGAGGAGTGGGACTAATTGGACAGCTCTTTCAAAGAGCCGGCACAGGCACGATGGGCAGAATGGCCTCCTTTTGTGCTGTATCATTCTACGATTCTGTGTCTTCCTTTACACATTTCCAAGTCAAAGTTCTTTCTAAATTATGTAATTTTTTTCTACAAATTAACTACCTCCTTTTTATAGAAGCTACTTATTTTGAATTGGAAGCAGTTGGAGAAAAGAATAAAGTGCCGCAGAAATTAAGGAGATTTTTAAAATATTTTCCAGTATTGACAGGTCCAAACCCAGCAGTGGTGAACATTGATGCCTAAATGTTCCTTTTTTGATATAGTTAGTATCAGAATGGCTATTGGCAGGTTTTGGACAGGCTCAAATGTTCTGTTTACACACAATTTTCCTAGTCCATCTCATTAGCATACTTTTAAGTGTAGATTTCAAAGGATCTAAAGAACAGACAAGTAGTGATGCAGAAAATTGTGCGTACATGGAATTTAAAGGGATGGGGATGATTAAAGGGGAGAGTTGCAATAGGGGTGCGGCAAAATTCTGAAAGCCTTTAGAGAGCCTCTGAAGGCATCTCAACTTAGTAAAGTCATTGCCAAGACTGAAGTGGCAAGGACCTGATAAAAAGGGCCGAAAAAGAGAGAGACAAAAATAAAAGGAAACGACATTCAGGTTGCAGCCTCATGCCTACACCTTAACACCCAACCCCCTATTTGACAGCTGCTGAAATGAAGGTGATGCTGCATATATAAGATGGGTGTGAGGAGGGTTGCCCTCTGTACCATCCCCACAGGTCAGCATTGCATCATATTTGCAAGGAGGTGGAACCAAGTTTCAGGACACAGCTGATCATTACAGTCACTGGATGTGCCACCCCTATGCTGGATGGTAACTGCAGATGTCCTTGCAGCAGATGGCACTGCTGGCCCAGAGCCTGAGAAGGCGGTTTCCCTGCGGGCATTGCCAGGGCCTGCAAATATGGTTGTTGGTATTTTGGAGGGTGCGGCCAATCAGACTACACTGGTTGTTGATCAACTTGGCACGCCTGCTTTCATGCATGTTCCCGATAGCTGCTCCAGATTATGGCACTGAAATTGTGCTGTTGTTTGCTATTTTAGGAGGCGCACAATCAAGGGATGGCCAGAGCTGATAAAGTATTCCTGAGTAGGTTAACTAAGCAATATGAAGTTTAACCTTACTCCAGGTACTTACTTTAGCAGTGCTATCTTTGGCATCCCTGCTACTCAGCTCAATGCCCCACCATGTGAAGGCTGTATATGTGGAGACTGCAGGTTTGTTTAAAAAAGAACAATGAGACTTAGCCAAATGTAAAGTGAAGATATTTAAGAAAAACAAGGTAAATCAACTAGAGGGTAATATACCCCAAACCAAAGTAGAGGAATTTGCTTTGTGCTGCCATCAATGTGCACACAGTGACAGGGCCTGCTTCAGTGAATGAGTTGTTTTGGATTCATTTTGCTTGGTCTGTCATTCAATTAAATCTAATTTTGTGACATTGACGTATAACTTGACAGCGTTACAATATTTCTGATTACGAAGACTGAAGGTTTCATCAGAACCCCAATCATTCTGACACTGCAGCAAGTGAAAGGAGGAAGCCAGTCACTGATATGTTCTTTGGGAGGATTGAGGAACTAATTTAATTTGTCATTTAAAGTGTCAGCCATGGCTGAGTCGGTAGCACTCTTGCCTCTGAGCTAGAAGGTTGTGGGTTCAAGTCCCACACCAGAGACTTGAGCGCAAAAATCTAGGGAGTGCTGCACTGTCGGAGGTGCCGTCTTCCAAATAAGACATCAAACCGAGGCCCCGTCTGTGCTCTCAGGTAGATGTCTAAGATCCCATGGCACTATTTTGAGGAAGAGCAGGGTGTCCTGGCCAATATTTATCCCTCAATCAACATCACTAAAACAGATAATCTGGTCATTACCACATTGCTGTTTGTGGGAGCTTGCTGTGCACAAATTGGCTGCCATGGTTCCTACATTACAACAATGACTACACTTCAAAAAGCACTTTGGGATGTCCGGTGGTCGTGAAAGCTGCTATATAAATGACAGTCTTTCTTTTTTTTATTGGTTCTCGTTGTTGAAAATCGACAATAGGACAAGTCTGGAGAATAGTTGATTTATAATATTTTTTGCAAATTAGAAGTCACTTGTGGAAGTTACTCCTTGGAGCCACAACACAGCAGCTGCTTCAGGGGGTATATAGCCAATCCCACCAGCACCAGAATTGCAGGCCCCTTTAATCCTATAATTATCTTGATATGTGAGGACCTTTGTAATTAGCATTATTCATGATTTACTAATTAATTAAGTATGGAACATACTCCTTTTAACAAGTCACTCTAAATTGTCACCCTGTTGTCTTAGAACACTCAAAAAGCCACTGCAGAGATTCCTGTTTTATTGTGATCTATAGCACCACCCAATGGTCAACTTCTGGTACTACCTGAAACAGCAGTAATGCACTTCACCAGCAGAGAGCCTACCTAATTAGCATATGTAAAGTCATAACCCTTGCCAGAAAAGAAAGCCATGATGTGGAGATGCCGGTGTTGGACTGGGGTGGACAAATGTGAGAAGTCGCACAACACCAGGTTATAGTCCAACAGTTTTATTTGAAATCACAAGCATTCGGAGCCAAGCCTTGAGCCAAATATGCTGAAATTAAGGGACTGAATGATGTGGCAGAGCAACATGCAGTTCTTTTTACATCTGTTACCTGGATTTGGAACCAAATAATACCAATAGGGTGACAGTCTTCTTGCTTTGGTGGCTGTAAAAGTAAAATTACATTGAGGCAATCTCAATGCAGTTCTTAATGTATATATATATATGTATATACTGTATATATATATATATGAATATATTATATTCTCCTCCAATCCTGTAATCACCACCAGCCCTACAACCCTCCAAGATATCTGCGCTCCTCCAATTCTGGCCTCTTGAGCATCCCCGATTTTAATCGCTCCACCATTGGTGGCTGTACCTGCCAAGGTCCTAAGCTCTGGAATTCCCTCCCTAAACCTCTCCGCCTCTCTACCTCTCTTTCCTCATTCAAGAAGCTCCTTAAAACCGACCTCTTTGACCAAGCTGCCCTAATATCTCCTTATGTGGCTCGGTATCAAATTTTTTGTCTTATAACACTCCTGTGAAGCGCCTTGGGACGTTTTACTACGTTAAAGGCGCTATATAAATACACGTTGTTGTTGTTGTTGTTGAATCTACAGTGCAAAACTGCCAGTAACTGGCACTACATTGGCAGTCTGAATCGGAAGTACAACTGCGGTGCTTGTGACTGATGTGGTGAATGGAAGTGTTACATTGGTACAACAGGGAGGGGTTTGTTCCTCTGAGCAGTTGAGGCATGTTGTTGTCGCAAAGTAGAGTGAGATTTACTTTATATTTAATTGATGTTATGCCTGACTGGGACACGGGAGATGATAAGGCCGACTTTACAAAGGTGTGATCAAAGTGCAGAGCTTCAGGGGTCAGGAGTGCATATTGAGAATATCGAGATTCCTGCTGCTCCTCTGTTACCATCACTTGCTTCTCCTCACCTGTGCACTGCGATTCACCGAGTGTTACCTCCCGAACATCAGCAAGTGTATCCTCTGAGATGTGTAGCTGAGGTGGTATTTGCAAATGATGATGAGGGGGACTTGGGGTGATGTGAGATCTTGTCTTTTCCTGGGCCAGTGCTTACTGGTTGCTCTTTCAGGTCTGCAATTACAGAAACAGAACAAATGTTAGACTGCTAGCTGTAAGAGATACCTTCAAACAGAGTTTTCCTTGCAATATACTCGATGTGTAAGGTTGTATGAGGGCTTGACATGGGGTTGACACAGGTTAATAGAAAATGTTTTGTGGCATACAATACTGATGCGTGGTACTGTTAGATTTCTTAAAGTGCATTCCTGCAGGTACTGTTCACAACAATGAACCTGGCTGCCACTTCCTGCCAGGTAGAATGCACTGCCATCCTCTGAGGAGAATACCCTGGAGTGCCAAATATGTAGCCACCTCATGCAGGAGAACTTTCATTTCACCAGCCATGAAACAGAAGTGTCAACGCTGTGGGGGTGATTAGCAACTGCGGAAGCCCATTTCTAGCTTAAAAATGGGCAAGTGGCTGTTGAAAATTGAGGGAAGATCACCTTGGCCACACCTTGGATGACCAAGTTCTGCCTGTTGCATTTATCAGGGGGGCCTGTAAATGGGCGAGCAGTATGCCTGCCTGTTTCAGGCAGGAGGTTGCTTACATATGCAAACTACAGTCCTATGCCATTTATAGGACCCCATTTATAATATTCAGTTACAAATGGGCTAAGCGCGCACGGCACACGTTCCGCCCATTTTTAGCAGGTGGTGAGCGGCCTAACCAATGGTCCTTAAAGGGACGACTGGTGGCCACTGGCCACTCCAGAAAAGGCCTAACTTTTTGGGGGGCAGAATTTTTGTGGAGCTAGGAGAAACAGGAATGCTTCTCCTGACTCCACAAAATACTGCGGCCCATTGCTGTCTTGTGCTCGACCCCCCCTGCCCTTCAGAATCAGCTCCCCCCTTCTCCCCCCACCCGAGGCCCAATTTACTGACCGGCTCAGTGTGGGAACCAGACGATTTTTTGCCCTCCCACAACCAGTGAACAGCAGCTCCATTCAAATGAGCTGAATACCTAAAAATGGTTCAGGCCTTCCGATGCCAGCTTTGGGCAGACAGCATAGCCACTCCACCAACTTTATACCCATTTCAGATGGAAGTCAAAAATGCCATCCCACCCACCTGGATCCATCACATCTTCCTAGTTTCATACCTCTACATTTATTTTCCTAGCCACTTTTTTAGAAACGGCATTACAAAAGTTTAAAATATGCATTTTACAAAATTTACCTCCTTTTTATAGGTTCTGTAATTTTTGTCCTGTACATGATCTTATCATTAGAGCTGGGCCATTTAGGAGTGAAATCAAGAAGCACTTTTTCATACAAAGAGGAACTCTCTCCCCAAAAGGCTGTGGATGCTGGGTTGGGTCACTTGAAATTTTCAAGACTGAGATCGATATATTTTTGTTAGGTAAGGGTATCAAAGGAAATGGAGCTAAGGCGGGTAAATGGAGTTGAAGTACAGATCTGCCATGATCCAGTTGAATGGCAGAACAGGCTCGAAGGGCTGAAGGCCTACTCCTGTTCCTATATTGCCTTCTAAGTGGCCTCATCTGTTTAAATTTGTCAGCAACCTTTTAATAGCTTCAATCTCACATGATTTTCTGTGCCCGCCCACTTTGGCAAGCTCCCATTTGCAGTCAAAAACTATGCAAGAACCTTGCTTATATTAGGATAAATTTTACAATGGACTGAATATCTTGAGCCGACCACGGACCTTGTTCCCAAATTCCTAATGTGAGCTCCCAGTGCACGACAAAAAGAAAGACTTGCATTTATATAGCGCCTTTCATGACCTCAGGACGTCCCAAAGCACTTTACAGCCAATGAAGTACTTTTGATGTGTAGTCGCTGTTGTAATGTTGGTTTAATGTCTCATCTGAAAGACAGTACCTCTGACAGTGCAGCACTCCCTCAGTACTGCACTGAAGCGTCAGCCTAGATTAAGGCTTCTTCGGCAGCACCTCCCAAACCCGCAACCTCTTCCACCTAGAAGGACAAGGGCAGCAGGCACATGGGAACACCACCACCTCCAAGTTCCCCTCCAAGTCACACACCATCCTGACTTAGAAGTATATCACCGATCCTTCATCGTCGCTGGGTCAAAATCCTGCAATTCCCTCCCTAACAGCACTGTGGGAGTACCTTCACCACACGGACTGCAGCGGTTCAAGAAGGTGGCTGACCACCACCTTCTCGAGGGCAATTAGGGATGGGCAATAAATGCTGGCATTGCCAGCGACGCCCAAAAAGGTGCTCAGGTCTCTGGAGTGAACCCATGACCTTCTGACTCAGAGGCGAGATACAAATAAACCCTGTTATGTTAATGACTCAACCACAAAAAGTGGGGCGAGGTTGGATAGTTGCACCAGGATCAAACCATCTACCTTTGACGGTCTGTCAGGGAGGTGAAATCAATCTAAGTACAGATGACATTTATAGACTCCAGCTGTTTTGTAAACTCCTGCTAACAATAGGATATAGGTTTTATTAAAACAGAGAGTCAGTTGAAAGCTTTGGTTAAACAGAGAATGATGGACAGCCAGGAGTGAATGTATGGCAGCGGTCTCACTGATAGAGCTTAGGTGATATCACAAGCCACCACAGCAAAGCTTCAGCAGGTCATGACCACTATCAGAAGCCACAGATGAGGTTACACTCTTGAAATCGCTCAGATGTATCTATTATTTTTCATATTACATACTGTGGAGCTCACTTTTTTCTTCCCCCACTACTTCGGGGCAGAGGTTGACATCAGCAGTTAATGGTTCTAAAATCTACACTGCAAAAATTAATGATTGCGATATAATCATTGTAAGGGTCTTAAATGATGATTCATAGTTGATTACTGCAAAAATGCACTCTGTAAATATTATACAGTAATTTAATAAAACATTTTTAGGCTGTTGAAGTTGTTAAATGTTTGGTTATCAATGCACACACCAAGTCCCAGGAAGCCCATTTTCAGAATGAAATCTGCCTGGTAAAAGCAGATTAAGTGACTTTATGAAGTCTGTATAAAATCTAATGAAGCATTTTAAAGTTATTCATGTGACAAGTACTTGTGTTTGGATGGCAGGTGGAGAGCGCTATAACAGTTTCTCCTGCATGACTGAAGTCAGGATATTAAAAATTTACTTTGATTTATGAAATAGTAAGTCTAAATGTGATACCTTTCAGATAACCTGAAGAGTGATTAAATCTTAGGCAAGTAAAAATAATTCAAGTGTTGCTTTCAGAATTAATTTCAACAAATATTTACAGGCAAAGATGGCTGTAGAAGTGAAGAATCAATCAAGAGTAACTGTTAAATATTTTACACCATCTTAAAAGGGATTTCAAACAGACAATGTAAATGAGTCTTTAAAATGAATGTGTTACCTCATGAAGATGGAGTCAGTTCCTGCAATAATAATGAACAACTTGCTCTGAAACTCCACCTCCATGCTTTAGATTTCTTAAAATCAGTGGCAGCTGAAAATGTTTCTGGTATTGACATGGTTTAAGATGGAATGGCACTTTGAAACATTTCCAGTAAATGTTTAAGTTGTCTTGCATATGGATATTGATTTGCCTTCAAGCCACATAAAACCATATTGAAGTGAATCATTCACTCTTCTTGTGGTGCAATGACTTGCTTCACATTACAGGGCGGCTCTCCACTTCAGTCTGCCAGGCAATGCCATTGTGGATTTTTTATCTGACCTGCTTCAAAAATATTTTTCCTTTTGGAGGGAGCAACTTCATCAAGGAAGGGAAAAACAGATCCCATGTTGTTGTAGAATAAGCAGGCTTGCTGTTGGCTGATAAGTCTGCAGCTTAGACAGTGGTGGCCTCATGACCGAAGGAGGGCTGATGAGAAATGAATAAGAAAAATGTAAAAACTTGAAATATGTGTGCTGGTGAAGTTGTAAATTTAAAACATATTATCATAGAGTTAAAAAGAATTGTTCTGGTAAAATCAACAATTTTAGACATTTCCATGGGTACGATGTCATCAGCTACAGAGGCCAGGCCTTACTAATGCCCAAGTTTCAACATCTACCCACTCTCATATCACTAGAAACATACTTACCTATAACCATTTTACTATTTAAAAGTCTAATTCTGTGATTTACTTCAAAAAGGGGCCTAAAGATCAGAAGATCACAATATTAACAATGCTATTCTATATCTCATCAGCTCATTGAAAATCACTTTGTTCATAACAAGAAGATAGATGTATTTAGAAACTTTCACTGAGAAGCACTGAGCTACTGCAGCAGTAATGAGAGGTCGAGTAAATATTGATTTCTTCACTCTTTCACTTTAGTCTTATCTTCAACATATTTCAAATGTTGGTAATAGTGCACACTTCGGGCTGGATTTTCCCTGCGGAGGCGGAATGGCGGTGGGAAAGCTGGTTGGCGGGTTCCGGTCCCGCTCCCATCTGCAGCCGCTCTCTCAAAAAGATTTTCCATAGATTGGCCTTGTTAAGCCCGCCCTGTGGGGTTCCTGGCCAATTAACGGCCAATCAAGCGGGTCTATAATAAACTTGCAGGGCTACAGGGATAGAGCAGGGGAATAGGACTGACTGGATTGCTTTACAGAGAGCCGGCACAGACTCGATGGGCCGAATGGCCTCCTTCTGTGCCGTTATGACTCTATGATGACGTCATTTGATGACGCGTCATCAGCCGGTTTCCTTAAAGAGACCACGGCCACATTGATTTTGATAGTTGTGCTGCAGCATTGAGGTGCTGCATACACTGACAATGACTGCACAAAGGTGCACGTCTGCACCCAGGCTCACGCATGACTCCCTCCATATGTTTATGGAGGGAGTCCCAGCACGCAGGGAGGTCCTCTTCCCTTCCCATGGGCCGAAGAGACCACCCCAGGAGATCAATGCAGTCTGGTTGCACATTGCACAGGAGGAGACAAGCAGGGATGTTGTCAGCAGTGCCTGGCTGCAGTGGCGCAAACCTTTCAATGATCTCAGAAGATCACAAAACATTACTGCAATGCCACGCTCAACCTCACCCCGCTGTGCCACTCATCACATCCCCATCACTCTGCCTTCCATACCCTTCTCCTGCACATCCTTACTCACACCAACTTACCTTGCACCTCCACCCATTCTTCTCTATCTACATTATCACTTCCCCATCTCACTAGCCACCCCTCACACTCACCCTCATCCTAGTCCAATCATACCAACTAACAACACACAAGGGTAGGCACTTGGGTGTTTTAGCCAATGTTCATGTGAAGTTTCTGTTGATGTGCTGTGAAACATTGAAATCTTTATTTTCAACACTTTGCGTTCTTGGACAGATTTGTGTACACCTTTGGAAGTGGCTTAGTGAGTTGCAGTGAATGGTGAGACATAACAGTATCCCCCACAATGGCGATGGTGAAAGGAATGGCTTGGGCATTGTAGGGATGCTTTATGGTGTTGGTGTGGGGTGGTACCAACCTGGCAGCCAGGGTGTACAGCATCAAGTGAAGTAAATCTGGCCATGGTGAGGCCATCCATGGCCTCCCGGGCAACAATGTGGTCGGGTGCTGATGCCCTGTGTCCTGTGCAGCATCAGGTGATTGCGGAGAAGGTTGGTGATGTTGTTGGTGTGCCTGGTGATGTTGGTGTTGGGGCTGATCGTGAAAGGATTCAGAGGACCAAGGTGTATTTTTTCCAAGGGCACCGATGTTGCTGCAATAGATGGCAGCTGCAGGTGAGAGGACAGAAGCGATCTGTCAATGGTGTGAGATGTTATTCCAATGAGGCGACACTGAACATACAGTTGGCTCTAAACACTTGGGGGGAGAAATTCGGTATCACCCCGTTTGGGGCGCAATTATCGGCCAGGCGCAAAGTTTAGCGCATGGCGCAAATTATCGCCTCTGACTGCAAACTTGGGTTCTATCGCCCCTGGAGGTGATTGCAGCGCTAAATCAGGCGCTACACACCTCTCTTAAGGCGCAAAGGCCGAGGAGTGAGGCGCTACCTCAGAGCGCTGGCGAAGCTCAGGTGATGTCAGTTAGCAATGGAACACAGGCACACTGGCGCTGGCCAGTTCTTAAAGGGGAGGGTCGAACTTGCTCTCCAGCCACACCCTGCTCATTGCAGCCTTGAATCTCGGCTTGGACAGACCTCAACCTCAAAGCTGCTGCAAAGGACTATGGAGAGGGCCAGGGAACGAGCTCAGCGCTTCAGCGACCGGGCCTTGGTGGCTCTGGTTGGTACAGTGGAGCGCCAAAGATCAATACTGTACCCAGAGAGTGGCAGGAGGCCATTGCCCCGCTACTATAGAAGAGTGTGGAGGGAGGTGGCTCAGCACGTCTCCTCCAGGAGCATGGTGCCCAGGAACCACACACAATGTCGGAAAAAGTCAGGGTGAGTGACTGCTTTTCAATACCTCTCCATCCCTCCATCTCAGCCTCACTCTATGGCCAGAGGGTGTAAAAACCCCAATGCCCAACACTCATCCAAGACCTATGGCCATCTCATAAAACACACACGCACATTCCATACCTTGCATACATTAAGGGCTGCTCAACTATGGGAGGCATATCAGGCAAGCACATGACAACATACATTAAGGGCTATTCAACTATGGGAGGCAGATCAGGCAAGCACATGGCTGTATATTTACTCAGACGCCATCCTTTTTCTTGCAGGTCAAGCTATCTCATAATAGGCAGCAGCAGCAATGGACGGGTGGAGGGCGGCCTCAGCTGCAAACCCTCAGGGATCTGGAGGCGTGCGTCCACAGGATCGTTGCAAGCCAGGTGATCGGTCCCGTGGTCACTGGAGAGGTCAACCCCCTTGGGGACAGCAATGGTAAGGTCATCAGCTTTCTCTCCTCTCTCATTCCACTTCTCCCTCACAACACCAGCCTTTTACACTTTCAATCCAACTTACTAAATGTCTCCAGTCCTTGCTCCCTTACTGGCCCCCCTGTCCTGACGCTAAAGCCACTCTTGTACCTCCCTGCTTTCAAATGGTGAACCACAAGCTGAGGAGTCGGGCCCTCAACCAGCCAGTGGGAGCGACGCCGCAGGTGAGGAGGAAGAGGAAGCCGGAGCCTCAGCGCCAGTGTCTCCCAAGGGAGCCCATGCCCACACTGGGACCACGTCTTCCCTGGAGGGGAGCAGGGGGGAAGGGTCTGATGAGGGTGAAGCTCCAGGACCCAGCAGGCTGCAGCAACGCCATGGGGGTAGGGAAGCTCGGGGGCCTTCTCCCCGGAGGGAGAGTATGCCAGTGAGTCCTGCTGCACAGGACGCAGAGGAGGAGCGGCTCATCGCTGAAATGAACACCCAGGCGGTGAACATGTACACTGACCTCATGGGTGCAATGGGAAGGGTGCCCAAAAGCATTGATGGACTGGCAAGGCGTGTGAAGCACTCCGCTGCAGCACAGGCCGACGCCACACAACTGCTTAGTGCTGCAATTCAGTCACTGGCTGCTGCCATCCAATCTCAGACTGCTCTCATGCAGTCTCAGATTGATGTAACGCAAGCACTAACTGTTGCCATCGTCGCTGGTTCGGACACATTTCCCCGGGGCTCTCTCGGTGCTGCAGCAGGCCAGCAATCTGTGCTCGAGCAGACTGCTCCGGATGCTGAGGTGCTGCCCCGTGGGAGTGCCAGTGTGTCGGTCAAGCAGGAAGGTGCTGTCCTTTCTCAGGATGACAGCATTCCTGCTCCCACCACTGGCACTTCCCCATTGCACTTGCCACCGCCTACAACACAGCCAGCCCAGACTGCTGCCGCCCATGCAGAGTTGGTGCAGTCTGCAGCCGGGCTCTCCAGGCCCCGAGCTGGTTGAGGGCGTCCTTCAAGGGCATTTGCAGTCTCAGGATTTGACATTCAGCAGCCTTCCACCAGCCTTGCTGCAGCCACTGGGGCCCCATTATGGAGGAGCAGTAGGGTGGGAAGGGGGGAAGTGCGCAAGGGATGGAGATCACCCTCAAAGGGCAAAAAGTAGGAGGTCTCAAGAAATTTTGGGAATGTTTTTATTAAAGGCTGAGGTTCGTCTGATAACTTTTGTTTAGTGTTTTGGACATTATCTCCGGCTTGTGAGAACCAGTTATGTTAATTAATGATTTGTTGTGTTTGTTTCTATTAGTTTGTCATGAATAAATGACACACACAGAGTTTGTAAAATAAAAAAGTTCAAAATGTACATGTTTGGCCTTTGGAATCATTGCAGCTTTGGCCGGCTATAGGGGTTGCGGATTGCTTTCCATGATGCTGTTCTCCATGCCAGAAGCCATCTTCTGAGTAGGGGCCGAGAAGCGGCTTGTTATCAGCCGTTGACGGACGGTCCTTGCAGTTTCAATGTTGTGGGCCTCCCTCCCGCCTTGGTGCTGCTGCTGATCATCCTCCTCATCTTCCTCCTCCTCATCCTCCTCCTCCTCATCCTTTGGTGCACCAATCCCTGGTGGCATTGGCTGTGTCCTCAGGATTGCAAGTTTGTGAAGAATGCAGCAAACAACTATGAAGAGGGAGACTCGCTCAGGTGAGTACTGCAGGGCTTCTCCTGAGTGGTCCAGACAGCGGAACCGTTGCTTGAGCATGCCAATCGTCTGCTCTATGAGGTTCCTGGTGGCGAGATGGCTCTCATTGTACTGCAGCTCGGCAGGGGTGTTGGGGTTACGGAGCGGTGTCATCAGCCAGGTGCAGAGTGGATAACCCTTGTCCCCAAGGAGCCAACCACTTGGCTGATGTGGTGCCTGGAAAAGGTCTGGCACACCAGTCTGGCGCAGGATGAAAGCATCGTGGCTGCTGCCAGGATAGCGGGCATTGACGGCGAGTATCAGCTGTCTGTGGTCAGACTAACTGAACATTTAAGGAGTGGTAGCCCTTGCGGTTTCGGAAAACCTCTGCATTTTCATGCGGTGCCCGCAATGCCACATGCATGCAGTCAATGGTGCCCTGCACCATGGGGAAGCCCAGTATCCTCGCAAAGCCACATGTGCGTTCATGCTGTTTGGCCCGGGTCATCGGGAAAGAGATGTACTGGTGTCTCCTTTTCTAGAGGGCATTTGTGACCTGATGGATACAGCAATGGACTGCGAACTGGGCGATAGTGGCGATGTCCCCAGTAGCTGCTTGAAAAGAGCCGGTGGCATAAAAATTCAGAGCCACTGTCACCTTCACTGCCACTGACAGAAACATCCTGGTCCTCAGTTGAGGCTGCAGATCTGGCTGCAGCAGGTGGCAGAGCTCAGTGACCACCTCCTTGCTGAAGCGCAGCCTGCGCAAACACTGCTCCTCAGACGAATGAATGTAGGAGAATTGTTCCCGGAATACCCTGGGAGGGTAAAGTCTCCTGTGCAGTTGGCCCTTCTCCCTCTGGCCATGTTTGCCACTCTCTCTCTGCGTCTCTGATGCCTCCGATTCTGCAGGCGCAGGACAACGCCCCAAATCAGTGCAGCTCTCATAGTCTCTTGACAATCGAAGCAATGAAGATCAAATCCAAAAGAACCTGCAAAGTGCTGCTCAGTAGCCAAAACTCCTTCACACAGCGTTGAATCTCTCCAGAAGTCTCTCTCTCTCTCAGAATGCGTGGTGCAAAAATGTCTCCGACAGAAAAAGGCAGGAAGAGGCCGCTTTTAAATAGCACTCCCCCAGCCCCTTCCCGACTGCAAAACGTTCCACTCTCCCTGTCGTTGCTAGCGGCAGGCGGAAAGGAAGGGGGCGCCACTCAATATCCGGTCCGGGGCGTTGCACGCTCGACTGATGTCACGATCTGCGGGCGCGGGAGATCGTGGTGGTAGAGTTTAGTGCCGCCACAAAAACTCTGGTCAATTTCGCGAGTGGCGCAAACATCGATGACCCTTCGTCAGAACTGATAATCTGACGAAGGGTCATCGACCTGAAACGTTAACTCTGTTTCTCTCTCCACAGATGCTGCCTGGCCTGCTGAGTATTTCCAGCATTTTCTGTTTTTATTTCAGATTTCCAGCATCCGCAGTATTTTGCTTTTGTATTAGGATGCATGACACTTGGGCCCAGCGACTTACCCACCTTGATGTCTGCTCATTTTTACAGAGTCAATTCCTATTCTACAATTATCTTGAATATCTCCATATCCTCCTTTACCACCCAGAGAGTGGTAGAGTGTAATTGAGGCGAATAGCGTAGATCCATTTAAGGGGATGCTAGATAAATACATGACTGAGAAAGGAATAGAAGGATATGCTAATTGGGTGACACAAAGTAGAGCAGGAGGAGGCTCGTGTGGAGCATAAACACCAACACAGACCAGTTGGGCCGAATGGCCTATTTCTGTGCTGTAAATTCTATGTATTTCTCACTTCCATCATCATTAGTAAAAACAATGCAAATTATCAATTTAATGTCTCCATCATATGAGATGTGGGTTTTACTGGCAAGTCCAGCATTTATTGCCCATCCCTAGTTGCCCTCGAGAAGGTGGTGGTGAGCCGCCTTCTTGAACCGCTGCAGTCCGTGTGGTGAAGGTACTCCCACAGTGCTGTTAAGGAGGGATTGCCAGGACTTTGGCCCAGCGACGATGAAGGAATGGTGATATACTTCCAAATCAGGATAGTTCGTGGCTTGGAGGGGAACTTGGAGGTGATGGTGTTCATTCTTGAGTGATCCCACCCTCTCTAACTATTCTTTTATTTTTTAAATGCTTATAAATACTATTCCCATTTCTGTGCTTTTTCTTGTTCCCTTTTATTCTCCATTTTCACGTCGCTACTACACTTTCTTTATTCCTGATGATTATCTTAAGTACTGTTAACCCTAAGTTTTCAAGTTTAGTTTTAATCTCTCCATTTACCCATGGAATAGAGCCGATTTTAACTCGGGGTGGGATTTGGGGGTTGTGAGGGCCACAGCGGGTAGTGAAAGATGCGGCCCTCAGAGCATGAGGGCCGGGAGATTTTAACTCGGGCCTCATTTACATGCCCTGACTCTGACTCCCACCCAAAGCTGGCAGGAATAATGTCACCACCTTGCGGGTAGGAGTTAAAATCAGTGTGGGGGGCTGTCGGGCTGCCACCAGGGACCCATGGAAAAGGTCCCTTCCAAGGTAAGTGCAAATTTGCAGGAGGTCAGCAAGTCTGCTCCTCCTGGCCCACCAGGAACCTTTTAAAAATAACTTGGGTCTCCTGTGGACAGGATGCTTGCTGCTGCCAGCGGTCACTGGTGGGTCCAGGACTGTGCGGCCCCTAGTTGTGCCCACGGTTAAAATGGCAGGCGTATCACGATGACATAATTGGGACACAACAATGCCATTTAAGTCAGGTTCCAGCTCCTCTGAGGCAGGTGGCTTGCCAGCCAGCTGTAATTTTCATTTTCCTGAAAATTCTAGAGTATCTGTGTACAGTACAGCAAGCAATATAAAAAATCTTAACGTCGCTGCTAAAGCCCTTAAACACCTACAGCACCACTTCAAAATTCTGCTCCTGTGCACGAGCTCCCGCCTGTTAAACAGGCAGGAGCTCACGGTGTACATACAAGGAACAGGCAGGAGCTCACGGTGTACATACAAGGAACGGGCAGGAGCTCACGGTATACATACAAGGAACAGGCAGGAGCTCACGGTGTACATACAAGGAACAGCAACAATGGGAACGTCGAATGAAAAGGGCATTCACAAGAAGTTGTGTATGGCCCACTGTGCACAGTTCACATCTTGGAAATGCTCAAATTAGAATGTTTACTTTTATATTCCTTTAGTTAATCATGGGCAGGGCCACTGATTTACAGTAACTGAGTCAAATTCTATTTTTATCTCAATGGGATTCTGGGATATTTATTGGCAGTTTTTGAGCATTGAATTCCATAATCATAACAAAATGATGCACTTGCTCTGTAAACAATTGTTATGCAAATATTAATAGTTAAAATGAAATGCTGTCCATTGGAGTTTTAATCTGTAGAAGTGCACAGAATGTTTGAGAACATGCCAAATTAAATTAAAATAGTCTTAGTTATTGAAGAACAAATACCTGAAACTCCAAAAGAAAGCTACAGAGAATCCAATTAATTCCAGTATAGTTTATTGGAGAGGAAAATGTACAAATATAACTGCAAATAATTGAAACTGTTAAAAGTTC
The DNA here is from genome assembly GCA_030390025.1 of Squalus acanthias. Lineage (NCBI taxonomy): Eukaryota > Metazoa > Chordata > Chondrichthyes > Squaliformes > Squalidae > Squalus > Squalus acanthias. Next base: position 85,578,484 of record CM059433.1, read on the forward strand.
AATGCAGTGTCTCTTTCAAAATGTAAACATATGTTGGAGAGCATACTCAATGGAACAAAAACTAATTATTCACCAGTGTTGGTTTTAAAAATGCAAGGCAGCCATATTAGTACATTTTTTGGGCAGACTACCCCAAAATGATATTTGACACTGCACTAATTTTTAATATATAGATCTTTAAATTAGGCACAAATTAGTGATACAGTATAATGGCATCATATTGATACTAATTGATTTCTTCGACCCTCGTCACACCTTTTTCCATTGTGACATTTTGGTTTTAAGGTTGTTTTAAACTGGCTACTTGTAAAATATCCTTCCGTACAGCAAAAAATGGAATGAAAGCAGGCTTTTTATTTTTAAAAAGCAGGCAGGCAATCCACTCCATCTGATCACCGTCCAGGCGGTGAAGACCAAAATCTACCCCGCTCTTTTTACAAATGGAAACAAAAATTAATGTAATGAACAAAATGAAAACTCACTTCTCCACCCCGGGCAGCCGTGCTCAACTTCAAAATTCACAAAATCAGTTACTGTTCTGCGCCTGACAAGTATCCATATGCAAAATGACACATTTCTGATGCAAATGGGAGATACAAAATGGACAAAAATTGATTCCAATGTAACAATCCTCATCAGTTACGACTTGGAGGAGAAAAAGATAGCGATCAATCACCATCCCTCCTGGTCTGTCAAGTTTTTGATAGTCTTCTAGCTGAATTACTGAACTTTGGTCTTCAAGGGAACTGAAGCCCTTATTCTACCCTCCATCTTTGAAGGATTTTCATTGAAAAAATGACACAATGAACCTTATGTACAGATCAGCTAAAATGGGCCTTCTGCATATACTTTCTTGGTAGTTTGTATGATTTGACAGCAGAACACAGAGTCACACAAAATAACAAGATAATGGTTCCTAGAGGTTTTGTTTCGCCTAGGTTTCTCTGATAATTTATAGAAGGATCGAAAGTATACTTATTCAATGCATTGTATCAAATGATAATTATATTGGCCCAAAAATTCGGCCATTCCCGGGTGAGTACACAGTCCGAACTCACCCGTATTCATTCCCGAAGTGCCGGTTTCCTGCATGCACGGGAAACCGGAACTTCCGGTATGGTGAAGGGGGCGGTTCCTAGGTGAACCGCGTGCGTGCTTGAGGCTGCGCGCACGCAGAACACTTAGATTTTTTTTCAGGTTTCAACGCGAGGGTAAGTATTGAAGATTCTACGCTAGTAAAAAGGAGGCGTAAGACCCCTTTTGAACAAGGTAAGTAGTTAATTAAGTATAATTTAAAAAAAATTTCAACAGGTTTATCTTTTTTAGATACTTTAAAGAAAGGTAAGTTTATTTTTATAACTTTTAAAAAGTATTTTAATTTTTTCAAAAATGTAAATTTTTGTTTAAAGTGGTTAATTTATTTAACTACCTTATAAATGTGATGGTTTTAAAAAAAAATTATTTGAAGTTTAGCTGTTCTTTTGGGGCCGATTTCAATTCACAGATTTGACAGGTCTCCTGTCAAATCTATGAATGAAAGATGGTCTGCTGCCATTGGCTCTCCATGGCCCACGTGATCCCCGGGGTTGCATCGCACTAACTGCGCCCCTGGAACACGCAAGCACTGCGCGCCGGCTCTTGGGAGAGGCCCAGGACCCGAAGTTCCTGTGGGCCCAAAACACAACGGCAGGCGCGGTGGGCAAGAGCGCGCGCGATCCTTACCCCTGCGGCAAGCCGGCCACGCAAATTTCTCGGCCATTGTTTTTAATACAAACTTACAAACATAAGGTATTGCACACCAAAGACAGCACAGGGGCATGAAATTTGAACAGTGTGAGGGATATTTTGGAGAAAAAGAAATTCAGCTGCTGGGCATTACACCAATCAAGTATCAGGCTTTGCTAGTAAATAAGGTTTGGTGCAACAAATGCAATGAAGCCACAATGAACTTGGAAAAAGGAAAGGCCTGTACTCATAATCTATGTTCAATCAATCAAAAACTTATGAATTTATATGTTGATGGAAATTTACCCGAGTTATTTTCAGTCAGTCCTTTTATGGTCAAATTTAATTACACTGAACTAGCCAACCAACACAAGCATCGGAGTGCCACTGGCTGGCTTCACTTATTTTGAAGTTCACATCTTAATATTTGTTTCGATAACGATCTTTGATGGTGATTGTGCACAATACATACGGATAACATCACTTTTATATTCTTCACCCATTTGCTGTGAGCATTCAGGATGGTGCAACAATACTGGAAACCAATTCAATAGTTTCTGTCCACAACTAAAGTATCCTAGCGTGCACACCCTACTTATCTTCCACTTAAGTAACAAAAGCCCATCAGATTAGTGACGGGGAGGACTGAATGACTCAACATTTATCATGTGGATAATCAGTGGTGAATGTGCAACGTCACTGTTATGCTATACTCGACCTAATATTGCTATGTGTGTTTTTTTTAAGTGGTAAATGATTTTATGGGAGGGTGGGTGGGAAGAGAAGGGGGGTTTGAATCGCTGGACCCAATATGCTCAGAGGGTGCCTAAACAAGGGATAAATCATTTTAATAATCCTTTTTTTTTTAAAAAAACACACACTTTTATTAAAATTGACAGGAGATAGAAATTCTACAAAATTTATTTTCATTTGACACATGTTCATTTCCAGCATAAGTGATAAAGTAATCTCAGATTTTTTTTTAAAAATCATTAAAAAGTAAGCAATTTCCAGCAGCCCTTATCCAAGTACAAAGTTTGTTGGCAAACTACATCTATCAGAGACATTAACTAACAATTCTGAAAAATAGACTTGACAGTGACATTACCCATTTTTCTTCAACATAAATGATCCACAGAGCAAGTGAACACAAAACTAATTTGTCAGGTAGTTGGTTAAAGTAAATAAATCATAAAACTGTTAAATAATCCAAGTACGATATTATTGTTAACCAGCATATTCTTGCATGTATTAAAAATGTTAAAAACCTTTATAGAATCCTAGGCCCTGATATTATAATGTGTTATATGTTGGCTAAAATTGCCTTTGCTATTTAAGTGGGTTAGATTAACCCATTTAAATTGTACAGCTCTGCTGAAATAGCTGAGAAAGGAATTTTAGATAAACATATTACATTTTCATACACTGCAGTCTTACAGCGTAACCTTAGAGCTCTGGTAAATTTCAGAACAGTTCCTTACTTATGGTAAAATTTAATCATGTAAAATTATAAGTACTATGTGGTACAATTAGTGTACAAAATTGTTTGAATATAAAACCCTACCTGCAATGTAATAATTTAGTATTCAACGGCTCAAATAGCTAATTTAGCAATTTTCTTTTTAACAAAAATCGTTACTTACAATTAATTTCCTTGCAAGAATTCAGATAGTACATCTTGAGAAAATAGACTAATGCATTATTCAAGCAATATTGGGCACATGAGAGTACAGTCTTGCTAAACTAATTAGAGGCAGGATAACTGAAGGATAGGACTGAAGGTCAAGGCCATCAATCATCAAGCAGATACTCAGTTTGGCAAGAGAGTACATATACAGTCCATTACTGGTATCATGCCTTTAAGAGGCCTATTTTTCAGTTTATATTACAACATATAAAAATAATCAAATAATTGTTTACACAGTTCTGTCGTGTCTAGGGCTGTATCTAGAACAGTAGCACATTACAACATTATTTTCATACCACATCACTTGTCCTGGGGTAACAATTTAGGATTGCTTTCAATCAGATTCCAATCTTCAAATTCCATCAGCACAGAGCCTGAGCATACTGCTCCAGTGACTGATTCAGCTTTATTATTAAAAGTTACGTGAACATTGAAAGGTGAAGCTGCCAACTGCCAGAAAATAGTTGAAGATATGGTTTAACCAAAAGGTTAAAAAGTGATAAGTATGACTTTTTTTATTATTATAAGACTTCAACATTTAAATTCACATTTCCTTTTTTGCCATCTGGTAATCAAGCATTTGATCATCAACAAAGGCACTTGTATAAACATTGGGCCAGATTTTGCTGGAGTGGGGTATCTCGTGATGTGCCCTGTTAGGTAGACTTACAATTGCATGTTTAGGTTTTAAAAATATTTACCCACAAAGTTGTTGGAAGTGCGAGCTGATAACGGTGCAGCAAGGGCAACAGGACACCTGGGACAAACTGTGGGCTGAATTTTGCTGGCGCTCAGGGTGCAGGTTTGGAGGCGGGACCGCTGTCAAAATCACAAAGATTGACAGTGGGTCGGTATCCCGCTGTAAACCCGCCTCCTTGTCAGTTTCCCAAGTGTCGGGTCTGTCATCCCTGAACAGACCTGGCACCAAGCGGCGGGTCAGCCAATTTAGATAGTTAAAAGTTTATTAAAAGGTAGTTAGGAACCATTTTCCCGTGTATGTATCATTTTACAAGGTTTTCAACAAGGTTCCCGGAGAGCGGCTATCACGTCGGGTAAGTATGTCGGGTTCTCAATGACTGTGGATTGCTGTGAATAGGTGAAAGCTGAAAAAGTGGTATAAAACCTACCATTTCACAGCTGTTCACTTCCCAATCTTAGAAGCTGGAGCATTAATGATTTGGAACCCACTTTTGAGATTTATGCACTTTTGAAGTATTTGGAATAATCTCTCAATCCACTGTCACCTCCTTGGAACAACCTATCTCAACATTGACAGATTACTTCTGTCATCTCAACCTCACCTGCCATCTATTCCATCACCATCAGTGCCCTTGAAAATATCTCACCTTGGTCCTCAGAATTCCAACACGATCAGCCCCAACACCTGAATCACCGGGCACACCAGCAGCATCAACATCCACACCAACCTTCTCTGCAATCAACTGATGCTGCACTGGACACCAGCCATGGACTCACCATGTCCAGATTAGCTTCACTTAACACTATACACCCTGCTGCCACATGATGCACCAGGTTGGCACTTCCCCACACCAGCTCCATAAAGCACCCTACAATGTCCAAACCATTCCTTTCACACTCATCAGTATTGCCGGGGGGGGGGGGCGGAATGTTATGTCTCACCATTCACAACTCACTAAGACACTTTCAAATCTGTCCAAGAAAGCAAAGTGTTGAAAATAACTATTTCAATGTTTGACAGCACATTACCAGAAACTTCACATGAACATTGGCTAAACCACCCAAGTGCCTACCCTTGTGTGTTGTTAGTTTGTATGCTTGCACGAGGATGAGGGCAAGTGTGAGGGGTGGCTAGTGAGATGGGGAAGTGATAATGTAGATAGAGAGGGATGGGTGGAGGTGCAAGGTAAGTTGGTGTGAGTAAGGTTGTGCAGGAGTAGGGTAGGGAAGGCAGAGTAATGGGGATCTGATGAGTGGCACAGCAGGATGAGGTCGAGTGTGGACTGGCAGTAACATTTTATGATCTACTGAGATCATTGAAAGGTTTGCGTCACTGCAGCCTGGTCCTCCTGACGACATCCCTGTTTGTGTCCTCCTGTGCAATGTGCAACCAGGCTGTGTTGGTGTCCTGGGGAGGTCTCTTCCGCCCATTGGAAGAGAAGAGAACCTCCCTAAGCATATGGAGGGAGTCATGCGAGAGCCTTGGTGCAGCCGTGCATCTCTGTGCAGTGCTCGTCAGTGTTTGCAACACCTCAATGCTGCAGAACACTGACAGCAGAACAGTCAAAATCAATTTGGACATGGTCCCTTTAAGGAAACCAGCTGATGATGCGTCATCAAATGACATCATCAGACCCGCTTCCTATTAATTGGCCGGGAACCTCACTGCTTAACAAGCCCCATCATTGGAATATCTTGTTGGAGGCCGGGATCGACACAGATGCGAGGTCCCCACACGCCGCCTGCCCTGGACCCGCCGAGGTTGGAAAAATCCAGCCCTGTATCTCCTTAGCACATGAGATTAAAGGATTGAGAAATAAACAGAGAAAGGACTGAGAATCAGAGTGGGTAAATTCAATGTCAAATCAGGTACAGAAAGAGAAATAAAAAGAGAGGGAAAGAAAGAGAAAAAAAAGATAGAAAGGAAAAGTAAGAAAAAAGTCAAAATTAAAAAATTTGATATTTTTGAAAAATCTCCTAAAACCTGAAGGAATGAGACGCCGCACTTATAATTGTTCACTTTCTGGAAAAAGAGAGGTTGATTAGCAGTCATTAACAATTATCACGTTGTCAAAAGGATACTTAACCTGTTAATTACTAGACTTAACTTTCTATGGCAAGTTTAATGGGCAATTAATGTGCAAATGCAGCCACTTCACAGGGAGGTTAAAAGGTGAATTGCATTTTTACGAAGCTAACGGCAGAGCAGCGCAAATTGTCCAGCAACTTGTGGCGATTTGCCATTCACGGGATATCTCTTCCTCGCCACAAGTTGCCAGCCGATTTGGGCATTAATAACGGCGTGCGTCGTTCAGACACCATTACTTTTTCAGCAAAATCTGGCCCAATAAGTTTCATTTAAAATTCAGTAAGAGTTTCTACTGCACATTTGCTGTAAGGTTGGGAATATTGCTCTTTGTTTCTAAATGGTTAAACCAGCCTCCATACATTAAAGTCTTATGGAAGGGATCTTCCCAACATTCCACTTTGAAAACATTTGAAAATGGTAGATAAAAGCTAACTGAATACTCCCTTTCAGCTGTACTTGGTCAAAGTCTTACCAAACATTATCCCGGTTAACCCCAGGTTTTGTTTACTTATCCAAGACCAAAACCAACTTCGTGAATTGGGATCAGAGTGGATTATAATATATCTACATTTTAATGCATTGATTTTAGTACAAAAACATTTTTTTTTTTTAAACTGGAATAGTCCAAGGTTCAAGTAATTTCCCTGGTCAAAATTTACACAAAGTATGATTAGTTGCAACTTAATTTATCAATTATATTTAGCTTTATATACATCTCAATTCCTAGCAGCAAATCGCACAATAAAAAGTCGAATTTTTTATCAACATAGAATGTAAAATTATATACATATTGTGGAGGTATCATTAAGACTATATGGAATGTAGTGTAGTGAAATTTGATTTTGTATCGCAAAGTAGGTTGTTGAGCATGTGCTCCAATGCTTTGGCCCTATGGCTATAGTCATATAGTTGTAGATTTTGTATTTACATATAGCAAAAATAGCATTAATTATTGAAAGAGACACATACCTTTACCAAATGTCAAAAAGCACATTGGGTGAGAAATATAGGCCAAAGTGTGTGTCATTATTTTCTATTCTTATGGCAACAATTTATCTAGTTAGAATATTTATAGAAATGGTGTGTGAATATTTAAGATTACTCAGGGAGATGTGGGGGGGGGAAGAAAACAGAAACTGGCAACTACTATTTGAATAGAGTTAGGCACAACTGGTCAACTGTGCTATATATAACTGCATTATATAACATACACAAGTTACCTTTATTTTCCTATATATTCTGAAGATTATGGAGGTAAAAATCAACTGCAGCAGGGGTGCAAATCAAGAGATAGCGGATTGGCCACCTGTTATATACCCTGCTCCATTTTCCTTTCCATTGAGGTCAATGGAAAAGAATATCTATACTCCTCTAATTTAGAAATGCTGATGTCAGAACAGGATTTTCCAGGTAATGTACCTAAAAAAAAAAACTGGAATAGTCCAGGGTTCAAGTAATTTCCTTGGTCAAAATTTACACAAAGTATGATTAGTTGCAACTTAATTTTCATAAATAGCTCTCTCCACGGATGCTGCCTGACCTGCTGAGTGTTTCCAGCATTTTCCGTTGTTATTTCAGATTTCCAGCATCTGCAGTATTTTGCTGCTGTATTAGGATTTTCCAGGTGTTTTTCATCTCCAGCAATAACACAATTGACAGCTGATATATTTATTATTCCTTCCCCTTCTCTTCTGAAGGCACTGCCTTGTACAGAAGTACAGCCACTTTCTGGTAGCTCATCAAAGTGATCACTGTTTAAGTGCAAGCGCAGACAATCAGTATTAGATTTCCAGCATCTGCAGTATTTTCTTTCTGTATTAGTATTAGCAGGCTATTTGAACTAGAAAAGCATTAGAACGGAGCCCAATCCTGTTCTCACCCAATACACTTTCCAGCAGGATTTTCTAGATAGAAATCAAACTGATAATTCTCTCCGTAGCCTTGGGGGTACTGATTGTATGTTTTTGAATAGCAGTGGCCTCTTCATCTATATAGTCCACTTCCAATGGTGCCACACCAGGCACTTCCCATGAACAGAAACAAGATTTTGTATATGTCATAATAATGTATAGATTGAGGTCAATTACATGGAATTTGTTATGGATGTGTGCTTGTGTGTGAACTCATGGCTGTACCACATATGTACATACTAGCTGCACATATATCTATAATTTACCCCAGCAGTTAAATTATATAACAAGATGTGAATGTTAAATCACTTCTGATTACAGCAGATACTACTGTATTAACATTTATTAGGGACATTAGCTAACAAAAACATTAGCATCTGTATAGGCTGAAAGATCAGTCTCAAAGAAGTCTTCCAGCTTCCACTGCAGTGTTTCAAATGTCGGCCGCTCACAATCATCGTCTTTCCAGCAATCTATCATAATTTCATACAATGGTGGCGGGCATTCTGTAGGGCACGGCATTCTGTATCCTTTTCCCAATTCCTGGATAACTTGATAATTTGTCATCCCTAAAGAAAAGAAAGCCAATATTTACTACATGTTGTGAAAATAACATACAAAAAAAAATACGGAACATAAACGTTCATAAAATTTCAAAAAGTTACATTTTGGTTCCTTTCCATTCATAATTTTTAAAAAAACACTTCAAAGGACTCCTTAAAAATTCAGTCTGGTGGATCACTAAATTCCCAATTAGACCAGCTCCCAAAGGTACCTGCCACTTCAATTCAGTTTGTCCTCAGCAATAATTTGCATTTTTGATGAGATTCATCATTTGCTCGCACTACAATGATACACATAGAAGGAGACCATTCGGCCCATCGTTCCTGCGCCAGCTCTTTGAAAGAGCTATCCAAGTTAGTCCCACACCCTCGCTTTCTCCCCATAACCCTGTAAATTAGTCCTCTTCAAGTACATGTCTAATTGCCTTTTGAAATTTGTTAGAAATCAGGGGTGTCCAAAATGTATATGATTATGCGAACAAAATTGTGACGCGAATAATGCTGTATTTACATGATTGTATTAGAACTAAAGACAAAAAGTCTCTTCAGACTAGTCTTAGAATAATTACATAGATGCTTAGAATCTGCTTGTGTTTTGGTTCCCTGCGGATGTTATAGCATTCTGCAGTGTGGTGGTCATAAATAATCTTGTTTTCAAGCTAACTATCTGCTGTATTCAAGTTAGGATTTCAACCTTGTTTATGTTTATCTAATTGGACCAACTAAGGCTCAATGCCTACGTTTCTTCTATTATTACTAATAAACATGATATAATGCAACGGTAGGAATTGGTGTTAGCTTAACAAAACTGCTTGTAAGGATAATTAAAAGTTAATTAGGATAAAAGACATAGAATGAAAGGAATTTGAAGAGGTTAAGGTATCCATCTTAGGATGGGGCCGTTTGCTAGATGAAAGTGAGATAACGACTGGCTGAAGTGCAACAGCTTTGGCTTGGGCCTCCTGATTAAAAGGGGATGAGGTCAGACCTTGTACTTGCTGTGCCAGGGAGGGTAGAGACAAAGAGAGATAAGACATGAATTCCAAAGGAAGAACCTTCAGAAAGATTAAACAATAAGACAAATTGGATGAGGTAATGAGACCCCCTTTTGGGGAGGGCTTTCATCCAAGAATTGAGATAAAGAACTTAATGCTCCATTGGGTAATGAGGTTTTAGGGGAACCTCTATAGGTTAAATAGTCTTGTCAATAATTTGGCCTCAGGCCCACCCCTAAAAAGAGAATAAAAGTAACGCCCTGAGGGCTTGCCCATGCAGATGGTGGAGGGGAGAGCCAAGCAGAAGTTGGGCTGGTCGAACGCTCTTTTGAGAGTGATCCCATACTCACCAACTCGGAGGTTCCAGACAAGAGAGAGAGAGAGAGAGGCCGGAAGCCAGAGAACTGTTCACGCACGCCAGCCGTCTGTCCGATCGGGACCGGTACCAGCTGCTTGTCACGGTCGTATATTTTTGCTGTATAACTAACATGTTATATTCCATCTTAAACTCTGATTAAACACAATGGGCCGTATATTCCGATGCCTACGGGTGTGTACGCGCTGTGTACACACTCGCAGGGACATCGGAAATGCCGATTTCAGGCTTGCGAAGCGCATGCGCTGAAAACCGGCATTTCCGATCTGTCAAGAATCCTTTCTGGAGAACCTCCGCCCGCAGAAAATCTTTAGAAATTTTATGCCTGGGAAAAGCAGGCGTAAGGCCTGCTTTTACTAGCATAAGAGTTGAAAAAAAGTAAAAATAAAAAAATAAAATTTTTTCACTCTTTTATCATTTAAAAATACTTTTATAAAAAGGTAAGTTTATTTTTAGCCCCGTAAAAAACTTGAATTATTTTTTCAAAAAATTAAATTTTGTTTAAAATATTTAATTTATTGTAATTTCAACTCATTTTAAAAATGTGATTTTTTTTAAAATTTATTTAATGTTTTAGAGTTGTTGGGGTGATCTCCATTCATATATTTGACAGATCTATCTGTCAAGTGTATGAAGGGAGAGTCCCTTCTCCTATTGGCTCCCCATGGCCCATGTGATCCCAGGGATGCTTGCGAACTGCATGCGCCTCTGGGATACATGGGCCCTGCGCATTTCGAGTTGGAGAGGCCCAGGAGCGGAACTATACGCACCTCGGGAGACCTCAGGTAAGTTCGTAGATTTTTCCAGATCAGAGGCTCCGATCGGAAAATACGGCCCAATACACCCACCATATTGATTTGCAGTCGATCCTGATTATTTGAAAGACTAGAGATAAGCTACTGATTGGCCTATCTCAACAAATTTCCCATGGAAACTGCTACCACCACCCTTTCAGGTAGTTTGTTCCCAATCTTAACAACCCTCTGTGTGGAAAAAAATTACATATACATGAGCTATACCTCAGCCTCTAACTTTGATTTTCTTTTGTCCTGCTTTTCCACACAGCTTAAATAAGAAATTGAAATATCAGTAACTTGGTGATTCTAAATGTGCACAGAAGTGACAAACTAACCTGGATAAGGCATCTTTCCATAAGTGACTATTTCATACAGAAGTATTCCAAAGGACCAAACATCAGATTTGATGCTGAACTTATTTGAATGGATGGCTTCTGGTGCAGTCCATTTTACAGGAAATTTTGTGCCTTCTCGAGCTTCATAAACACTTTCATCTTCTGTCTAATGGTGTTAAAAATAGTATCAAAGATATAACCAACAGTTTAAATGAGGTACTCAAAATTACTTTAGAAAAATAATAGGTATACATTTAAATTGAAACTGCCTTTAAAAGAAGCAGGGCTACAAATATGAAAACAAGTCTAATTACACAACAATGCACAAAACACCTTGCAAGTGGTAACCTTCAAAGTTTCATTTTTAAATGGATCACTTTTGATACTATACGTTCATAAAGCTTGTAGACCAACAATTGCTTTTGGCAATTGTGAAATGATTTTCAATAGATTCAAATTCCATTATTTCACAGAATGCTGTACAAAACTTAAATTACATCAATTACAGGAGTACGCGAACAGCAATGAAGCAGCTCAGCCGTGCTTTAAACCAATGTCTTTACATCATTGCAGTCACAGGTTGAAGACCAACAGAGGCCAACACCCCAATCTCAGAGATGCTCGCTCTTACAGAAAAACCTCACAGATCATTGCCTTCTTCTGCTTTCTTCAAATTAACTGTCGGTGCAGGGAAATGCAATACAAGGTGGTCTAGTTGAAGTGGGAGATGAAAGCTCAAGAAAATAAAGATTAAACTGCATCAATACCTTCAAACAATGTTTTTAGTCACTGAGAGCCATTGCAAAACCCACAATAGAGGATGCTTTCAATCTGCTTTAAACCTTTATTAATCTGCATCACAAACATTATGTAAAGTGAAGATGCCAAAATAAAGTTAGGAAACCATGATATTACCAGGAAATTAAAATAGCAAAACAAAAATGCTAAATTTAATACTACAAAAACAAACCGAAAGTAGACAACCAATTTGATGGCAATAATAAATCAAAGCAAAATACTATATTGATTTTAGATTTTAACACAACTTGTCCCATTTTACCACTTTCATATTATGCCAAAATATTTCCCAATTTGCTAAAACTCATATATGCCATGCCATGCTTTGTTATCTAATTATAATCCAGCTCGACTGATCTCTTACCTTAATCACAACTCTTTTGGCACAAAGGCTGATAAACAGCTCGCATTTTTTTTTTAACGTACTCAGTTGTCCAACATGCACAACAGGCTCTCTCTGTTCTTTAATTGAACAATTACATAAATGGAAAACAATCATTACTCTTACCATAAAAACTCGAGCAAGTCCAAAATCAGCTACTTTGCAAATGTTGTTCTCTCCAACCAATACATTCCTGGCAGCTAAATCCCGATGGATGTAATTCTGAACTTCCAGATATGCCATGCCTGATGCCACCTGTGCAGACATTTCCAGCAGGTCACGTATGTTCAAACTCGTCCCCTGGTTATCTGTTGAAATTAATACATTTTGTAAATGTTAAATTTCAGAAGTTATTTCCACCCGTCCTAAAATTTCTTATCTGATAAAAATATAACTAAAGGAAATTCAGTTTAAACCTCACTTCACTGAAGCAGTAATGATAACAGAATGCAAGATCTGCTTATAATGAAATTGGACACACAGATTTCTCTAGAATTCAGAACATTTCCTTTGCTAAAGTCAAAAAGAACGAACAAATCTGTATTTACTGTCGAGAATTTCCTTTAGTTATATACGTGACAAATCAAAAGACTTTTGAGTTAGGGATTTGCTAGTGAGTGCTTTGGCAAATGAATGACTTTCACTCAACTGCTACCATGGAAATATACCAAGATGGAATTGTGGCGGATCGCCACCTAAAATGGGCATAATCCACTCTTCCGTCTGTGGACAAATTTCCAGCACCTTCCCCTTTAAGGCACCTTACCTTTAAGGCAGAAGGGGGCGGGGCCTCAGGTTTTACCCAGAGAATTCTGGGAGCTTTTCTGTCTGCCATTTTGACCATGCTGTGATTAAAAAGTCTCCTGTTTAACACAAATGGATTCAGCCTTAATTCGTGTTTCGCGGCAGCCTCAACAGAATAATACTTAACACCACACTATAAAAATGAATCAGGTAGTTCTCGTATTAAATGGTTTTGTTGAATTCCTCAAACAATTGGCACTGTTTAACAGTGCAGGTCAGGAATTCATTTTTGGAAAATTTTCTTTTGACCTAAATAAAGATGGTATATTTAAATTCATATTTTATCAGGATGTAGATATATCCTGCAGCATTTCACAGGAAAGTAAGAATGACGTATACAATAAGGCAGAAGATGAATTCAGCATAAACAACATCCAGCACTGGACAGTGAAATAAACCATCTGCCAGCAGTTAAAGGAATACCCAAACTTTTATTTTATATTTTCATTTTAACAACTCTGAATATTGTTGCAAACCTTTATGGAATTTTGCAATAATTGACAGGTTGCTGATTTAAGAAGGTGGGAGCGGTCACTTCTTTGTATCTATGGCAAGAGAGGTATCGGTTTCTCGACTTGTTTAAACAACGTTCAGTAGGCCTTGATGTGAGCATATGTAAAGTCACAAGTACACGGGACAGGCAATAGTACGTTGGTGTTTTGACGGTTTAACTATCTCTTCAAAGCACATCACTTAACGTAACTATTCTCTTTATGGACCTGGATACAAATAAAGAAAGATATGTCGTGCACAAGAAACATAAAAGAGAGAGATGACAAGCCATCTCCATTTTACCGTAATTATCCCAGAATTGGCCATTAGCTGCGCCACTTCTGATCTGCCGCTATGCTCGCTGCAGCATATTTCAATCTGTTCTCCAGATAAATTCTGGTGTAAATTTGCTACTGGAGAATTGGGCCATACAATGGTCTATCTTATGGCATTAGTCGCCAATATCGCCATTGCAGGAAATTCCTTTCACAATTTCAGGATGTCCCAAAGCACTTCACAGCTAATGAAGTACTTCTGAACTGTTGTAATGTAGGGACAAACGACAGCCAATTTGTACACAGTTAATGACCAGATAATCTGTTTTAGCGATGTTGGTTGAGCCGAATTCCCCTGCTCTTCTTCGAATAGTACCATGGGATCTTTTACATTTACCTACAAGAGCAGACAGGGCCTCAATCTTAACAAAAAGACGGCCCCTCCAACAGTACAACACTCCCTCAGCATTGGACTGAAGTGTTGGCCTAACTAATGTCCTCAAGTCTCTGGAGTGGGGCCTGAACTAACAAGTTTATGAATCAGAGACAAGAGTGCTATCACTGAGCCAAAGCTGCCACTAGTTATGTTTCTTTGTTACCTACTTAGTAAATATTACCATAAGTCATTTAAAAATCTTTTTAAATAAATCCAGCAGTCAACTCCTCCCACTTTCACACCATCACCTCTGAGATCCCCAAGGACCTATACTTGGTCCTCTCCTCTTCCTTATCTATATGCTGCCCCTCAGTGACTTCATCCACAAGCACGATAGCAGCTTTCACGTGTATGCTACCCCTTGGCTACCTTCATGCTGTTAGATTTCCTAAGTGACATCAAGGGAGGAATTTTAACCTATAAAAATGGGTGGGTTGGGAGCGTGGGGGTAGTTAAAGTGCTAAAAATGTGAATCCCGATCTGAACCCGCCTCCAACCCGCCCACTTCTGGTTTTAACAGAGGTGGGATGGGAGTGGGCAGCCAACTCACTGCCAGGAGATGGGCGGTATATTTAAATATTATAATGAGGCTGGAAGCCTCTTCTTTAACCTCCATTTTGTGTTTAACTGTAGCTGGCCGGGTTTTGCACACCTTGTAAAATTCGCCAGCTACAGTAAGGCGAGGACTGGTGCATCCAAAAGGTAAGTGCCCTTATACCTACTTCCTGGATCCAGGGTCCCTGCCTATCCCACCCCTCGCAATCTGAGACCCCCCCCCCCCCCCCACCACGAGGCCTCCGATCGCCTTCCCGGATTCCACACCCCCACACCGCCCCCCCCCCCCCCCCAATACCCCGATGATCGTCATCCCTCTCTCCTCCAAACCGAGAATGCGGCCCGAAGTTTCCCTCCCCCCCCGATCCTCAGGAGTCCAGCCGCGATCGTTCCTCCCACTCCCCGATCCTCAGGAGACCGGCCACAATCGTCTCTTCAGCCCCCCGATTCCTCAGGAGTCCAGGCCCGATCAACTGGCTCTCGTCACAAACTCTGCTCTCTTGTCACTGATTCCATCACTCTTCCTGGCCGCTCCCTTAGGTGGACCCAGAACATATGCAATCTTGGGTGTCTTGTTCAACCCTTTAAATCCCACATCCTTTTTAATCATATGATTGCTTCATTCCACCTCCTCAACTTTGCTTGTCTCTGCCCCTAACTCAGTTCTCCCACCATTGAAACTCTCATACATGCCTTTGTCGCTCCCCGACTTGACTACCCTAACAGTCTCCCCACTGGCCTGCCATCCATCACCCTCGATAAACTACAACTGTCCAAAACACTGACATATCTATCCTGTCCCACACTAAATCCGGCTCATCCATCACCCTATCCTCATCAACCTATACCTACTCCCAGTCCCACAATGCAGTAAATTTTAAAACCCCTGAGTTAGTCTATAAATTGCTCCAATGCCTTGCCCCTTCCTATATCTCCAGCCCCATATTCCCTACTGAATGCTGCTGTGTTACTAATTCCAACCTTACGTGCATTCCCCCCTTCCTTTATGAAGTAAGGACTTCCTCCGGTGCAGTAAATATGACCAAACTATGACCTTTGGAATGAGGTATATGCTGACAAAGTTACAATTCACACACACCAATACATGGCATTGAACCTGCCATCAAACAGCTTCTGATAAGCAGAATTCAAGGCCAAGTAATCTAATGTAACACACAAATTGGTGCCAGCATTCAGCAGTTCTAAATAACAGGCATTGCTGATCTATAGTAGAGATTATAGTTTGAGCAGCAAAATGCAATGCAATGTAGTCTTCCCACAAGACGAGACTCATTTTAAATCTTAATAAAGCTGACTACTGTTTGGGGGTGGAAGTAAGGACACATATCATTAACAATCAGAGGCTCAGAGAGCAAACACAATATACGATGCATTACAAAAATAAATAGAAACCAACCAGTAAACCCATTGGAAATACATGTCAAACGTAAGGACCCAACTTTGCAGCAGTTATCAGCACCCTTCTCTTAGGCAATCCCTCAGAACCGAGGATGACTTGCTTTCACACTAAAAATGAGTTCTCAGGTGTCTGATGAGTCCAATGCGAGACCTACAGTCTCTGTCACAGGTGGGGAAGACGGTGGTTGAAGGGGCGGGTGGGTGGGGTGCTTGGGTTGACGTGTGCTCCTTCTGCTGTTTGCGCTTGCTCCCGGCAAAGAGTCTCGAGGTATTCGGCTCCTTCCCGGATGCTTCTCCTCCACTGTGTGCGGTCTTGGGCCAGGGTTTCCCAGGTGTCGGTGGGGATGTTGCACTTTTTCAAGGAGGCTTTGAGGGTGTCCTTGAAGCGTTTCCTCTGCCCACCTGGGGCTCTCTTGCCGTGTGGGAGTCTCATATTGGGCATGCGGACGATGTGGTCCGTCCATCGGAGCTGATCGAGTGTGGTCAAAGCTTCGATGCTGGGGAAGTTGGCCTGAGCGAGAACACTGACGTTGGTGCGCCTATCCTGCCAATGGATTTGCAGGATCTTGCGGAGGCAGCGTTGGTGGTACCTCTCCAGTGCTGAGGTGCCTGCTGTACATGGTCCATGTCTCTGAAGCATACAGGAGGGCGGGTATCACTACTGCTCTGTAGACTATGAGCTTGGTGCTGGGTTTGAGGTCCTGGTCTTCAAACACTCTCTTCCTCAGGTGACCGAAGGCTGCACTGGCACACTGAAGGCGGGGTTGGACTTCATCAATGTATGCCCTTGTTGACAGTAGGCTCCCGAGGTATGGAAAGTGGTCCACATTGTCCAAGGCCTCGTCATGGATTTTGATAATCGTGGAGCAGTACCGTGTGGCGGGGGCAGGCTGGTAGAGGACCTTGGTCTTACGGATGTTTAGTGTAAGGCCTATGCTTTCGTACGCGTCGGTGAAGGTGTTGACGATGGTTTGGAGTTCGGCCTCAGAGTGTCCGCAAATGCAAGCGTCATGTGCATACCGTAATTCGATGACAGAGGATGGGACAACCTTGGATCTGGACTGGAGGCGACGGAGGTTGAACAGTTTCCCGTTTGTTCTGTAGATTAGCTCCACTCCAGCGGGGAGCTTATTGAGGGTGAGATGGATCATTGCAGCCAGGAAGATCAGCACCCACCATAATGGGCGCACCATAAAGGAGAGAGAGGTGGAGAGTTTTAGGAGAGAATTCCTAAGCTTAGGGCCTAAACGGCTGAGAGCAAAGCCACCAATGGTGGGGTGAAGAAAGTGGGAGATAGAATCATAGAATGGTTACAGCACGGAAGGTGGCCATTCAGCCCGTCGAGCCCATGCTGGCTCTCTGCAAGAGCACTTCAGCTAGTCCCACTCCCCCCGCCCTTTCCCCGTAGCCCTGCAAATCTTTTTCCCTCAGGTACTTATCTAATTCCCTTTTGAAAGCCACGATTGAGTCTGCCTCCCCCTTTCAGGCAGTGCATTCCAGATCCCAACCACTCACTGCGTAAAAAAGTTTTTCCTCATGTCAGAGTTAGAGGAACGCAGAGTTCTCGGAGAGTTGTAAGGCTGGAGGAGGTTACAGAGATAGGAAGGGGCAAGGCACTGACTGGGAACTGAACCAGGAATCTCCCAGTCTGCATCGGGCAGTAACACACCACACAATGCAATTACCAACTGAGCCATCTTGCGCCACGGGCCATTTCATTTTTGAATGCATGCAATGGGCATCAAGCAATTTACACTACGATTTACAGAGCACAATAGCACTCCAAAATGACATCTGGTAACATGTCAGTCCCAGACACTTCCTGTATTGAGCACTAAGTCACAGTAAAATTACATTCAGTAAGCATTAATTTAAAGCATTTCATCTCATTAAAAGTCTTCGAGGAAAAGTAACTGCAATGCTCCAACCACGAGTGTGGAAACCAGATAATTCGTGCAACATTGGGATCAATTCTGGACATTAAAATATACTCTACAGTAGGTTGAAACTAAATGAACATAAGATTTAGGAGCAGGAGTCGGCCATACAGCCCTTCGAGCCTGCTCCGCCATTCAATAAGATCAGGGCTGATCTTCAACCTCAACTCCACATTCCCGCCCAATCCCCATATCCCTTATAGATACATAGATACATAGAAGATAGGAGCAGGAGTAGGCCATCCGGCCCTTCGAGCCTGCTCCGCCATTTAATGAGATCATGGCTGATCCTCCAATTCAGTATCCCGTCCCCGCCTTCTCTCCGTAACCCTTAACCCCTTTTGCCTGTAGAAATATATCTAATTCCCTCTTAAATATATTTAATGAGCTGGCGTACACTGCCCTCTGTGGCAATGAGTTCCACAGGTTCACCACCCTCTGAGTGAAGAAATTCCCCCTCATTTCTGTCCTAAATGGTTTAGCCCTTATCCTTAAATTATGTCCTCTAGTTCTGTTCTCACCCGCCAAGGGAAACATTCCTTCTGCATCTAGTCTGTCTAGACCTGTCAGAATTTTATACACTTCTATGAGGTCCCCTCTCAATCTTCTAAACTCCAGTGTGTACATCCCTAAACTACATAGTCTCTCCTCATAGGTCAATCCCGCCATTCCTGGTATCAGCCTGGTGAATCGCCGCTGCACCCCCTCCATGGCAAGAACATCTTTCCTCAGATGAGGCGACCAAAACTGTACACAGTACTCGAGGTGTGGTCTCACCAGTGCCCTGTACAGCTGCAGCAAGGTATCCCTGTTCCTGTATTCCAACCCTTTTGCTATGAAGGCCAGCATACCGTTTGCCTTCTTGATCGCCTGTTGCACCTGCATGCTCGCCTTCAGTGACTGGTGTACAAGAACACCCAGGTCTCTCTGTACTTCCCCCTCTCTCAATTTATTGCCATTTAAATAATAATTTGCCCTCCCGTTCCTGCACCCAAGGTGGATAACTTCGCACTTGTCCACATTATAGTGCATCTGCCATTTATCCGCCCAATCACCCAGTCTGTCCAAATCGCTCTGGAGCTTCCTGGTCTCCTCCTCTGAGCCCACCCCCCCTCCTAGTTTAGTGTTGTCTGCAAATTTGGAAATGCTGCATCCGACTCCCTGATCCAGGTCATTAATGTAAATTGTGAACAGCTGGGGACCCAGGACAGATCCCTGTGGTACCCCACTTGTTACTGCCTGCCATTCAGAAAATGAGCCGTTTATTCCAACTCTGTTTTCTATCTGACAGCCAGTTCTCTATCCACGTCAATACTTTCCCCTTTATCCCATGAGCTTCAATTTTCCATGCTAATCTTTTATGTGGGACCTTGTCGAAGGCCTTTTGGAAGTCCAGGTACACCACATCTACTGGCTCTCCCCCATCTATTTTACCAGTTACTCCCTCAAAAAATTCCAATAGATTAGTCAAGCCCTTTGTCATCGACCTGAAATGTTAACTCTGTTGCTCTCTCCACAGATGCTGCCTGACCAGCATTTTCTGTTTTTATACCCCATATCCCTTGATTCTCTTAAGAGTCTAAAAATCTATCGATCTCAGCTTTGAATATACTCAACGACTGCTGCTACTTCTCACAAGCTGCCAATCTATCAGGTCTCAGAAACACAAATATGTTTCTCTGAGAGACTTTCCAGGAATCTGCCTTTAACTGATGTGTGTTCAATCAGGTGGACTAAATATAAAGGCTATATTTATTTTAATTATTTTTAGATGATCAGCTTTAGATACAGTCTCAACAATTTAAAAACATCTAAAGGAGAAGACACATGTAGCAAAAGGCACCTTTTGTTTCCCTTACTGTAAGTTTTGGTGCCTTAAAAAAAGTACCTATTTTCCTAGTAATCACCTTATAAAGATTCATCATTTCAGTCTACTGCAAAAAAAGCTTCATGTCATCATCATAACCAAACTAAGTAGCAGCATCCAGAGATCTGCTCATGGCATTAAAAAAAATGTACAAGCCAATTTCTTTTCAAAAATATCCACCAGGATGGGCACTATCTCTCAAATATCCAAGGGATAGCTGGAAAGTGCTCATTTCCTACAGTTGCTCTCCCTTTGGAATTAATTGCAGACCTTATCTTCTTGATAAATTATTGCTGTACACTGTTGTACTTTATGATAAGTCTCTTGCTATGAGCTAAAGCCCAGCTGATTCTGGAATATTACCTATACTTACTGTGTAAGTAGTCAAGCAAACTCCCATTTTTCATCAATTCTGTAATAATGTAAATTGGTTCTTCTACAGTGCATACAGCATACAGCTGAATAAGCTTGGGATGTCTCAGCCTCTTCATTATTTGTGCCTCCCTCAGGAAGTCCTCTTTGGCCATCGTACCTAAAATGGACACAGAAAACAAATTTAATCACCCACCCTTAATCCAGTGACATCCATGGTAAAAGCTAATGGGATAGTTATAATGCACACATAAGGGATTAGTGGCATTACTTTGGTGTGGCCCAAACTTTTCAAATCTCCATTCAGTGTCAGTTTGGTTCAGTGGTAGCACTCTCACCTTTTGAGTCAAAAGGTTGTGGGTTCAAGTCACACTCCAGGGGCCGTCTTTTCGTTAAGATTGAGGCCCCGTCTGCCCTTACTTCATTTCACAAACAGCAAGGGAACATAGAGAAACAGTCAAAAGAAATTCTACTTAATCAGCTCAATCTCATTCCTTTCCTCGAGATCATGGGAATAAATTGCCCTGTCCCTGCCCCTTTTGTCAGCTGATTTACTTGTTGTTTCATTATCTTTCTTTCAGACTATTTCTAACCAAAAACTCACCACCTACGCCTTGTAGTCTCTCATTTGAAGCCTCTTGCATCCCTTTTATTTGTTCATTCTGAACCCAGGAAATAGAGGGTTGGTGTCTCAGACACATTCTGCGCAGAGATTCATCAGCAGACTTGTCAACCCAACCCACTACACCTTCCCACAAGAGTATAGTCGCTTCAGACACTTCATGTCGTGCTCAGATGAATCGAACAGCCTGAGCACAATGGCTGCGAGTATTTGTTGGTCATCTAGGCTGAGGTGACGAATTGCTTAATATCCCTGGTCAATGTTGCTTGGGATAAGTCAAGAGATCCTTGTTGTATCAGTTTGAAATAGACTAAGTAACAATATTCCCCAAAGTGACCAGCCTGGTTTTAACACATATTGTCAATGCCTGCTGCCTGTGGTCTCTCTTTTCAAACCTGTGTGAATTTCAAAACACAACACTTACATAAGACTCAATTCCAAAATCCTTTCAATGAAAAGAAATCCCATTATAGGAAGGTGACACCTTCCTATAATGGGATGACCAAAAGTATACACAATACTCCAACTACAGCCTAACTAAGATCGTGGAAGATTTTCATGCTGATTTGCATAGAAGTGGTGAGCTACCAGCACAATCAGGGCACTGATTGGTAACTCATCGTTCGGAGCAGGGGAAATCCAGCAGCCTGTCCTCAGAGTCGAGCTAGCAGAAATTAATTAAAGGGGAAGGCCAAGTCAATCGGGGGGTGGGGGAGCAGCGGTGGACAAGAAAGTGGGAACGTTTGGGAAATTGTTAGTGAGGCACAGAAGGAACAATGATGCTCACCCTGCGGCCAAAAAATCCACACCACACCTATATTTTTTTTAATTGTCCCAGCGCAGCCTCCAGCGATCCTTTTAAAGGATGCTGATTATGGCTGCTTTCTACTAAGTGGGAATGAATAGGTCCTGCACTGTGGGGATGCCACACATTCTCACACTAAAATGGCATTGGGGTCTTATCTATGTCAGGGGAACCCGATTTGCATGGCCTAATGAGGCTCCCGTCCGCTTCTGGTGGGAACATTGGACACCTATATTGAGGCCCGCTGGAAAATGACAGTGGGCAGGCCTCAGGCAGAAAGACGGCAAAAAATATTATTTTGCGATTTTGATCTGGTTTCCGCCCCATTCCTGCTGAAAAACAAGGAGGTAGAGAGACCAAAATTGGGGCCTATGTTTATAGACATAGAATGGGTTTGCTTTTTCTACTTACTTATGTGACCACTTTTAATGACCTAACCTGCACATCAAGGTCCTTCTGCGTCACTATTCAATTTAAAATCCTACCATTTATGGTGTATTTCCCTTCTCTATTCCTGTTTCCAAAATGCATTCTTTGTCATTTTTCTGTACTGAACAACATAGCTCGCCCATCTGCCCCTCCTGCTTGCCTGTCTATCCTCCAGCAATTTTTCACAATCATCACCATCATTTTTCATGCCCTCCAATTTGGTGTGATCAGCAAATTTTGATATTGTTCCCTCAATTTCTATGCCCAGATTATTTGTGCATGTAGCAAATAAAAATAGCCCAAACACATAACATCACTCACCATATATTTCCAGTCTCAGAAACTTTTTTAACCCTTTGTTTTCTGACCTCCAAACATTTCTCTATTCATAACCCATTAATTCCATGTGCTATTATCTTTGCCACAAGTTTCTAAATTGATGCCTTATCAAATGCTTTTTTTAAATTACAATAAACCACTTTCACTGCAATTCTTTTCTCTATCTTCTACATTTTCACGTCTGTACATGTTATCTATTTTAGTTTTTTTTTAAATGTAATTAGTGCTCCACTTCATTTGAAATCACTAGTACTAATTTCCTACTTTAATGGTTAATCTCAAGTATTGCATCTCCAAAGATCAAACAAGTGTGCATACCAGTTTTTAGTGTTTTTATGGCAACATGAGTTCTGTCATTCCAAACTCCTTGCCATACTTCTCCAAACGTTCCAGCACCTAATTTCTTTATCAATTTCAGAGAGTTACGAGGGATTTCCCATTGATCCACAGTGTTGTAGGATAATCCAACAGTTACTGGTGTTTCCAGCTGATGGTTTAAAACAGAGAGAGTCAAACACATTATATGTTTCAGTATCGTACAAAGAGAGCCAGTGAATAGAATCCATTAGATTATGGATAAGTTAAAATGAAGATTCATATCATGAAATCCATAAGAAACACTTTATGACAAAGTCAAGCTAAGAGTACTACAAAAAAAAAGTTATTTTAAGGAAAATGACACTTAAGCACAATCTATGGTGTCTGTTATGCTTTTGAGTTGAAGTGAAGTGGTTGTGGGCATGTACTGTATCATGAAAGTAGCAATATAATCTGGGAATCAGGTAGACAATCTCACTACTGAGCACACTAAAGCCACCTCCAGCAGCTAGTCTCATATTAAGTCCAGAGTGCTGCAAAGCAACGTTTATTTAGAAGGGCTTAGGCTCTCCCAAAAACATCATAAACTTATTTTTTAATGTTCTGGAAGAAGCTACGCGCGCAACTGCTGTCATATCAATCTACTGGTCAGATAGAACATTTCTGCTCATGGGTCCAAGCAAACATACATGTGCTCTGTTACCACTGAAATCAGTGTGACCCACAACAAGGTAATAGACCTCACGTCTGCTGCCGAAGCACCACATTAAAAGGAAAAAAGGAAGGACTTGCATTTATCTAGCACTATTCATGAACTCACAGCATCCCAAAGTGCTTTACAGCCAATGAAGTACTTTTGATGTGTAGTCACGGTTTAATGTTGGGAAACGCAGCAGCCCATTTGCTCCCACAAACAGCAGTGAGATACATGTCCAGATAATCGTATTTGTTTTTTGTATTTTTTTTTATATAAAAAGAGACGTTGTTTGAGAGATAAATATGGGCAAGGCCACCGGGAGAACTCGCCGACTCTTTTTCGAATAGTGTCATGGGATCTTTTACATCCACCCAAAAAGGGCAGTCAGGGCCTCGTTGAACATCTCATCCTAAAGACGGCACCTCCGACAGTGCAGCACTCCCTCAGTACTGAACTGGAGTGTCAGGCTGGATTATGTGCTCAAGTCTCTGGAGTGAGGCCTTGAGCCCACAACCTTCTGACTCAGTGGCGAGGGTAATACCACTGAGCCAAGGCTGACATTAGACATGATCTGAGGCCAGTAAGGGTGTTACTCGAATTAAGAGGATGCAATTTATCAGGAAAGATTGAACAGGCTGGGGCTCTTTTCCCTGGAATAGAGAAGACTAAAAGAAGACCTGATAGGGGTCTTCAAAATTATGAAAGGGGCTCGACAGACTGGATGTAGAGAAACTGTTTCGACTTGTGGGCGAGACCTGCCCAAGGGGACATAAATATGAGATAGCCATGAACATGTCAAATAAAGAATTTAGGAGAAGCTTCTTTGCACAGTGGTGAAAATGTGGAACTTGCTGCCACATGGAGTGGTTGAAGCATTGGAACAGGAGTAGGCCATTTAGCCCCTCGAGCCATTCAATGAGATCATGGCTGATCTGCGACCTAACTCCATATATCCGCCTTTGCCCCATATCCCTTTATACCTTTGGTTAACAAAAATCTATCAATCTCAGCTTTAAAATTAACATTTGATCTAGCGTCAATTGCCGTTGGCGGAATAGAGTTCCAAACTTCTACCACCCTTTGCGTGTAGAAGTGTTTCCTAACTGCACTCTTGAAAGGTCTGGGTCTAACTTTTAAGCTATGTCCTCTAGTCTTAGACTCCCCAACCAGCGGAAATAGTTTCTCTCTATCTAACCTATCCATTTCCCTTAATATCTTGAAAACTTCGATCAAATCAACCCTTAACCTTCTAAGATCCAGGGAATACAACCTTAGTTTGTGTAATCTTTCCTCGTAATGGAGTCCAGATATCATTCTGGTAAATCTACACTGCACTCCCTCCAAGCCCAATATATCTTTCCAAAGGTGTAATGCCCAGAAGTGAACACAGTACTCCAGAGGTGGTCTAACCAGAGCTTTGTATAGCTGCAGCATAACTTCTACCCCCTTGTATTTTAGTCCTCTAGATATAAAGGTCAGAATTCCATTTTTTTGTTTTCTGTACCTGTCCATGACATTTTAACGCCTTATGTATATGGACCCACAAGTCTCTTTGGACCTCCACCGTTTCTAGCTTTTCACCATTTAGAAAGTACTCTGATCTATCCCTTTTAGGTCCAAAGTGGATGACCTCACACTTGCCTATATTGAAATCCGTTTGTCACAGTTTATCTATTAATATCTCTTTGAAATTTTATGCTTCCATCTACACTGTTTACAATGCCAATGACACAAAGATATGTGGCTCTCAATCCCATCATCCAAGTCGTTAATAAATATGGTGAATAGTTGAGGCCCCAACATAGATCCCTGTGGGACACCACTAGTCACATCTTGCCAATTAGAGTACCTACCCATTATCCCCACTCTCCATCTCCTGCCGCTCAGCCAATTTCCTAACCAGGTCAATAATTTGCCTTCAATTCCATGAGCTTCAGCTTTAGCCAACAGTCCCTTATGATATTATATAGGTATGAGGGGCGAGATGGCTAAGATAGATTGGGAAATTAGATTAAAAGGTATGATGGTAGATAAGCAGTGGCAAACATTTAAAGAAATATTCCAAAATTCTCAATGAATATACATTCCATTGAGAAATAAAAACTCCATGGGAAAGATGATCCATCTGTGGCTAACTAAAGAAGTTAAGGGTAGCATTAGATTAAAAGAAGAGGCTTACAATCTTGCGAAGAATAGTAGTAAGCCTGAGGATTGGGAGAGCTTTTGAAACCAGCAAAGGATGACCAAAAAATTGATAAAAAGGGAGAAAATAGAATGAGAGTAAACTAGCAAAGAAATATAAAAACAGATTGTAAGAGCTTCTACAAGTAAGTAAAAAGGAAGAGAGTAGCAAAAGTAAATGTTAGTCCCTTAGAGGCTGAGACAGGTGAAATTATAATGGGGAATAAGGAAATGGCAGAGACTTAAAACAAATATTTTGTATCTGTCTTCACAGTAGAAGACACAAAAAGCATACCAAAAATAGTGGGGAACCAAGGGGCTAATAAGAGTGAGGAACTTAAAGTAATTAATATCAGTAGAGGAAAAAGTACTTGAGAAACTAATGGGACTAAAAGCTAACAAATCCCCTGGACCTGATGGTCTACATCCTAGGGTTCTAAAAGAGGTGGCTGCAGAGACAGTGGATGCACTGGTTGTGATCTTCCAAGGTGGGAGGCTGGCCAGGAGAGCATTGGACTAGTTGGGTCTCGAGGTAACAAAGGCATGGATGAGGGTTTCAGCAGCAGATCAGCTGAGGCAGGGCGAAGATGGGCAATGTTACAGAGATGGAAGAGGAGAAGATATGGGGTCAGAAGCTCAGGGTCAAATAGGACGCAAACAGTCTGGTTCAGCCTCAGACAGTGGCCAGGGAGAGGGATGGAGTTGGTGGCTCGGGAACAAATTTAAGATCAACACCAAAAGAACAAAGGGAGAGGATTATTGTTCCACTTACTCCACTTTTTCCTTCATTTTTTCCCAACCATACAGAAATGCTCGTTAATCTTTTAGGTTTGAATTTTGATGAGTCACCCACCTGAAAGGTTAACCCGTCATTTCTTTTTCTCAAAGCTGACTGATTTGATGCACACTTCCAGCACTTTGTTTAATTCAGATTTCCAGCATTTTCAATTTTTATTAATTCCTCAGTATCTGTGAGAATTAATTAACGTATTTGTTTTCGTCGCTGGGACGATAAAATTTTAACCTGTGCTTTTGGCAGTTACTAAGTATTTACACTATGGGGCAGGACAGAGGGCTGTAGATTTTGAAGTTGTCAATGAAACAAAACCAACAAATAGAACACACCTACTGGGAGAGTCCTTTGCTTGAGAAAACACCCCTCAAAAGCCTTTACAATCTACAGAGCTGCTCAGCTAACAGCCAACCGTTCAAAAGCATCAGAAAGCTTTGTGACAACAAAAGAAAAACATTCTTTCAATGTTACTTACTCTGGGCAAATATTTTAATGAACGATGAAGTAAAATATTATTTTTTGATTAAAAATTAAACATTTGCTTTAATTTTACACATTACGTCACCTTCCGACATGGAGCATTAAGTTTTGTACACAAGCCATCTTGGCCTTGCAGATAGTTGTTGACCAGCTCTGCCAAGGTTTGAAATGTTGCTCGTCTTGCAATAAAAAATCCACCTTCGTCCAACCGTCTGATTTTATAATGTTTCACAGTGTCTCCATCACGAACTGTAAAATATGTATTAAATGCAAAAATAAACAAGGCAGCATTCATAATGCATTTTATTCAAAGCAGTATTCACACTGTGTCAACAGCTGATGTTTGTTTGGGGGACAGCAAAGTGAAAGAGATGGCAGTAAACCTAACCCAGAGTTCACATGTCTTTGGTCACTTTGATTTGAACTAAACCTGGACCAAAGTGCCTCCCCATAATGGATCATTAGGGATCAGCTGGAAAAACAAACCAACACAGAAATTTTAAAAAAATTACAAAACTGAAGAGCAATTTGATGGAGTGGGGTTGGGCAAAGATTTTCCTACAGTGCTGGGAGGTCCTTGTGGAGAAGGTCAGCAGGAGGAAGGGATATCGCTTCACAGCTGATGGGAGAAGATTACCAACTGTAGACAGAGGTGGCCAAGCAGATGAATGCACATAGCATCACAGAGGATTGGGCAACAGTTCAGGAAAAAAAAAATCAATGATTTGACCAGAGCTGCTAAGCTAAGATTCCTACTCGCATCTTTCTCAGCCCTGCACCACTCAACTGTAGCCTCAGTACTCAGAAGATCCTTGAATACTCTGCGCCCGCTACTGCCCTCACTTCCCCACACCTGCTGCTTTTTACTCTTAGTGTCCAATTATGCTCCCCTAGCTTCACAACTCTTCAACGGGTCACACACCAACACATGTGGAAGATGCACTATGACTTGCTTTCACTCTCGCAAGCACCAGTTCTGAAATCGGCACCCCGCGTACAGTAGAGAGTCAGTTAGAGGGGTCTGCACTGGGTGAATCACCGAGCACAAGTGAGCTGGAGCAAGGGCAGGGGGAAAGAATGGCCCGTGAACCAGCTCTCTAGAGGGAGAGCTCTGCGATAGAGGGCACAAGTGACGAATTCCGGTGCCCAGCCTATAAATCAAGATTAATAGCCGTGCACCAGCAACTACATGATGCATTGGGCTGCCAGGGACCTTCTGCACCATGTCAGACAGCGTGGAGGAGTCCACCTTCAACTGGTGGGGTCTTTGCACATGACATCAAAACAATACGGTCACCCATGGAGCGTGTGGTCACCTCTATGCACATTGCACCCTCAGTTATAGCGATTGTGATGAAAGCTCTGATGGCTTCAATGGAAACTCAGACTAGCGCCATTCAGGGTCTGGGTTCCAACATGTCGTGCAGATACTAAGCTTGAGGGAAAGCATGGAAAGGGGCTTCCAAGCCATCACGTCTTTCCTGCAATCTGTTCTCGCACAGAGAAGTGAGAAAATCTGCCCTATTGTTTTCCAGATTCAATATGTACTCCTTTTAGATTATACCTCCAGAGGCCCAGCGGTGCTTCCTAAATGAAGCATGGACACAGGGAAAATAGCACAGACACCGGTCCGATGGGATGCATTCGAGATTGCTGAGGGAAGTAAGGGTAGAAATTGTGGAGGCTCTGGCCACAATCTTCCAATCTTCCTTATATATGGGAGTGGTGCCAGGGGACTGGAGGATTGCAAATGTTACACCCCTGTTCAAAAAAGGGGAAAGGCATAAAGCCAGCAATTACAGGCCAGTCAGCGTACGTCGGTAGTGGGAAAACTATTAGAGACATTAATCCGGGATATAATTAATTGGCACTTGGACAAATATGGGTTAGTAAATGAAAGCCAGAACGGATTTGTTAAAGGCAATTTTTGTTTGACTAACTTGATTGAGTTCTTGATGAAGTAACGGAGAGGGTGGATGCAGGTAGCGTGGTTGATGTTGTCTATATGGACTTTCAAAAGGCATTTGATAAAGTATCACATAATAAACTTGTTAGCAAAATTGAAGCCCATGGGATTAAAGGGTAGTGACTGCATGGATACAAAATTTGCTACGGCATAGAAAGACGACAGTAGTGGCGAACAGTTGTTTTTGATATATATTAATGACCTGGATTTAGGTATACAGGGCATAATTTCAAATTTTGCAAATGACGCAAAACTTGGAAATGTAGTAAACAGTGAGGAGGATAGTCATATACTTCAGGAGGACATAAGACAGACTGGAGAAATGGGCAGTCATATGGCAGATGAAATTTAAAGAGTACATCAGCATGATGGCAAGCAATTGGGGTTATAAGGCTCATCCATCCTGTACACATTCATACATTGCCATCTAGCCTCACCACCATGTCCACTTCCCTCCTCCAGGTGAACAGAAATAGCAAATGACTGCTTGCACCCTAAGTGAATCTACCAAGTCTGTATTCCTATAGAAATTAAGGGACCCACCATGAAGTACTGGAGCATCATTGTATTTGATCAGCATGCTGGTGAGCATGAAATTATGTCAGTTTAATATATCTTTTGGGTTTCAGCATTTGTGAAAAGCGTTTGAAGCTGTTTTTCCTGATCTCCATTGAAATAATCCAGTGCTTCCGGAAAAGCTTCTATAATAAGTAGGCGTTGAGATAAAACAACCAAAATTCAGCAGTGGTTGTGACAAAAATAGAGGTTTCGACCCATGAAACATATATTGGCTTTATATATAGGTATCACTTTCGTTTTGTGTCAGTTTAAGATTCAGACCAAACACTTCCTCGGAAAACTATAATGGCCGCTGGGAAATGTGTTATGATCCTACATTATTCAAGTTATAAGTTCTTTGAAGGAGAAGGACTGAATTGCTGCCAAGTATGAACAACAGACTATTAGATATTTCCACTGTGTATGTAATATTAAAAACGTTAACGCTTAGAGTGCCTGACTATTAAAATTCAACCAACAACAACTTGCATTTATATAGTGCCTTTAATGTAGAAAAACATCCTAAGGTTCTTCACAGAGGCATAATCAGAAATAAATGGACACTGACCCAAGGAAGGAGATATTAGGATGGGTGACCAAAAGCTTAGTCAAAGAGGTAGGTCTTAAGGATAAGGGGGAACTGGAGAGGCAGAAGAGTTTGAGGAAATTCCTGAGCTTGAGGCATGGCTGGCTGAAGGCATGGCCGCCAAAGGTGGGGTAAAGGAAGAGGGGGATGTACAGTAAGCCACATCTCGAAAGATGGGGAGGTTGTAGGGCAGGAGGAGGTTACAATTATAGGGAGAGGTTACAAATATAAGCCATGAAGAGATTTAAACACAAGGATGGGAATTTTAGAAATTGCAAGGGGACCAGGAGCTTTTGTAGGTTAGCAAGGACAGGAGTGATGGGTGAGCGGGACGGTGTGAGTTGTGAAGAGAACAACAATTTAATGTGGTGAAAGTTGGTATAAAATATCAAAAACATGTTGACAGAAAAACCATTTCAGAAATTGAGTCTGTTGAGATTGTACGTTATGTCATGACTGCAAAACAGATCATGATCTATCGTTATATTCATAAGAAATACATATAGATAGATACTAACTGAGTAAGTTCAAGCATCATCTGTGATTCCCTGTCATCACAGGATCCACAAGAGAATTAAGTTGCTTTCATTTTCCAAAATACGGAGACTTATTTACATCTAAGACAACAATCTATATCCAAGATAAGCAAAATAAATGAAGGAAGAGCATCGCAACCAGAAAGAGGCAAAACATAAAAATAAAAATTTAGAACACACAATAGACCAAACAAACAAATAATGTGGACTGACACAAATCAGTTTTATTCTGTTCAAAAATTAAACTCCAAGTTCTCTCAAATGACTAATACATGTATACTACCAATTTTGTTCAGAGAAATTAAACAAATACTTTGTGTCTGTCTTCACGGAAGAAGACGTAAAAAACTTCCCGGAAATAGTGGAGAACCAAGGCTCGAGCGAGAATGAGGAACTGAAAGATATTAGTATTAGTAAAAAAATAGTACTGGAGAAATTAATGAGACTGAAAGCCAATAAATCCCCTGGACCTGATGGCCTACATCCTCGGGTTTTGAAAGAGGTGGCTGTAGAGATAGTGGATGCATTGGTTGTCATTTTCCAAAATTCATAGATTCTGGAACGGTTCCTGCGGATTGGAAGGTAGCAAATGTAACCCCGCTATTTAAGAAAGGAGGGAGAGAGAAAATGAGGAACTGCAGACCAGTTAGCCTGACATCAGCAGTAGGGAAAATGTTTGAATCTATTATTAAGGATGTGGTAACAGGGCACTTAGAAAATAATAATAGGATTGGGCAGAGTCAACATGGATTTATGAAAGGGAAATCATGTTTGACAAATCTGTTAGAGCTGTTTGAGATTGTAACTAGCAGAATAGATAAGGGGGAACCAGTGAATGTGGTATTATTTGGATTTTCAGAAGGCATTCGATAAGGTGCCACACAAGAGGTTATTCAACAAAATTAGGGCTCATGGGATTGGGGGTAATATATTAGCATGGATGGAGGATTGGTTAATGGACAAAGAGTAGGAATAAATGGGTCATTTTTGGGTTGGCAGGCTGTAACTAGTGGGTTACCACAAGGATCAGTGCTTGGGCCTCAGCTATTCACAATCTACATCAATGATTTGGATGAGGGGACCAAATGTAATATATCCAATTTTGCTGATGATACAAAGCTGGGTGGGAATGTAAGTTATGAGGAGGATGCAAGGAGGTTTCAAGGGGATATAGACAGGCTAAGTGAGTGGGCAAGACCATGGCAAATGGAATATAATGTGGAGAAATATGAAGTTATCCACTTTGGTAGGAAAAATAGAAAAGCAGAGTATTTTTTAAATGGTGAGTGATTGGGAAATGTTGGTGTTCAGAGGGACCTGGGTGTCCTTGTACACGCATCACTGAAAGTTAACATGCAGGTACAGCAAGCAATTAGGAAAGCAAATGGTATGTTGGTCTTTATTACAAGAGGATTTGAGTATAAGAGTAAAGACATCTTACTGCAATTATATCGGGCCCTGGTGAGACCACACCTGGAGTATTGTGTATAGTTTTGGTCTCCTTACCTAAGGAAGGATATACTTGCCATAGAGGGAATGCAACGAAGGTTCACCAGACTGATTCCTGGGATGGGGGGATTGTCCTATGAGGAGAGATTGAGTAGACTAGGCCTATATTCTAGAGTTTAGAAGAATGAGAGGTGATCTCATTGAAACATTCAAGATTCTTACAGGGTTTGACAGGGTAGATGCAGGGAGGATGTTTCCCCTGGCTGGGGAGTCTGGAACCAGGGGTCACAGTCTCAGAATAAGGGGTTGGCCATTTAGGACTGAGATGAGGAAAAATGTCTTCACTCAGAGGGTGGTGAATCTTTGGAATTCTCTACCCCAGAGGGCTGTGGAGGCTCAGTCGTTGAGTATATTCAAGACAGAGATCGATAGATTTTTGAATATTGAGGGAATCAAGGGATATGGGGATAGTTCAGGGAAGTGGAGATGAGGTAGAAGATCAGCCATGATCTTATTGAATGGCGGAGCAGGCTCGAAGTGCCAAATGGCCTACTCCTGCTCCTATTTCTTATGTTCTGATGTTCTTATAAGCATTTATCAGTAGAATTTTCAGCATAAAAAAATATTCCTTTGAAAACTGGCGCCCTTACACTGCTGCTGGCCAGACTCATTGGAAGGTATTGGGCCAGACTGCACAATGATAAATCAGCTCCAGTATCACAGCTGGAGCCGATACATTAATCCAGAAAGTGAGGACAGAACTGGTCTAATTAGCAGCATGAGACTGGACCTACTCTTCAGGCTGGTAGACTTGAGTTGCTATGTAGATTTTCATCATGTACAGCACAGCTGAGTGCTCCCTTATCCTTCAAAGATCACTGTGCACATATTTATTATGCAAATATGCACACAGTAGTGCCCCCCAAGATTGCTATTGGATTGCAGCAGTCCTGAGCAGCAAAGAAGAGTGTTGCTGTTAGGAAGTGCTTTACTTACTTTTTTTTAAATTGGAATCATCAAGGGAAGGGATATTATCACAAATGGAACTCTTTCCATTTAAACCTTTCTTTATATCTCTTTTCTATCGCTATTATTACCAGTGTAATTTTTTTTCCATTTCCCACACCAACCATCCTGTGGCTTCTCTGTGTGAGACAGCCAATGAGTTTTAAATGAAGGAAAGTTTTGAACTGGATTGAGACTGCCCAAACTCGTTTCCCTTAGAGAAGACAGACCAGCCTGGGCAAGGTTCGAACTGAGGTCCAAGAGGTGAAAGGCCCAACTGCTCCCAGTAGGAAATGCTTCAACCCTGTAGATACAGGTGAACCTATTTTATTTGATGTGCTCACAGTAGAATAGCATCACAACCCCAGTAATACGACCAAAAATCCATCTCACTATTCAGATACTTTAAGAAGATATTGAAGATCTCATGGCACTATTTGAAAAGTAGGGTTCTCCCTTTCACATAACAAAGAATAACTGGTTATTCATCATATTGCTCTTTGTGTGATGCTCTACATTTGCAATGACTGCCATAGGCACTACACTTAAAAAAAGGTGATTCACTGTAGGAAGTTCTTTGAGATATTTTGGTGTGAAAGGGACTACATAAATGCAAGTTTTAACTTTTAAATAAAAACCAGACTGATGAGATAATGTGCATTAGCCAAGATTCCCAAAATCAGCCTTTGTAATAATGTTCAGATGAAACCAAATAAGAGGGCAGTTCTCCCAATGTGCTGATTAACATTTATCCTTCAACTCACATCACTAATACAGATTATCTCATCATGTATTGTTGTTTGTGGGGCCTTGCTGTTTGCAAATTAGCTGCAACATTTCCCAACGTTTCAACAGCAACTATACTTCAAAAGTATTCCAATGGCTGAAGTACTTTGGGACGTTGAGGTCATGAAAGGCTCTAAATGAATGCAAATTATTTCTTTACACTGTAGCACAACATGTCAAACACAGTTGTGGTTCCTTTCTGTTCTGTTTTGCACCAACCATCCCTACAAAAGCATAAAGTTTGTGTGCAATGTTCACCAGATCTCCATCATGAAACCATTGTCCTTTGATAACTGTCCCAACAAAACAAAGCAGATAGTTTAAGTTAATTTAACGGGGTTCAGTTAATTTAAGATTAACATAGTTGTTATGCCTATTGAGAACTAGTAGAAACTAAAAGCATTGCCCACTAATTATTGGTTTTATGTTGTGAGATGTAAAATAAAATAAAAATATTTTAGATGTAGAAGAAAACAAGAATATTTATAATAGAATAATAGAATGGTTAAAGAACAGAAGGAGGCCATTCGTCCCATCAAGCCCGTGCCGGCTCTCTGCAAGAGCACTTCAGCTAGTCCCACTCCCCCGCCCTTTCCAAGTAGCCCTGCAATTTTTTTTCCTTCAGGTACTTATCCAATTCCCTTTTGAAAGCTACAATTGAATCTGCCTTCACCACCCTTCCAGGCAGTGAATTCCAGATCCTAACCACTCGCTGCGTAAAAAAGCTTTTCCTCATGTCGCCTTCGGTTCTTCTGCCAATCACCTTAAATCTCTGTCCTCCATTAAAACAGTGACTACACTTCCAAAAAAAGTACTTAATTGGCTGTAAAGTGCTTTGGGATGTCCGGTGGTAGTGAAATGCAAGTCTTTCTTTTTTCCTCTGGTTCTCGACCCTTCTGCCAATGGGAAGTTTCTCTATCTACTCTGTCCAGACCCCTCATGATTTTGAACACCTCTATCAAATCTCCTCTCAATCTTCTCTGCTCTAAGGAAAACAACCCCAGCTTCTCCAGTCTGTCCACGTAACTGAAGTCCCTCATCCCTGGAACCATTCTTGTAAATCTTTTCTGCACCCTCTCTAAGGCCTTCACATCCTTCCTAAAGTGCGGTGCCCAGAATTGGACCAGTGTTTTATAAAGGTTCATCATAACTTCCTTGCTTTTGTACTCTATGTCTCTATTTATGAAGCCCAGGATCCCGTATGCTTTTTTTTTTAAACCGCTTTCTCAACCTGCCCTGCCACCTTCAACGATTTGTGCACATATACCCCCAGGTCTCTCTGTTCATGCACCCCCTTTAGAATTGTACCCTTTAGTTTATATTGCCTCTCCTCGTTCTTCCTACCAAAACGTATCATTTCGCACTTTTCTGCGTTAAATATCATCTGCCACATGTCCACCCATTCTACCAGCCTCTCTATGTCCTCCTCATTGTTCACGAAACTTCCAAGTTTTGTGTCATCTGCAAATTTTGAAATTGTGCCCTGCACACCCAAGTCCAAGTCATTAATATATATCAAGAAAAGCAGTGGTCCTAGTACCGACCCCTGGGGAACACCACTGTGTACCTTCCTCCAGTCTGAAAAACAACCATTCACCGCTACTCTCTGTTTCCTGTCACTTAGCCAACTTCGTATCCATGCAGCCACTGTCCCTTTTATTTCATGGGCTTCAACTTTGCTGGCAAGCCTATTATGTGGCACTTTATCAAACGCCTTTTGGAAGTCCACGTACACCACATCAACCACATCTGTTACCTCATCAAAAAAACTCAATCAAGTTAGTTAAACACGATTTGCCTTTAACAAATCCGTGCTGGCTTTCCTTAATTAATCCATACTTGTCCAAATGACTCTTAATTTTGTCCCAGATTATCGTTTCTGAAAGCTTCCCCACTACCGAGGTTAAACTGACTGGCCTGTAGTTGCTGGGTTTATCTTATACACTGTTTTGAACATGGGTGTAACATTTGCAATTCACCAGCCCCGTATCCAAGGAGGATTGGAAGATTATTGCTAGTACCTTCGCAATTTCCACCTTTACTTCTCTCAGCATCCTAGGATGCATCCTATCCGATCCAGAAATGCCTCCTTCCTCATTGGGCCGGAAACATACTGATCAAGAAAGTTCCCCTGAACACACCTCAGAGATTCTTCCCCTCTCTGCCCTTTACACTATTACTATCCCAGTCTATATTAGGATAGTTGATGTCCCCCATTATCACTACTCTATAGTTCTTGCACCTCTGTAATTTCCCTGCAAATTTGATAATTAATCATTGTTCAAATGACAAAAATCACTTCACAATGGAAATGTATTCCCCTACCCTTCAATTATCCAAACTATTACTGCGAACATTATTTCTTCATCATGCTGTTGTCCATTTCCTGACTTTTTTCCCTGAGAACTTTCATTGCAAGAACATTATGCATTACCAGTGTAGAAAGTAAAGTAATAAGTAATCAATAATGCACTCAAATGTATGGACAATTAGTGTATAATACATTTGGGAATTGTTTGCATGGCAGACAAACATGCATATGGAAATAAATATTTTTGATGTTATGTTTGGAGCAGGAGTAGGCCATTTGGCCCCTCGAGCCTGCTCCGCCATTCAATAATATCATGGCTGATCTGATCTTGGGCTCAGCTCCATTTCCCTGCCCGCTCCCCATAACCCATCACTCGCTTATTGTTCAAAAATCTGTCTATCTCCACCTTAAATATATTCAATGATCCAGCCTCCACAGCTCTCTGGGGCAGAGAATTCCACAGATTTACAACCCTCAGAAGAAATTCCTCCTCATCTCAGTTTTAAATGGGCGACCCCTTATCCTGAAACTATGCCCCGTAGTTCTAGATTCCCCCATGAGGGGAAACATCTTCTCTGCATCTACTTGGTCGAGCCCCCTCAGTATCTTATATGTTTCAATAAGATCACCTCTCATTCTTCTAAACTCCAATGAGTATAGGCCCAATCTGCTCAAACTTCCTTCGTAAGTCAACCCCTTCATCTCAGGAATCAACCTCGTGAACCTTCTCTGAACTGCCTCCAATGCAAGTATATCCCTTCTTAAATAAGGAGACCAAAACTGTACGTAGTCCTCCAGATGTGGTCTCACCAATACCCTGTACAGTTGTAGCAGGACTTCCCTGCTTTTATACTCCAACTCCCTTGCAATAAAGGCCAAAATTCCATTTGCCTTCCTGATTACTTGCTGTATCTGCATGCTAACTTTTTGTGTTTCATGCACAAGGACCCCCAGGTCCCTCTGTACTGCAGCATTTTGTAATCTCTCTCCATTTAAATAATAATTTGCTTTTTTATTTTTCTTACCAGTGGATAACCTCACACTTTCCCACATTATACTCCATGTGCCAAATGTTTGCCCACTCACTTAGCCTGTCTATATCCCTTTGCAGATTCTTTGTGTCCTCTTCACAACTTGCTTTCCCACCTATCTTTGTATCAGCAGCAAATTTGGTCCCTTCATCCAAGTCATTAATATAGATTGTAAATAGTTGAGGCCCCAACACTGATCCCTGTGGCACCCCACTAGTTACCGTTTGCCAATCGGAAAATGACCCATTTATCCCGACTCTCTGTTTTCTGTTAGTTAGCCAATCCTCTATCCATGCTAATATATTATCCCCAATCCCGTGAGCTCTTATCTTGTGCAGTAACCTTTTATGTGGCACCTTATCGGATGCCTTCTGGAAATCCAAATAAACCACATCCACTGGTTCCCCTTTATCCACCCTGCTCGTTACATCCTCAAAAATGGTGCACAGCTTCTATATCATATGCATGCTAATTCTGCATTCCAACACAAGTTACACAGCATCACTTGGTAAATTTACAAAATGAACAAAAGGACTTCTGATTCGCATGTGACTAACAGAATGAAATCCCTGAATTTCATACATTCAGTGCTGCTATATAATTTGATGAAAACATTTATAAGCCACTAGGTGGCAGAAAATAGTTTAACTTTTTAAAGGTGCTTTATATTCCAGGACAAACTAGTAGTTGCACCTTTTTCAAATTTGTATTTAAAAAAATGTAACAACTAAGATTATTCAGTGGCCCACTAAATACAAAGGAGTCAAATTCCCTTTGTCATTCAGTTGGACTACCACCATAACTCCTGCGAGAGTCCAGTGGAATGGTTTGGAAAAGAGGCCAGGACCAGGAAAGCGTCACTTGGAATTCCAGTTCAGTCTTGTAAGGGGTGGAGTCTCTGCCATCCTTTAAAAGGCCACTTAGATCGATGGGGAAGTGTCAGGGGCTCCCTACACTGGCAATTCCCGCTTCCACAGTGTCACTGTGGCTCAGTGGTAGCATTCTCGAAGGTTGTGGGTTCAGGTCTCACTCTCGAGACTTGAGCACAAAAATCTAGTCTGACACTCCAGCGCAGTGCTGAGGGAGTGCTGCACTGTCAGAGGTGCTGTCTTTTGTATGAGACGTTAAACCGAGGCCCCGTCTGCTCTCTCAGGTGGACATAAAAGATCCTATGGCATTATTTTGAAGAAGAGCAGGGGAGTTATCCCTGGTGTCCTGGCCAATAGTTATCCCTCGACCAACATCACAAAAAGAAAACAAATTATTTGGTCATTATTACATTGCAGTTTGTGGGAGCTTGCTGAGCGCAAATTGGCTGCCATGTTTCCTACATTACAACAGTGACTACACTTCAAAAGTGTTTCATTGGCTGTAAAGCACTTTGGGACGTCCGGAGGTTGCGAAAGGCGCTATATAAATGCAAGTCTTTCTTTCTTTCCCCAGCCCACAAGGGACCCAGCATAACAATGGAAGATGATACGCCCAGTGAGATGAGGCACACAGGCCTCCAAAAGTGCCCCCACCAGGGGTTCAGGCCCGGACTGTGACCTGGATACTTGGGACGGAATTTTCAGAGTTATGAACGGGTGGGTTGGAGGTGGGGGGCGGTGGGGTGGAGAGATGAAAAAATGTGAACCCCGACCCCGCCCACTTTCACCTTTCACTCAGGCGGGATGGGGGTGGGGCTGCCAATCCGCTGCCAAGAGGCGGATTGGCACTTTACATATTATAATGAGGCCTGAAGCCTTTACTTTAACTTGCTTTGCAGGTTTTATTGCAGGCGGCCGGGGATCCCGGGGCTCAGGATTCCCAGGAGCTGCAGCAAGGTGGCCTCAGCCTCAGGGAGCAATGCTTGCAGCCGGGAGGAGCAGGAGTGCTTCCTCACGGCCCCCAAGCTCCCCTACCAGCAGCCCGCACCCCTCAGGGATAGAATCAGAAAGGAGAATAGACAGACACCTGAACAAGGTCAGCACTGTAGGGCATCAGAGGGTCTGATTCTGGTGCAACTGTCAGCATTACAGCCTGTGGATTTTAGGAATCAAGAGTTCTTACCTTACCCCAGGGGTCACTGACTTTCGGTCTTGCATTGGTGACCAGCACCAGCTAGTATACAAGCATGGCCCTCCACCTGACCAACTGCAACTGAAACCCAATTGGTTGTGGGTCTTCCGATCAGCTGTTAGATTACAACCTCCCTCTTTGGCCTTCTGACTGTTCACAGCCTTGGTGTCATATTCGACCTGAGGGTGAGCATCCGACCACAGATCCATGCCATCACTGAGACAGCCTATTTCCACCTCCGGAACATCGCCCGACTCCACCCCTGCTTCAGCTCATCTGCTGCTGAAACCCTCATCCATGCCTTTGTTACTTCTAAACTTGACTATTCCAACGCATACCTGACTGGCCTCCCACGTTCTACCCTCCGTAAACTTGAGATCATCCAAAACTCTGCTGCCCATGTCCTAACTTGCACCAAGTCCCTTTCACCCATCACTCCTGTGCTCACTGACTTACATTGGCTCCCGGTTAAGCAACGCCTCGATTTTAAAATTGTCATCCATGTTTTCAAATCCTTCCATGGCCTCACCCCTCCCTATCTCTGCAATCTCCTTCAGTCCCACAACCCCCAACCCACCGCGATATCTGCGCTCCTCCAGTTCTGGCCTCTTGAGCATCCCTGATTTTCATCGCTCCATCATTGGCGGCCATGCCTTCAGCTGCCAAGGGCCCAAGCTCTGGAATTCCCTCCCTAAACCTCTCCGCCCTCTCTACCTCTCTTTCCTCCTTTAAGAAGCTCCTTAAAACCTACCTCTTTGACCAAGCTTTTGGTCACCTGCCCTAATTTCTCCTATGTGGCTCGGTATCAAATTTTGTCTTATAACGCTACTGTGAAGCGCCTTGGGACGTTTTACTACATTAAAGATGCTATATGAATACAAGCTGTTATTGTTCTAAACATGTTGAGCTAGTTTGGCACATCAATTAGTATGCTTAAAATAGCATCACAATGCAAGCTTGTGCAGCCTGTTAAGTATACATGGGACGAGTCCAGCCTCAATTTTAAGGACTGCTAAAACTATTCCTGCATCTCCTCCCCCACCCAGGTCCCGCCATTCAATTAGAAGCTAAAATTCTATGAAGAGTTAAAAAAAAAATCTTAATCTGCATTTTGCCTCCAGTCTCCTGCAACACTGTTACAGCAGTCCAATACAGAAAAGAAGGAGTAGGTCTTCTGTGTAAAAGCAGAAGACTGAGTTTTTATTTCTGATTTGGCCTCCAAATGAGCGAAAGGAAGCAGCACACAGTCATTGCTTTGGTATCATTCTCCCAAAACCCAGGACTTCATGTAAAATTACCTACAATATATTCCACCTCTCCTCTCAGTGCTTGACTTTTAGTTCCTGCAAAGTCTCTACGTAGAAAATGTAAATTTTCATAGGTTGAATATTTTAACAAAACATCCCAGTTTTTCCATCCCCTTTCATAGAATTACAGCTGAAGGAACAGAACACAGAAAACCAAACAAATTTAGCGTCTCACTTTTGCTACAGTGTGCATTGACTGAATGTGAAAATAATGCCTCCGTTAAGAAACTAACGTTTCTACAATTGAAAGATTTTTTTCGAAAGGACCTGGCAGTGCAGAGTGGAGGACACACATACAAAATGAACAAGTGTCAAGCAAAACTCGGGAAATTATCCTCCCAGAGTAGTGGAACAGACTCCCAGAAACTATCCAGTATTGAACTGGATAAGTATAGAGTTAGAGTAGAATTTGATGTTATAATAAATATAAATACAGATAATTAAATACTCCAAGGGAACAGAGGCCACGAATTTAATTGAGGAGGCGGCTTGGAGTCGGGTTGCCTGGTGGGCGGGGTCCGGACCCACTGCCGGCTGCATTCGCTCCAGAGTCGCAATTTTAATTTAATTGGCCCCTTAGAGCAGTGGTGTGTGCTGGCCGGTCCAATGACTGGGATCGGCTCTGTTAGTCGCCTCTGATGACGTCATTAGTGCAGATCTTTTTGAGATATGAAGTTCATAGAGATTCGCTTGATATCATCTGCACAATTTGATGTGTCTGCTGCGTCAAAATCAGATGTCGAACTCATGCCTTTACTCTCCCACAGGACCATCGAGAGCCCCCCTCCCCACTGTCCAGGAGGAAAAGTCAGACGACTCCTCAGAGGAGCCTGTAGCCTCTGAGGGAGCACTGTCACCAGGACTCAGCGCACCCAGCACCAGCGCAGCAACGCACACCTCGGTGGGGCCTTCGCGACACAGAGTAGTCTTGCCACCTGGTCTATCACAGCTCACAAGTGAGCATCAGCAGATGGTGGAGACAGGGACAGCAGTGGAGAGTCCTCGTCGGAGGTCATAGATACATAGAAGATAGGAGCAGGAGTAGGCCATTCGGCTCCTCGAACCTGCTCCGCCATTCAATGCAATCATGGCTGATCATCCAAATTCAGTACCCTGTCCCTGCTTTCTCCCCATATCCCTTGATCCCCTTAGCCTTAAGAAATATATCTAACTCCTTCTTGAATATATTTAATGAATTGGACTCAACTGTCTTCTGTGGTAGAGAATTCCACAGGTTCACCACTCTCTGGGTGAAGAAATTCCTCCTCATCTCAGTCCTAAATGGCTTACCCCTTATCTTTAGATTGTGACCCCTGGTTCTGGACTCCCCCGCCATCGGGAACATCCTTCCCACATCTAGTCTATCTAGTCCTGTTAGAATTTTATAAGTTTCAATGAGATCCCCTCTCATTCTTCTAAACTCTAGCAAATACAAGCCCAATCGACCCAATCTCTCTTCATACATCATTCCTGCCATCCCAGGTATCAGTCTGGTAAACTTCGCTGCACTCCCTCCATGGCAGGAACATCCTTCCTCACATAAGGTCGCATGACGCTCCTAGCTCTGCTGAGCTGCATGCAGACGCTGTGCCTCTGGGGCCATCCAGAAAGAGAGCGGTTCTGGAACTCACACGACCATGCCACTGCGGAGCCCTCGCTCAGAGACCCACATTGCACACCCAACTGAGATGGCCGTTTCAGCCCCTGCACAGCCGCAGAAAGAAGACTGTTGCAGAGCCCGCGGAGACTCCCAAACCCAGAGGACGCCCGCCAAAGGCGTCTAAGCAGGCTCAGCATCAAAGTCAACAAGGTGCCTCCGCATCTGCTGAAGCGTCACGTAGAAGAACGTGTAAGAGGAAGATAAAGCACAAATAGTCACAAGGGGAGTCACTTGGGTGTTTTGTTCTCTTGTTTTTGATTCTCTGTTTAATATTTTGCATTGTCATGCTTTTGTGAATGTAGTAAACAAAAGTGATGACAAACTGTTGTCTGGCCGGTGTGTTCTGGGAAATGGAAGTTGCACATTGAGGGCTCAGGGCTACTTGCATTTGTAATGATGATGGTGAAAGTGATAGGAAACAACTGTTTATTGCAGAGATGATGTATAGCGTTGTAGGAAGGTCGCCTACACATTCATAGCCATATGGTAGCCACCTGTGGTTGAAGAGTAAGCTTACGCGAATCTGGCATGGATAAGTGCATCTCTTGCGTGAGGGCTAGCAATGTGCCCGAGGGCTGCTGCATTTGTCACATCCGGACGCGCAAGGCGCGCCTCCTCCTCGTCCTCCTCATCCTCCTCCTCCTCTTCTTCCAAGGATGCTCTGCGCTGAGCCACTTGTTCCTCAGGGAGCGCTAGGCCACGCTGCTGTGCGATGTTGTGCAGGGTACAGCAGACATTGATGACTCTGGACACCATGGCTGGTACATACTGCAGGGCTCCACCAGATCTGTCGAGGCATCGGAATCGCTTTTTGAGAAAGCTGATGTTTTGCTCTATGATGCTTCTGGTGGATATGTGGCTCACATTGTACCGCTCCTCAGCACCGTTTGATGGCTTCCTCATTGGTGTCATGAGCCACTTTTTCAGGGGATAGCCCTTGTCGCCAAGTAGCCATCCGCAAAGTTGGGTTGGCGGATTGAAGAGCTGAGGCACAGTAGACTGCCGCAGGATCAAGGAGTCATGGCACAAACATGCATGATGATGTTCCTATGGTTACACACCAGCTGGACGTGAAGGGAGTGGAAGTCCTTGCGGTTGACAAAATCAGTTGGGTTGTGATGGGGTGCCCTAATGGCCACATGTGTGCAGTCTACGATGCCCTGCACCCTTGGGAAGCCTGCCACATTTGCAAAGCCAACCGCACGCGCGGTTACACTTGCTTCATCCGTGGAGAAGTGGATGTAATTGGGCGCCTTTGCAAAGAGGGCATCGGTGGCCGACTGAGAGATGCCGCTGATGTCTGCAGATGATCCCTGGAAGGAGCCCGAAGCTAAGAAGTTGAGTGTGGTGGCGACTTTGACAGCCACTGGTAAGGAGTGTCCACCCGTTCCTCTGGGCTCCAGGTGTTGGTGCAGCATTGTGTAGAGGTCAGCGACTATCTCTTGCGGAAGTCTCAGCCTCCTTTGGCACTGCTGCTCACTCATGTTGAGGAAGCTCATCCTCTGCCTGTAAACCCTGTGTTGGGGGCATCTCCTGCGGCGAGGTGCAGGCCTGCGCTGATGCCCTCCACCCTGTGCAGCATCAGGAGGCTGAGGAGAAGGTTGGTGCTCCTGTGCCTGGTTGCGGTGCTGCCACAGCTGCTGTTCATCCGAATCGGACGACCAGGATAAGAGGATATAAATGGTTCCCATCCCGCTGGTATACATCTCAGTCAAGGAATGGAGGTTGTGTGCGCTCAGACAAAGTGGCCAGAGGGTGTTCCAAGGAGGCCACACAGCAGATGGATTTCAGACTCAACACTCTCAAGATTAGTGGAGCTGCAAAATGTCTCCCAAACCTCAAACCACTAAGTTGTGGCATGTGAAAGAATGAGAGATTGCAGGCCCGCTTTTAAGCTGCTCAAGCAGTTGGCAACAATTCAGGTCCTAGCTCAACCCAGCTCGATTCACCTGGCATGTTTTTATGAAGGTGGGCAGCACGTTGAAAAACCTCCAAAATCAGATCAACCCTTTAAAATAGGATTATCCTGCCAGTTAACGACCTGTTAACTGGCTTAACAACCTGTCCCACCGTTTGGTGTCGGGTCAGTTCCGGAGCGGCTGACTCAACACTTCCCAAAGTTACGTGGAGGTGGGATGGAGGCAGGTTCACAGCCCGCCCCCAATT
The DNA here is from genome assembly GCA_030390025.1 of Squalus acanthias. Lineage (NCBI taxonomy): Eukaryota > Metazoa > Chordata > Chondrichthyes > Squaliformes > Squalidae > Squalus > Squalus acanthias. Next base: position 85,623,083 of record CM059433.1, read on the forward strand.
TCTCCGATTTTCGCTACAGACCCGCCTTTAAACCCGCCCCCTCAGCACAATTAAATTTGCGGCCTAGGTTTCCTTGGTCACAAAAGTACAGGGAACTAGCATCTGTGGAAAGCAACCAGTCAGCGGTAAATTGTGAAGACCTGGGACTGGATAATTTTCTGGAGATTTGATCAGTTCACAGATTGGCGTCACAGCTTTCTCTCAGAAGATTAAATGGATGGTATACAATTAGAGTAAATATTGTGTGTGATCTGCGGAAGGTGCCAGTTTGATAAGCTGACTATAATTTCCTCATTCTATTTTAAGTTCTTCTACACTGCTGCCTCAAAAGGTTTTGCGGGAACATATTTCTATCCTTGTTCTTTACTCCATTGTAATGCCAATCTTTGATCTTTATTATCTGTCTACCAGTCAACCAGTAGAACAGCAGCAGCAATGAAAAAAATTAAAGGCAAACTTGAAGCATGTGTTATTGCCATGCGCATCATGTTTTTGTACAGTGGTCATGGAGTTAATGGTTAATGCAGTGAACCAGCAGTGGGTCTGTCTAAGTAATGAGTGGACACTTCCTTTGTAAAGGACCAAAATACAGCAGAATGGTAATCAGTGGCATAACAAGGGATCCTATATAGGAAGACATATAAATGGAAATCTAAAATAAAATTCAGCAGAGGCTGAACAACTCGAGACTAAATCTGAACAAATGATTCTATCCAGACACTTCAGAAGACAAGGCAGATAACTCAACAAGACACTGGTAAAGCCACAGACGTAGGACAATATTGAAATTAATAGTGTTATGGATTAAGAGCAAAACGATTTTATAAAGTCACAAAATATAGTAAGGATATACCTGACAGCGAGAAGTCACCGATCTTGCTTTCACTTTCTCGGATTATGAAGGAGCCACTTCCATTCCCAGCCATCAACAATTGTTTCTCTGCATCTACTCGTTTAATCCCTCCAAAGAACCATCTGCAATAAAATATAAAAACATTTTTAATATGAGTTGTAAGGGCAGTATGCAACAAGACAGACAGACGAATATATCCCACTATTACCTTCCCTGTGCTGACCTAGAAATCAGCAGAGCAACAAACAGCATAAATAAAGCAGCTTCCTCCCTTGTGCCAGTTTTCTCCCCTACTCTTCTGCCTTCAGTCCTTGCCACACAGTCAACAATTCAATTTTTCTCCACCATCTCTCCATTGTGGTCTACCTCTGTGGCACTCATACTTGTCCAAATGCAGCCAGTCTATCTGCTGTAATAGTGTCTCCTCCTAACCCTGGACAAACACATTGGATAGAATCATAGACATTTATGGCACAGAAGGAGGCCATTAGGCCCATTGTGTCTGTGCTGGCCGAGAAAGAGTTATCCAGCCGAATCCCACATTCCAGCTCTTGGTCCGTAGCCTTGTAGGTTACATCACTTCATGTGCATATCCAAGTACTTTTTAAATGTGATGAGGGTCTCTGCCTCTACCACCCTTTCAGGCAGTGAATTCCAGACCCCCACCACCCTCTGGGTAAAAAAAAAGATAAATCGGGGTTGTATTATCAAAGCACAAACCAAAGAGATTGTATTATTGCAGTAAGAGGCATTGCTCAAACTCTAACTGTGTGCAGTTCTGGTTAACGAATCACAGGAAGGATATGATTGCCCTTGAAAGGGTACCAAGGGAAGCAATAAAAATGATTCCAAGTATCAAGAATTTAAGTTATGGAAAAAGGTTAAGGAAGTCCAACCTTGCTTTGAAACAATGGGGAGACTGGAAAATGATCTAAGTTTTCAAGATTATAAGGGTATTAGTAAAATTAACCCAGGCATTAATCCTGACTTAGAAGTATATCGCCGATCCTTCATCGTCGCTGGGTCAAAATCCTGGAACTCCCTACCTAACAGCACTGTGGGAGTACCTTCACCTCACGGACTGCAGCGGTTCAAGAAGGTGGCTCAACAACACCTTCTCAAGGGCAATTAGGGATGGGCAATAAATGCTGGCCTTGCCAGCGGACGCCTACATCCCATAAACATTTTTTTTTTTTAATTGCACATTATGCTGAAGGGTTCAAGCACTAGAGGCCACTAAAATAAAGAAAATTATGAGTAAGAAGGGCAGGCAGAATTTTCTCACCCACACGACTGAGTTGTGGAATAAGCCATTCAAACTGATAGAATGGGCTGATTCAAGAGGCAACAAGGTGAGCTACTGGAGAAAGAAGCAACTGATGAATGTGCAGGTCAGTGCAGTTTATCTATGAAAAAGAAGCAAGGTTTTTGAGCCAGATGAATGTACTTTGCTGTTACTATAATAAAAATGGGAAAATCTAGTGTATGTTCTTGAATGAAATCTCAGCAGAGCTGAAGTAGCTGCAATTACAGGACATCACTGGTGATAGCAAGTCGCTGCTGTTTTTTTCCACATTGCAGGAAGGGTCCATTATTCATTAGTGCCACAGGCATACATGTATTATGCAGGTCCCTTACAAAAATGAAAGAGTACATGAACCATCTTGTAATGATCACTGCTCAAAGTGATCATGTGGACATAATGAGAACACATCCTGTTTGCCAAAACTCAGTTACATTAAGCCTGCTAAACTGATCAGTGCAAGACAGTCGCACTAATTAGCTTGGGCTGGAAAGAAAATGGTGATCCGTTATTCGTTCATTCTTTGTTTTCTCCGTGACAGTATTGGCAGTTTGTGCAGCACACTAAGAACATAAGAAATAGGAGCAGGAGTAGGCCATTCGGCCCTTCGAGCCTGCTCCGCCATTCAATGAGATCATGGCTGATCTTCTGCCTCAACTCCATTCACCGGCCCTATCGCCATATCCCTTGATGCCCTTACTAGTCAGAAATCTATCGACTTCTGTTTTGAATATACCCAAAGACTGAGCCTCCACAGCCCTCTGGGGTAGAGAATTCCAAAGATTCACCACCCTCTGAGTGAAGAAATTTCTTCTCATCTCAGTCCTGAATGGCCTACCCTTTATCCTGAGGCTGTGGCCCCTGGTTCTAGACTCCCCAGCCAAGGGAAACATTCTCCCAGCATCCACCCGATCAAGCCCTGTAATAATTTTGTATGCTTCAATGAGATCCCCTCTCATTCTTCTGAGCATTTAAACAGCTGATGCAGTGCTGAAGCTGCTCATACATCATATGGAATGCTGTTCCACGACCAACAACCACTGCATTTACATAATGACCACTGATCGAAAAATTAAAAGCCAGCGTTAAAAGATTTCCTAAAAGCTGAACTCCAACTTAATGGGAATAGCTGCTTACAGTGCTGCTTGGCTGCCACTTTTGAATTGTTATTCATTCAGTTATAGTGACCGTTGGGGAAATTTCCAAATTGATCACTCTAACTGGATTCCACCAAACAACAGAACGGACCTTAGGCTTTTATTCCCAGGGGCAGATCGACACACAGGTCTATGAGGCCTGTGCCCAGGGGCAGCTTGCAAATATGGGGCCCCCAGTAAAACTCACCATAACACACAAAAACTGCATACATCTACTGGATCAAAATATTATAGCATTTAAAGATACTATCAGAAGGGAGCAAGGTAGTGTTTGTATTTCAATGTATTGCAGGGTTGGGAGGGCGGTTGTGAAGGGTTGAATGGAGGGGTCTTGCATGTTCTTGGTATCCAGGGCCCCAAGAATTCTTAATTTGGCTCGGTTTAGTCCAGCTGCTTTTACATTGCCCAGTTGTTTCCCTCCTCTCCTACAGCAACAACAACTTGCATTTATATAGCACTTTTAACATAGAAAAGCATCGCGGGACACTTCACAGAGACGTAATTAAAAAAAAAAGGGACACAGAGTCAAAAGATAAGAGATAGTCAATTGAGAATAACTTTGTTGCTCTCCCCTTTTCAGGTCAAGTGCCAGTCACTCTGGGCTCCACTGCCGAATGCGGAGACCCAGTTTTTGCATCAGTGCAAATGAAGGAAACAGACTCCTCACATTTACTTTCCTGCAACAGCACATTCGAAGACTCACATTTGCATGGATTTACAATCCTGTCAGTCCCTTGAATTTAGAACATATACACCATGGAACACAGCAAGAACTGGACTCTTATAAAAATGCCTTTTGTGTGTACTAAAAGAAAAACGCTGAGAAAAATACTTAAAATCTGGCAAGAATACGTGACTGTGGTACAGCAGATGCAATCACAAGACAAGTAGTCAATTGATGAACATAGTAAATGGTTGTGCATTAAGTGATGCATACTTTTGGCCAAGGAGGAGACTCCTTTTTAAAGCATCGTTTCTGCTTCACCTTTCTTAACTCTCCCTGCATCACACCCTGATGACAAGAGTGGGCCACCTATTTTCAAAGTTCCAGTACTGAGCTGAAGCTGGCCATTGAGAGACATGAGCACTGCCTAGGACAACATCTCATCCAATTTATTCAACCCCATAGAGGCACAGTTCAGATCAGCATACCATGTGGAGGATTATAGTCGAAACTCACACCCTGCCTTCTATGGTACAATAAACCACAGCAATATCTTACCGTTCTCATAAGGCACTGCTGTCAACATTACAGCACTACTATGCAAGCCACAACACTGCCCCACCCTCCATTAAATGGCCTTCGAGGTTGAGTTATTTTCACTTTGCAGTGACTTGTTCGTCTCCTACTACTTCTGTGTCTCTTGAAGTTTTCTTCTCTCTCACTCTGAACGCCTCCCCTCAAATTACATAGTTACCTAATATTTACAGCACAGAAACAGGCCATTCGACTCAACAGGTTCATGGCAGTGTTTATACTGCACACGAGCCTCCTCCCACCCTTCTTCATCTAACCCGATCAGCATACCCTTCTACCCAAAAACATGGCGCCAGGTTCCACATGTACGCGGACGACACTCAGCTCTACCTCACCATCATCTCTGTCGACCCCCCCTACACCCCCTTGCCACCCCACTGTCTGATTTGTCGCACTTGTCAGACATCCAGTTCTGGTTGAGCAGAAATTTCCCCCAACTAAATATTGGGAAGACCAAAGCCAGTGTCTTCGGTCCCTGCTACAAAGTCCATTCCCTGGCCAACGACTCCATCCCTCTGTCTGGCAACTGTCTGAGGCTGAATCAGACCGTTCGTAACCTTGGCATCCTATTTGACCCGGAGATGAGCTTCCGACCACATATCCACTCCATCACCAAGACTGCCTACTTCCACCTTCGTAACATCACCCAAATCCGCCCCTGCCTCAGTTCATCTGCTGCTCAAACCTTCATCCATGCCTTGGTTACCTCTAGTCTTTACTATTTCAATGCTCTCCTGGCCGGCCTTCCATCTTCTGCCCTACATAAACTTGAGCTCATCCGAAAACTCTCTGCCCGTATCCTAACTCCCGTTCACCCATCACCCCTGTGCTCGCTGACCTATATTGACTCCCGGTCCAGCAACGCCTCAATTTTAAAATTCTCATCCTTGTTTTCAAATCCCTCCATGGCCTCACCCCTCCCTATCTCTGTAACCTCCTACAGCCCCACAAGCCTTTGCGATCTCTGCGCTCCTCCAATTCTGGCCTCTTGAGCATTGGTGGTCATTCAGCTGCCTAGGCCCCAAGCTCTGAAATTTCCTCCCTAAACCTCTCCACCTCTCTCACCTCCTTTAAGACGCTACTTAAAACCTACCTCTTTGACCAAGCTTTTGCCCTAATATCTCCTTATGTGGCTCGGTTTGACAACACTCCTGTGAAGTGCCTTGGGACGTTTTACTACACTATAGAAATACAAGTTGTTGTGGGTTAAGGTAAATCATCTTAACACAATTGATGAAATTGATTTGCCCATGATGTCTCTAAATCCACACCACTCAAAGCTTCATTTTCTTTAATCTACCACTAATTTCTCTCGTCCTTTCAAGGCTATGAAAATTAACAGCACATTAATCTGATATAAATATTGACAACACCTCAAATTGTATTTTTTCACAGATCTAAGAACTACATGTAGCATAACAGAAGCTTCGTAAAAAATAATTCAAGAAATAGCATGCAAGAAAAACAGCCCTGAATAAAAGGTCTGTGACTAAGGCCATTGGCTCACAGTGATTGAATGAGTTGAATTTGGTTTTATTTAATTGGATTTCAGGATTTGTGTGTGTGTTTTGGGTTCACATTCCACAATTCAATCCATATTTCTGTGACAATAGAAACCCAATGGCCTTATGTATGCCGTATAGAAAGCAGTTACAATGGGAGAACAATGGAACATGAACTTGTCATGACGTCAATCACAGTTACACCAATATTCCATCAGTTGCATTGTCGGGGGGGAAACTCCTGAAGTCCAGAAAAGTGCAATTTTTGCAATGGTGGGTTGAGGCGGCTGTCAGCTCTGATAATGTAAAATTTATTTCCTGTGGGGTCTTGGGAACTTGCCTCCAGGTGGTTTTGATGGATGATGCTTTCTTGGTGCATTTTTCAGTACAGAAATGCACAGTACTATGATTCAGCATTAAGGACAGAGGGGCCCAGAGAAAGCTCAGGGACATTGAAGAATAGGAGACCCAGAGACAGACCAGCAACACCAAGGAGCATCACTGGAACCTGTTTGGTATGCTCACATATCCCTGGAGTCTAGCTCGTGTCTCACATAAGCAGAGGGGTACTCAATGACAGCAAATACACAACAATCAGAAACTCAAGTGAAACTAATCAAGTGAAAATAACGCTGATTCGCTAAATTCCTTCAAGCGAGAGCTGGACTCAAGTTTCTAGTTGCGGTGGAGTGCTCCTCATACAAGAGGTAGATGCCGTATAACATTAATCAGGGCCAGAGTGGTTGGTTTCTTGGACTAGTTTTGATTGCCTAAAGCGGTCGGAGAGAAAGTTTCCAGATTTTGTTTCCCCCCAATTGGTCTGGGTTTTTCCATCTTTTTTTTTTTTACCTCTCCCAAGAGATTACACGGCTTTTGGGTGGGGTGGGGAGTGTATGTATTATGATACACAAGGTATCGCAGTCATGTAAGACAGGCTGGATGGACCAGTGGATCTTTACCTGTTCATCAGTGTCATATGTTCATAAGTTCTGTGGCATGACTACACTTCACAGAAGAGGATTTTCATACAGCCCCTGGCTATTTTCAAGAATTCTGTTTATTCTCCTCTATGCGCTTTTTAAAAAATATGGGCCAAAAATTGATGCCGCTACGCGAGAGTACGCACTGCGTACTCTCGCGTATTCTCTCTCCAATTGCCGGTTTTCTGCATGCAGTGTGCATGCGCTGAAAACCGGCACTTGGTCTTTGGAAAAGGGGGCGGTTCCTCGGTGCACCGCGTGCGCGCTACAGGCTGCGCGCACGCTGTGCACTTAGTGCTTTGGACGCGCAGGTAAGGACGGAAGATTTTAGAAATGAAAAAATGAGGAGTAAGACCCACTTTTAACAAGGTAAGTAGTGAATTAAGTATTATTTTGAATTTTTTTTAACAGGTATATCTTTTTCAGAGACTTTAAAGACAGGTAAGTTTATTTTTATAACTTTTTAAAAGATTTTAAATTTTTTCAAAAATTTAATTTTTTATTTAAAATGGTTAATTTATTTAACTATACTTATTTTATTAATGTGATGGTTTTTTTTAAATTTAATTGAGGTTTAGCTGTTATTTTGGGGGTGTGTAAGATTCATAGCTTTCACAGCACGTATGTGAAACTTATGAATGGAAGATGGTGTGCTGCCATTGGCTCTAACTGAGTCACGTGATCCCACAGCTTGCACGAATTCACTACGCCGGTGGGATACGCAAGCACTGCCCAGCTGATGTCTAGAACATCAAGTTCGTGCGAGCTGGATCTGAAAAAGCCAACGCGGAGTGAGAGATCGCGCCTGCTCCTTACCCCCGCGGGAACAGAGCGAGATCAATTTCTGGGCCTATATATATTTGTTCCTGGGATGTGGGCATCGCAGGCAAGGCCAGCATTTATTGCCCATCCCTAACTGTCCTGGAGAAGGTGGTGGTGAGCCGCGTTCTTCAACCGCGGCAGTCCTTGTGGTGAAGGTACTCCCATAGTGCTGTTCGGGGGTTCCAGGATTTTGACCCAGTGACAATGAAGGAATGAGATATATTTCCAAGTCAGGATGGTGTGCAACTTGGAGGGGAACTTGGAGGTGGTGGTGCTCCCATGTACCTGCTGCCCTTGTCCTTCTAGGTGGAAGAGGTCGCGGGTTTGGGAGGTGCTGCCGAAGCAGCCTTGGTGAGTTGCTACAATGCATCTTGTAGATGGTACACACTGCAGCCACGGTACGCCGGTGGTGGATAGAGTGAATGTTTAAGGTGGTGGAAAGGGTGCCAATCAAGCGGGCTGCTTTGTCCTGGATGGTGTCGAGCTTCTTGAGTGTTGATGGAGCTGCACTCATCCAGGCAAGTGGAGAGTATTCCATCACACTCCTGACTTGTGCCTTGTAGATGGTGGAAAGGCTTTGGGGAGTCAGGAGGGGAGACACTCGCCGCAGAATACCCAGCCTCTGACCTGCTCTTGTTGCCACAGTATTTATGTGGCTGGTCCAGTCAAGTTTCTGGTCAATGGTGACACCCAGGATGTTGTTGGTGGGGGATTCGGCGATGGTAATGCCGTTGAATGACAAGGGGCGGCAATTAGACTCTCGCTTGTTGGAGATAGTCATTGCCTGGCACTTCTGTGGCGCAAATGTTACTTGACACTTATCAGCCCAAGCCTGAATGTCGTCCAGGTCTTGTTGCATTCAGGCATGGACTGCTTCATTATCTGAGGAGTTGTGAATGGAACTGAACACTGTGCAATCATCAGCGAACATCCCCATTTCTGACCTTATGATGGAGAGGAGGTCATTGATGAAGCTGCTGAAATGGTTGGGCCTTGATGAATGTGGCAGGACACTGCCCTGAGGAACGCCAGCAGTGATGTCCTGGGGCTGTGATGATTGACCTCCAACAACCACAATCATCTTCCTTTGTGCTAGGTATGACTCCAGCCAGTGGAGAGTTTTCCCCCCCGATTCCCATTGACTTCAATTTTACTAGAGCTCCTTGATGCCACACTCGGTCAAGTGCTGTCTTGATGTCAAGGGCAGTCACTCTCACCTCACCTCTGGAACTCAGCTCTTTTGTCTATGTTTGGACCAAGGCTGTAATGAGGTCTGGAGCTGAGTGGTCCTGGCGGAACCCAAACTGAGCATCGGTGAGTAGGTTAGCAAAATACTGCGGATGCTGGAAAATTGAAACAACAACAGAAAACTGACGAAGGGTTTCAACCTGAAACGTTAACTCTGTTTCTCTCTCCACGCATGTTGCCGGGCCTGCTGAGTATTTCCAGTGTTTTCTGTTGTTGTATCGGTGAGTAGGTTATTGGTAAGTGCCGCTTGATAGCACTGACAACAACACTTTCCATCACTTTGCTGATGATTGAAAGTAGACTGATTGGATTTGTCTTGCTTTTTGTGGACAGGACATACCGGGGCAGTTTTCACATTGTCGGATAGATGCCAGTGTTGTAGCTATACTGGAACAGCTTGGCTAGAGGCGCAGCTAGTTCTTGAGTACAAGTCTTCAGCATGACAGCCGGGATGTTGTCAGGGCCCATAGTCTTTGTTGTGTCCAGTGCACTCAGCTGTTTCTTTATATCACGTGGAGTGAATCGAATTGGCGTCTGTGATGGTGGGGACCTCTGGAGGAGACCGATATGAATCATCCACTCGGCACTTCTGGCTGAAGATAGTTGCAAACGCTTCAGCCTTGTCTTTTGTACTTGTGTGCTGGGCTCCGTCATCATTGAGGATGGGGATATTCCTGGATCCTCCTCCTCCCATTAGTTGTTTAATTGTCCACCACCATTCACGACTGAATGTGGCAGGACTGCAGAGCTTTGATCTGATCCGTTGATTGTGGTATCGCTTAGCTCTGTCCATAGCATGCTGCTTCCGCTGTTTAGCATGCATGTATTCCTGTGTTGCAGCTTCCCCAGGTTGGCACCTCATTTTTAGGTACGGCTGGTGCTCCCGGTGGGACAGGACATACCATGGGATGGTAATAGAGGAATCTGGAACATTGGCTGAAAGGTATGATTCTGTAAGTATGACTATGTCAGGCCGTTGCTTGACTAGATGTGGGACAGCTCTCCCAATTTTCGCACAAGTCCCCAGATGTTAGTGAGGAGGACTTTGCAGGGTCGACTGGTCTGGGGGTGCCGTTGTCGTGTCTGAAGCCGGTGCCGAGGTCGATGCCGGGTGGTCCGTCTGGTTTTATTCTTATTATTGTTTTCCGTAGTAGTTGTGTACAACTGAGTGGATTGCTAGGCCATTTCAGAGGGCAGTTAAGAGTCAACCACTTTGCTGTGGGTCTAGAGTCAGATATAGGCCAGACCAGTTAAGGACGGCATATTTGTTTTTAATTATTCGTTTATGGGATGTGGGCGTCGCTGGCAAGGCCAGGATTTATTGCCCATCCCTAGTTGCCCTTGAGAAGGTGGTGGTGAGCCGCCTTCTTAAACCGCTGCAGACCGTGTGGTGAAGGTACTCCCACAGTACTGTTAGGTAGGGAGTTCCAGGATTTTGACCCAGTGATGATGAAGGATCAGCGATATACTTCTAAGTCAGGATGGTGTGTGACTTGGAGGGGAACCTTGGAGGTGGTGGTGTTCCCATGCGCCTGCTGCCCTTGTCCTTCTAGGTGGAAGAGGTCGTGGGTTTGGGAGGTGCTGCCGAAGAAGCCTTGGCGGGTTGCTGCAATGCATCTTGTAGATGGTACACACTGCAGCCACGGTACGCCGGTGGTGGAGGGAATGAATGTTTAAGATGGTAGATGGGGTGCCAATCAAGCGGGCTGCTTTGTCCTGGATGGTGTCGAGCTTCTTGAGTGTTGTTGGAGCTGCACTCATCCAGGCAAGTGGAGAGTATTCCATTACACTCCTTACTTGTGCCTTGTAGATGATAGAAAGGCTTTGGGGAGTCAGGAGGTGAGATACTCGCCACAGAATACCTAGCCTCTGACCTGCTCTTGTTGCCACAGTATTTATGTGGCTGGTCCAGTTAAGTTTCTGGTCAATGGTGACCCCTAGGATGTTGATGGTGGGGGATTCGGCGATGGTAATGCCGTTGAATATCCAGGGGTGGTGATTAAACTCTCACTTGTTGGAGACAGTCATTGCCTGGCACTTCTGTGGCGCGAATGTTACCTGCCACTTATCAATCCAAGCCTGAACATCGTCCAGGTCTTGTTGCATGCGGGCATGGACTGCTTCATTATCTGAGGAGTTGTGAATGGTGCTGAACACTGCAGTCATCAGCGAACATCCCCATTTCTGACTTTATGTTGGAGGGAAGGTCATTAATGATGCAACTGAAGATGGTTGGGCCTAGGACACTGCCCTGAGGAACTCCTGCAGCAATGTCCTGGGGCTGTGATGATTGACCTTCAACCACCACAACCATCTTCCTTTGAGCTAGGTATGACTCCAGCCAGTGGAGCGTTTTCCCCCCTGATTCCCATTGACTTCAGTTTTACTAGGGCTCCTTCCCTAAAGGACATTAGTGTACCTTTGTAAGGAGATAAAAATGGTTGGTTTACACCTACACATTTGAAATAAAAGTAAACAAGCTTTTACACTACTGTGACTTGACATCAGAACAGGCTAAAAAAGCCATGTAGCAGCCAGTGGGCGCCACCTGTATATTCATTGAATGTTACAGCACAGAAGGAGGCCATTTGGCCCAACGTGCCTGCACCAGCTCTTTGGTAGAACTATTCAATTAGTCCCTCTCCCCTGATCTTTCTCCATAGCCCTGTAAATGTTTTCCCTTCGAGTATTTACCCAATTCCCTTTTGAAAGTTACTATTGAACCTACTTTTAACCATGCTTTCAGGCAGTGCACTCCAGATCACAAGAACTTGCTGCATCATTTTTTTTTCCTCATGTTGTCTCTGGTTCTTTTGCAAAATCACCTTAAATTTGTGTCCTCTCGTTACCAACACTTCCTATAATAGAATTGGCACTACCATTGCAAGGCATGAAATGATACTCAGCCAGCCTGCAGTAAAGATAAGGGGGGAGAAATTCAGTATCGCCCCATTTGGGGCGCAATTATCGTCCGGGCGCAAAGATTAGCACCTGGCGCTAATTATCGCCACCGACTGCAAACTTGACTTTTATCGCCCCTGGAGGTGAGTGGAGCGCTAAATCAGGCGCTTCACACCTGTCTTAAGGCGCAAAGGCCGAGGAGCGAGGCGCTACCTCAGAGCGCTGGCGAAGCTCATGTGATGTCAGTCAGCAATGGAACACAGACACAATGGCGCCGGCCAGTTCTTAAAGGGGAGGGTTGATCTTGCTCTCCATCCACACCCTGCTCATTGCAGCCTTGAATCTCGGCCTGGAGAGACCTGCACATCAAATCTGCTGGAAAGAACAATGGAGAATACCAGGGAAAGAGCTCAGAGTGCAGCCCCCACAGTCTCTTCTAAATCGTTACCAGGAAGGGCAAATCAAAATGAACCTGCAAAGTGCTGCTCAGTACCCAAAACTCCTTCACACAGCGTTGAATCTCTCCAGAAGTCTCTCTCTCTCTCTCTCTCAGAATGCATGGTTCTAAAATGTTGCCAACAATAAAAGGCAGGAAGCGGTCACCTTTAAATAGCGCTCCCCCAGTCCCTTCCTGACTGCAAAACGGTCCCCTCAACCTGTCGTTGCTAGCAGCAGGCAGTAAGGCAGGGGGCGCCACTCAATATCCGCTCCAGGGCGATACCGGGGCGTTGCGCACTCGACTGACGTCACGATCTGCCGGCGCAGGAGATCATGGCGGTAGTGTTTAGCGCCGCCGCAAAATGTCTAGTTAATTTCGCGAGCGGCGCAAACATCGCCACGCCCGGGCACTAGACGCTTTGCGCCCCATTAGCGCCCTCTTAAGGCGCTAACGGGAGGCGCAACCAACTGAATTTCTCCCCCAAGGTATTATAACATATTTGTAAGACTGTTCAATAGCACTTAGAGTGCAGCTATACTCCCACCCCATATTCAGTGCTGGCACGGACCTTTTGTGCTATAGGAGTGGTGATACAAGACATGTTTCAAAATAAATTATAGAATAACTGATACTTGTGCAAGCAGTAAAATGTTGATGGTGTTACAGTTCCATAATAAGCAAGGAGTGCGAATCAAGAAAATTGCTACTTTGTCCCTTTCTCCTTGTGGAATTTCAATTGACTATTTGTTAGAATTAATGGGATTGTAGTGGTGGAGGAGGTTGCAGAGATTGGGAGGGGCAATCATTGGAAGAGAACTGAGAGTACCATGAACAAGAGTGCCAAAATGCTGACAGCTTGCTCAGATAGCGAACGTTTGGCAACTATGCTGCAATCTTTCAAAATGGGAGAAATATGTGTGAGATCCCTCATGTACCATAATAGGTTACGATATCAACTTTTGAAAATGCCCCCCCCCCCATGACGCAAGATATAGTCAATACACCATCTGATACTGGAAATGATGCAGACTATGATATTGCTAAGAAAGGCCTAACTGATCATTTCACTCCCCCAAAAATACAACATATGAATTGATCATATTTCAAATGACTGCACAAAACCAAAATTAATTTGTACATGTCTTTTGCACATGCCAATATTGAAGAGCAGCAAATGTAGTTTTACTGATGCAGATTTTGTAAGCAAAAAGCAGTCTATAGAAGGGCATTCATCTAAAATTTTGCCACACCAGCCCCTGGATAGCAGATCTTAGATGAGCTTTCAGAACGGGGCAGAGCACTTGATCCAACTGAATTTCATGTTGCAGATGTGTATAGTAAGCCACAAGTCTGTGTCAACCAGATAAATGCCAAGTCCAAACCACACCATGCCAAGGTAAAACCATTCTTAAACTAAGTTAGCATTAATCATATGGCTTTAATTGTGGTGGAAAGTACCCCCATACTAGTGATTGTCGAGCAACAAGAAAAGAATGTCAAAGATGCAGGAAATGCAATCACTTCTTCCCTGCTGTCAGCCATTCAACCATAGGCCTTTAAAAAAAAAAAAATCCAATAAACATGGTGCCCAGGTATATATCCACAAAAAGATAGCCAGTCAAAACAGTACAAAAGTTACTGAAATGCAATCTACTGGAGACGCTTCTCCACTTCTCTCTCCATCCTTAAAAGCCTTCGCAAAACCCATCTCTTTGACAAAACCTTTTGTTATGTCTCCTAATCTCCCACTTCCCAGTTTAACATCCATTTTCTTTAAATGCATGTAAATGTTGAAGGGATTATTACTAGTCCTAGCCCCTTTAGGGCTACCCCAGATCAGGCGTATTCCCCAGACGTTCACTTTCAACTAAAGTTTGAGGTAGCCGAATCCTAAAGACGCTTAATTGGGTCTAAAGGTCTGGACCATCTCTCCCTAAAGGAAAGGAACAACCTGAAGATGTTACCATCCTCCAGATAGCACTTTTAATAAGTTTGGCTAGACTGTAACCTTCCGAATATTATGAGGGCCCAGAAAACTCCCCCAGAATTCTGCAACTCCTCACCAAAGAGTGTACAGAGATTGAGTTTGCGAGTTTGATACAGAAGTATTATGTGAGACAATTCTAAAAATATATAGATTTATTAAAGAACCGACATGTAATTATAGTAGGTGTTTCAACCGCAACATTAACAGTTCCAAAAACAGAAAGCTTACAATTCTATTATCAGAGATCATTATTTTCAAATCTTAACTTCTCTACAGTTTCAGTTCTTAGTCTTATTTCAGGATATCCACCAAAATCAAATCCAGTACCGTTGATCCCCGAGATACAAAGAGTTGTAGACTTACAGAGCCTGCCTCTGAAGCCGAGAATCGCTTTGCCCCTTTACAGCGAATCTATCATCCCATTTGAAAGTTCAATATTTATATCCTTTTTCAGTGATATCTCCTTTGAAGTTTTCTGCTGATGTAAGCTAATTATCTCTAGTCATTTTTTTGCTGACCCCTGCTATTCTTAGTCACCTCAGCTGGTAGCATTAAGAATTGTGTCTCTACCCTAAGTGTCCGAAGCTTACCATAAAAAACGGTGCAACAGCAGGTGCATCTATTTGATGTCATTTTTACCAAGGTCTTCTGTTTGTCTGTTTACGAAGTGTAAATTAAAACACCTCAACCAGGGTGATCTATGCAATTCGTATTCACCTCAGCTGGTTGCAACACAGAATCGTGTCTCCTGTGTTTCATTTGATGTCATTTTTACGGAGGCATATGTTTCTTAATTTTATGTGTTTCTTTCTGAATTGTAATTTAGAACACCTTAACAAGGTGTACCATTGTGTTCTTTCCAAAGCTTCAGTCTTCAGGAGCCTCCAACCTCCTGTTTCAATAAGGTTATTGATTCAGTGTCAACAACTTATCTTATGTCAATAGCCTGAATGCTGTTAACAGCTTTAGATTGTTGAGGCTTCCAGATTTCCAGACCTAGCTGGTCATGTTTTAATAAGGCCAGAATTCTTTCATAGATGGTGTTTTTTTCTGAATATGGCTTATTCCTTCACAATGTAAAGATAGAAAGAAATTTCTTCCAGTGCCTAGTCATTTTTTTTTGCTGACCCTGGACCCCACAAGCAAGCAGTCTCTACTGATGAGTCTGTTACAAAAGGCAAATCTAGTTGTCTGTACAGATTTGCGTATCTCTGGTAAACAGGATCGAGTGCAAACCAATATGGTGGGTATATTGTGTTTAATCGGCGTTTAGAACGGAATATAACACACTAGCAATACAGCAAAAACATACGACCGTGACAAGCAGCTGGTATCGGACCTGATCGGACAGATGGCTGGCATGCATGAACAGTTCTCTGGCTTCCAGCCTCTCTCTCTCTCTCTCTCTCTAGAACCTCCGATGGTGAGCATGGGATTACTCTCAAAAGAGCGTTCGACCAGCTCAACTTCTCTTTTCAACTTCTGTCTGCCTCTCCCCTCCACCGTCTGTGGGCAAGCCCTTGGGGTGTCACTTTTATTCTCATTTTAGGGGTGGGCCTGAGGCCAAGTTATTGACAAGACCATTTAACCTATAGAGGTTCCTCCAAAACTTCATCAACCAATGACAGCTCAAGTTCTTTGTCTTGGTTCTTGGATGAAAGCCCTCCCCAACTTCATCCAATTTATCTTTCTTGTTTTTACATTTTGAAAGTTCCTCCATTGGAATTCGTCTTATCTCTCTTGACTCTATCCTCCTTAACCCAGCAAGTACAAGGCCCGGCCCTGTCCCTCTTAATCATGGCCCCAGCCAGAGCTGTCACACGTTAGCCAGTCACTATCTCACCTTCATCTAGCAAATGGCCCATTCTAAGATGGATACCTTAGCCTCCTCAAATTCATTTCATTCTATGTCTTTTCCTAATTAACTTTGAATTATCTTCGCAAGCAGTTCTGCTAAACAAACTCCAAATTCTATCTGTAGAGATTATAATATGGTTATTAGTAATAATGGATGAAACATAGTTTGGGCCTTCACTGGCCAAATTAAAGATACATTAACAAAGTCAAAACTCTAACTTACAAACAACAGATAACTAGCCTGGCAGGGCCATCGTATGGGCCCCCATGTGGAATGTTTATGTTCACCTAATCTAACTGATTAAAAAGACTGTCTCAAATTCTAATGCAAGCTTTCCAGGAAAACAAACCTTATCATTTAAACACAGTATTATTCGTGTAGCCATATACATTTTTAGGCACCCCTAGTTTCTAACAGTCTGCCAGGCCTACCTACAGCTCGAACTACAACTCATTAGTCTCCCTTCAGCAGTATGTAGCATAAATATACCAACATAGGAGGATGCTTTTTGTAGTGAATTCTCTGAAGTATTAATACGAACATACGAATTAGGAGCAGGAGTAGGCCACTCGGCCCTTTGAGCCTGCTCCGCCATTCAATAAGATCATGGCTGATCCGATTACTCCACATTCCCGCCTACCCCGATAACTTTTCATCCCCTTGCTTACCAAGAATCTATCTACCTCTGCCTTAAAAATATTCAAAGACTCTGCTTCCACCACCCTCTGAGGAAGAGAGTTCCAAAGGCTCACGACCCTCTGAGAAAAAATGTCCCCTCATCTCTGTCTTAAATGGGCGACCCCTTATTTTTAAACAGTGACCCCTAGTTCTAGAGTCTCCCACAAGAGGAAACATCCTCTCCACATCCACCCTGTCCAGACCCCTCAGGATCTTATATGTTTCAATCAAGTCACCTCTTACTCTTCTAAACTCCAGCAGATACAAGCATAGCCTGTCCAACCTTTCCTCATAAGACAACCCGCCCATTCCAGGTATTAGACTAGTAAACATTCGCTGAACTGCTTCCAACGCATTTACATCCTTCCTTAAATAAGGAGACCAATACTGTACACAGTACTCCAGATGTGGTCTCACCAATGCCCTGTATAACTGAAGCATAACCTCCCTACTTTTGTATTCAATTCCCCTCACAATAAACAATAACATTCTATTAGCTTTCTTAATTACTTGCTATACCTGCATACTAACCTTTTGCGATTCATGCACTAGGACACTCAGATCCCTCTGCATCCTCTCACCATTTAGATAATATGCTTCTTTTTTATTCTTCCTGCCAAAATAGACTACTTCACATTTTCCCACATTATACTCCATTTGCCAGATCTTTGCCCACTCACTTAACCTATCTATATCCCTTTGTAGCCTCCTTATGTCCTCTTCACAATTTACTTTCCTACCTATCTTTGTGTCATCAGCAAATTTAGCAACCATACCTTCTGTCCCTTCATCCAAGCCATTTATATAAATTGTAAAAAGTTGAGGCCCCAGCACTGATCCTTCTGGCACACCACTCGTTACATCTTGCCAATCAGAAAATGACCCATTTATGCCTACTCTCTGTTTCCTGTTAGCTAGCCAATCTTCTATCCATGCCAATATGTTACCCCCTACACCATGAGCTTTTATTTTCCGCAATAACCTTTGATGTGGCACCTTATCAAATGCCTTCTGGAAATCTAAGTGCAGTACATCCACCAGTTCCCCTTTATCTACAGCACATGTTACTTCCTCAAAGAACTCCAATAAATTGGTTAAACATGATTTCCCTTGCACAAAACCATGTTGACTCTGCCTGATTACTTTGAACTTTTCTAAGTGCCCTGCTATAACGTCTTTAATAATAGCTTCTAACATCTTCCCTATTAAACAGCATAAGTAAATTGATGGCATGCAAATCAAACTGCATAGACAAATCTATTATTCCAGTCGCCCTGCTTCCTTGCATTTTACTATTCAGAAAGCGAAGGGAAAGTTAAAAATGTTAAGAGAGTTGAAGGATAGTGATATAATTGAAGACATAGTTAGTCCTGCACCTTAGGTCTCACCTCTAATAATCATCCCCAAGCTCAAGAATCTTAAACAATATGTACACATGTGAATTGTGAAAACCAAACAAAGTGAGTGACAGGCACTCCAACCTTGGATTAGATCATCAGAGGTAAATAGCTCATGTGTTTTCTGAAAGCTAGACCTGCAATCTGAGTATGGCCGGCTACAGCTCAATAAGGAGACCCTCTACAATACAACATTTGCAACACACAGTGGTCTGAGGTGAAACAAAATGCTAATTTTGGTATATCTTCAGCAGAGGTACTGTACTGTACCATCAGGCAAGTTAGTGAAGGAAGCCCAGGCATTTTGAACGCAATCGATAATATTCTTGCACATGCACTCAAGTAAACAGTGTTCTTCCCAAGCTAATGGGAAAATGGCCTTGTATGCAACCCATGAGAAATGTGAATTTGATAAGGAGCAACTAAAACATTAAAATGAGTAATAACATGGGGTGTGAAATGCAATTTCTAATTTTCAAATCCTCAGACAATTACTCAGTCTTTAGGAGCATTGGAAGAGGAGTAGGCCATTCTGCCCCCAGAGCCTGTTCCAATTCAATGAGATCATGGCTGATCTGTATCCGAACTCCATTCAACCGCCTTGCCCAGCAAAAATTTTGGAATTTCAGATTTAAAATTATTAATTGAGCTAGCATTTACTGCTTTGTGTGTGGAAGAGTTCTCCATACTTCAACCACCCTTTATGCGAAGATGTGTTTCCTAACTTCTCTCCTGAATGGCCTGGCTCTGATTTTAAGGTTATGTCGGACAAAGTTTCTCTCTATGTACCCCATCAGTTCCTTTCAAAATCCTAAAAACCTCAATCAAATCACTCCTTCACCTTCTATATTCCAGGGAACACAAGCCTAGTTTATGTAATCTCTCCTCATAATCTAACCCTTGGAGCCCTAGTAACATTCTGGTGAATTTGCGCTGCACTCCTTCCAAGGCCAATATATCCTCCAGAACTGTACACAGTCCTCCAGATGTGGTCTAACCAGGGCTTTGTACAGCTGTAGCAAATCTTCTTCCCCTTTATATTCTAGTCCTCTAGTTATAAAGGTTAACATACCATTAGCATTTTTGATTTTTTTGTACCTGGCTACTACATTTTAGTGATCTATGTATATGGACTCCTAAATCTCTTTGGACCTCTACTGTTGCTAGCTTTTCACCATTTAAAAAATACTCAGATCTATCATTTTATGGTCCAAAATGGATGACCTCACACTTACCTGCACTGAAAGCCATCTGCCACAGTTTTGCCCACTCACTTAATCTATCAATGTCTCTGTAATTTTATGCTCCCTTCTACATTACTTACCATACCACCAATCTTTGCCTCATTGGCAAACTTGGATATATGGCTCTCTATTGCGTTATCTAAGTCATTAATAAATATAGTGAATAATTGAGGCCCCAGCACAGATTATTGTGGGTCGCCACTTGTCATTCCATTCCAATTTGAGTAAATAACCATTATCTCTACTCTCTGTCTTTTATCTGCCATTCAATCTTTCAACCAGGTCAATAATTTGCCTTCAATTCCACAAGTTTCAAGGGACACTGTTGGCTAATTTGAGCTTCCTTACCATTATCCTGACTAAGAACAGCGAGCTTAGCAGAGAACAAATATCAAACTGAGGACCTTCCTGGTCTGTATGACTCAGTTTCACACTAGGTGCTGCTTCTACCACTGAGTCATTGTTATTTGTGTTGAACAAAGACTAAATAAGCATGCACGTACATACATGTTCATACAGTTTTATGAACCTGAAATAGGCAACAGAAGTTATTAAAAACTTATGACTAAATTATATTTACAACCATTACATTTTGTAATTACTGTACTCCATTTACACGAGGAACTAATTTGAATTTGCAGAGGAATGTTGACAAATTCCAAAGCCTTACTGCATAACACTGCATCACTGATTAATTGCACACAAGCATTTATTTGCAAATAACTTCCTGCATTTTAAGGTTTCTTTTGCAGGAACAGTAATTACCTTCAGTCTGCACAACATCACATACAGGAAGTCATTTTTTAATTCAAAATTCCCAGGTGGGTTGCTCAGGAACATAGTGCAAATAATGGATACCCAAAAGTGATTACAAGGCAGCGAGCCCATGGAGTTTTCTACCCTATATTCACTCCAGTGTTTTACAACATGTACTGTTAAATTTGATTTTGGCCAATAGCAGGATCCAAAAAAGAGAACAGATATATTGTAGTTTTGGATGAAGAACCAGACCTCGATTTTACCCTCCTACTGGTAGGAAAAATTGGGAGGTGTGGTCTACTGCTGATACCCCCCAACCTGGATTTTCCTCCCACCGTTGGAACCGCTGCTGACTGCCCCTTCCTCAACCACCGCATGCAAATACTGGCGGGGGGGCGGGGGGGAAACAAGGCCCAGGCTTCAATGGAAAGAAAAGTCGGATGGGTTGTGGAACAGTCAGCCGATGACCTCATTGGGCTCCGATCTGCATATTTAAAGAAGCACACCACCCTCTTCAAGCAGGTGCCTTTGCCACCTGTTCCAAAGACCAAGCAGGTTAAAATGGAAGACAGGCAGGACATCGGTAAGCCACCTGATCATTTTAACTTTCTACCCATCCGGTTTCCACCCACCTTTGTCTCTCAAAGCCAAACAAACAGCATGATTTATATTTTCTACAAGGCACATGCCATTCCCTTAAGATCCTTAAATGTCAATGATGACATCAGAGGCTATATTCTGGGAACTGAAGTAGGTCATGGTGCATTCCATATAATTCATCATCCAACTAATCTCATAGGTTGGAAACATGCTGTAGCCATGCAATGATATCTTCAAAAAAAAAAAATCCCTGCAATGTTGCACACATACTAGGCAGAGAAACAAGAGCATATAGAGATACAGAAGGGATGAGGAGAGGAAAATAATTGCCAAAAGTGATGGCAAGAGTTGTGCTTGTGTAGTAAAACTCTGCTAAGGAACAGAGTGATTCATAGGTGAACCAAATCGTCACTTAACCGTGGAAATTCTAATTAGCGGATAAGTAAGTGGTGCTCCTACATTCTGAAAGTTGATAAACTGTCCCCTACGATACGAGTTCAAATACCAGAATATACAATTTAAAGTTAAAAATTAGAAGTAAAACGTCTGGTAGAACCTTTTCACCAGCTAGGTAATAACTTAAATTAAAATAACAGTCGCATTCGAATCATTCCACCCAGCCCAAAACAAATTGCAAGCTTTTCTCAGAGACACAGACAACAAAATTCAGAGAACAGACCTAGACTGAAGTGCTCACTCAGCACTAAAAGTTCCAGTCAGGACATTTTCCATTTGTGACTAAAATTATAAATGATTTATACAGATTGAGTGTCCTGAAAACAATGGTCATTTTCAACTGCAGCAGGGGCAGAAACTGATCGCAGAAAATCAGCCGCCCGTTACACACCCCACCGAATTTTCCTTTCGAATTGACTTGCATAAATATAGGGCACTGAACCCAAGACCCGAATCGTAACAAGGAGGTTACTGCCTTACTCCCCCGAATATGATTGTGACCATGGAATGGAGTCTACATTTGGCTTTGTGGACAGATGGGAGTTCTGCTGTGCTACACTTCCACCAGCAGAGCCAGATTACCAACATTTTGTCTTTCAAATGTGTATGTCACAGCTTTCCCCATACAGTGTTACAAAATTTAAGTCTGCCTTTGATATTCTCTCAGGTATAGTGTTGCTGTTCACTTCTGTAAATGGCCCAAACGGTTTACATTCAGGTGTGTGCCCGTACTACCCAATATCTAATTCTACAATAGCGTAACACAGGGGCGTAACTGTGATCAGTGGATATTGTGTCTTTTGTATATGCCCTCTCCAATCTTTCCAAAGACACACTGAAACACTTTAGTGAAACAAAGCCAGATATGAATCGTTAAACTTGGATGCATTTAAGAGGAAACTAGATAAACACATGAGGGAGAAAGGAATAGAAGGTTATGCTGATGAAAGGTCATCGACCTGAAACGTTAACTCTCTTTCTCTCTCCACGGATGCTGCCTGGCCTGCTGAGTTTTTCCAGCGTTTTCTGTTGTTATTTCGGATTTCCAGCATCCGCAGGATTTTGCTATCGTAGAAGGTTATGCTGATAGGGTGAGATGAAGAAAGGTGGAAGGAGGCTTGTTTGGAGCATAAACACCGGCATAGACCAGTTGAGCCAAATGGCCTGTTTCTGTGCTGGAAAGTCTATGTAATCCTATGTAAGCTGCTTTATTTTATAGACAGTAAGTAAATGTGCAGAGTAATAGATATAATCAAATCTCACCTTGATTGAACTAGCTAAAGAACCCTTCTGGAGAAGAAGAAAATGAATAATAAATATGCCATACAATCCATATTAGATGGCTCACTTAACTTTTCCTAGTCAGCATTCTGTTTCTGACCAGCTCTCAGCTCAGGATGAGTGAATTTCCCCTCACTAGGGCAGGCTTCCTCCCTAGACCTAGCTGGTTGACGGCACCTGGGCTCCTTTGTCATCATCTTCCCCATTCAATGATTCACCAGTAGGCCTGTTAAATAAAACCAGATACCTCTTTTTTTCCCCCCTCCTTGGGGTGCAGATTTATAGAAAATATCTCCTCTATTGGCAAAATTGAATAGGAGCCATTCTAGTTCAATGGGCCAAGAATGAGAAAATTGGCTCTCATTATCTCCTTTTGAAGTAAACAGTGAACCACAACATTCCACAAACTGGCTTGTCTAGTTTTAATACACAACTTCAATGCACGTAGCATGAAGCTCTTAAAAAACTGTGCAAGTATTTGTTCTGAAGCAGAACACTTATTTTCAAAATCCTTTCCGTGAAGGAAAAAGTGGTGAAAATCTTAAAACGTGACAGCGAAACATATGCACTTCTTCCAGACTCACGCTTAGGACACACTTTTAAACTTGTTACAATACCGACAAGCTTAAAGATAGAGAAACCTGTATAAACAGATATGCCCAAAAAACAGACACCTACAAAACCAAACACTTATTGAGACCCAGAAAAAAATTTGCATGGTAAAATATACAAGAGGCACACTGAAACCACAGAGGAATCAAGGGATATGGGATAGGGCAGGAAAGTGGAATTGAGGTCGAAGAGCAACCACGGTCTTATTGAATGGTGGAGCCGGCTCGAATGGCCATATGGCCCACTCCTACACTTATTTATATTGAGTATGAGAGAATTTTATAGAGTATGAGAGTGATTTAGTTAAGTCCAAAACTAGGGTCTTAAATCTGAACAAAGCAAACTATGTAGGTATGAGGGGCGAGTTGGCTAAGGTAGATTGGGAAATTACATTAAAAGATACGATGGTGCATAAGCAATGGAAAATATTCAAAGAAATAATTCATAATTCATAACAAATATACATTCCCTTAAGGAATAAAAACCCCATGGGAAAATTGGTCCAACTGTGGCTAACAAGAGAAGTTAAAGATAGTATTAGATTAAAGGAAGAGGCTTATAATGTTGCCAAAAACTGTAGCAAGCCTGAGGATTAGGAGGATTTTAGAATTCAGCAAAGGATGACTAAGAAACTGATAATGAGAGAGAAAAGAGAATATGAGAGTTAATTAGCAAGAAACATAAAAACAGATTGTAAATGCTTCTATAGGTATGTAAAAAGGAAAAGATTAGTGAAAGTAAATGTGGGTCCGTTGCAGGCAAAGACAGGGGAAATTATAATGGGGAATAAGGAAATTATTTAAAAAACGGGCAATTAGGGATGGGCAAGAAATGCTAGCCTTGCCAGCGACCCCCAGATCCCATGAACGAATAAAACAAAACACATGTTTTCATCTTAGATCTGTATTAGAGAACCACTTAAGATCCCAAAGCTCAGTGATGAGCTCTGCACAACACAACTTTTAAAGCGTTCAGTTCCATGTTAAAGAGAGTATTACACTGCATTGATCTAGATCACATTATGAACACAAATGTGGGCCTTTGATGACAATCTGCTCAAATCTCAGTTGCCATCAGGATCTTTCAACTGAGTTAAGACTGGTTAAAAAGGAAAATCATTGGAGTAAATTAAGAGATTGAAATTAATTAAAATTGATTCAACAATTTAAAAGATTCATGGCAATAAAATTGACTCCTCTCTTCCACAGTGCAAATTAATTGTACTGAATTTAAAGATGAACATAAGCATGCCTTGTCCATAAGTATACAGTGGGTATATATTATGAATACACATCTTGGATACAATTTTAAATGAACTTTTAAAACAAACAGTGAGCTGAACGGAATGCAGGAGGAAATTATTCATACAGAGACACAGACACGATTGATTGACTTTATGAATATGCTAACCAAGGAAATAGCTGGAGTAATCAGGCCACAATATGAAACAACAGAAAACGCTGGAAAAACTCAGCAGGCCAGGCAGCATCCGTGGAGAGAGAAACAGAGTTAACGTTTCAGGTCGAAGACCTTTCGTCAGAACTGGAAAAAAGCAGGAAATGAAATAGATTTTAAAGCAAGTTTAGGGCTGGGAAAAGGGGGAGGGGATGAAAGAACAAAAGGGAAGGTCAGTGATAGGATAGAAAGCAGAAGAGATTAAGAGACATTTGAGAGACATTAAGAGATATTCAAGGCAAGAGGAGGTGGAAATGGGACAGGTTGAGGTACAAAGGATGGCTCTAGATGAAGTGTGAATTGTGCTGGCAGAATGAAGGACAGCTGCCAGCTTCTGGGAGGGAAGAAAAAGGCCAAACAAAAGTGTGGATAAAAAAATATATATATATGTGATGGGGGCCGGGGTTATGATCTGAAATTGTTGAACTCTATGTTGAGTCCAGAGGGCTGTAGAGTGCCTAATCGAAAGATGAGGTGCTGTTCCTCGAGCTTACGCTGAGCTTCCGTGGAACAATGCAAGAGGCCGAGTACGGTGAGGTCTGAGTGGGAATGGAGCAGTGAATTAAAGTGACAGGCCACCGGTAGCTCGGGGTCCCCCTTACGGACTGAACGGAGGTGTTCCGCAAAGCGGTCACCCAATCTGCGTTTGGTCTCCCCAATGTAGAGGAGACCACATCGTGAGCAGCGAATACAGTATACTAAATTACAGGAAGTACAAGTAAATTGCTGTTTCACCTGGAAGGGGTGTTTGGGGCCCTGAACAGTGGGAAGGGGGGAGGTATAAGGGCATGTGTTACATCTCCTGCGCTTGCACGGGAAGGTGCCGGGCGAAGGGGAAGGGGTGCTGGGGTGGTAGAGGAGTGGACTAGGGTGTCGCGGAGGGAGCGGTCCCTGCAGAATGCTGAAAGGGGAGGTGAGGGGAAGATGCATTTGGTGGTGGGATCACGCTGGAGGTGGCGGAGGATGATACGCTGAATGTGGAGGCTGGTGGGGTGAAAGGTGAGGACAAGGGGAACTCTATCGTGGTTCCGGGAGGGAGGGGCAGGGGTGAGGGAGGAAGTGCGGGAGATAGAACGGACACGGTCGAGGGCCGTGTCAACCACTGTAGAGGGGAATCCTCGGTTGAGGAAAAAGGAAGACATGTCAGAAGCACTGGTATGGAAGGTGGCATCGTCAGAGCAGATGCGGCGGAGACGGAGAAACTGGGAGAATGGAAGAGAGTCCTTACAGGAGGCGGGGTGGGAAGAAGTGTAGTCCAGGTAGCTGTGGAAGTCAGTGGGCTTGTAGTGAATGTTTGTCAATAACCTATCCCCAGAGATGGACCATGTGAAGGTGAGGGAAGGGTGGAAATTGGAAGCATAGTGAATGAAATTTTCTAGTTCAGGGCGAGAGCAGGAGACGGCACCGATACAGATTGGCGTGCAAAGTTAAAGCACATGGGATTGGGGGTAAGGTACTGACTTGGATAGAGAACTGGTTGGCAGACAGGAAGCAAAGAGTTGGAATAAACGGGTCTTTTTCCGAGTGGCAGGCAGCGACTAGTGGGGTACCGCAGGGATCGGTGCTAGGACCCCAGCTATTCACAATATATATTAATGATCTAGATGAGGGAACTAGATGTAATATCTCCAAGTTTGCAGACAACACAAAGCTGGGTGGGCGTGTGTGCTGTGAGGAGGATGCAGAGAAACTCCAGTATGATTGTGGAGTTAATGTGTAATATGACAGTATGTCTGTGTGGAGTTTGCACATTCTCCCCGTGTCTGCGTGGGTTTCCTCCGGGTGCTCCGGTTTCCTCCCACAGTCCAAAGATGTGCGGGTTAGGTTGATTTGGCTATGATAAAATTGACCCTTAGTGTTAGGGGGGGATTAAATACGTGGGGTTACGGGGATAGGGTGGGATATGTGTCGGTGCAGGCTCGATGGGCCGAAATGGCCTCTATCTGAACTGAGGGGATTCTGTGATTCTGTGATTTGGACAGGTTGGGTGATCGGGCAAATGCATGGCAGATGCAGTATAATGTGGATAAATGCGAGGTTATCCACTTTGGTGGCAAAAACAGGAAGACAGATTATCTGAACGGCAATAGATTGGGAAAAGGGGAAGTGCAACGAGACCTGGGTGTCCTTGTGCACCAGTCGCTGAAGGTAAGTATGCAGGTGCAGCAGGCGGTTAAGGCGGCAAATGGTATGTTGGCCTTCATAGCGAGAGGATTCGAGTACAGGAGCAAGAATGTCTTGCTGCAGTTGTACAGGGCCTTGGTGAGACCACACCTTGAGTATTGTGTGCAGTTTTGGTCGCCTTATCTGAGGAAGGATGTTCTTGCCATGGAGGGAGTGCAGCGAAGATTCACCAGACTGATACCTGGGATGGTAGGAATGACGTATGAAGAGAGATTGGGTCGATTAGGCTTATATTCGCTAGAGTTTAGAAGAATGAGAGGGGATCTCATTGAAACTTATAAAATTCTAACAGGACTAGACAGACTAGATGCAGGAAGGATGTTCCCGATGGCGGGCGAGTCCAGAACCAGAACTCACAGTCTAAGGATAAGGGGTAAGCCATTTAGGACAGAGATGAGGAGGAATTTCTTCACCCAGACAGTGGTGAACCTGTGGAATTCTCTACCACAGAAGGCAGTTGAGGCCAATTCATTAAATATATTCAAGAAGGAGTTAGATATATTTCTTAAGGCTAAAGGGACCAAGGGATATGGGGAGAAAGCAGGGCTAGGGTACTGAATTTGGATGATCAGCCATGATCGCACTGAATGGCGGAGCAGGCTCGAGGGGCCGAATGGCCTACTCCTGCTCCTATCTTCTATGTTTCTATGACATCAATGTACCGGAAAAAGAGGTGAGGGCCACAATATGACATGTGTTTGTTTAAATTTAACTGACTGTCATGTCCATTGAACTCCTGTGGTCAGGCTGTTAATACAAATCAACACGACAGGTAACGACCATGGTTCCACCGAGTCTGGATCGGTTCACTCATCCTTTGGAGATGTTAATATCAAAATTGTTGCTGGAGTAAAACCCATTCGCCAACCTTTCAGAATGCTGATAAGCCCGGAACTTTTCCCCATCAACACACCTGTGTGATAATGGACTATTCACTGACCCAGGATGGAGAAGTGATCAAATCAAGTACTCTATAGATTTGCAGAAACAGATAAGGTTAAACAATTGTCACGGGTACGATCTTTGTATTACAAAAAGGGTGCTTTTAGGGACAACCTTCGGCAACTTGGAAGGGAACTGCGAACAGATTTGATCACTCGTACAGATGGAAACATACGACTCCGGGTGATCGCCGGGGGTGAGTGGTGTTTGAAATGAAAGAGAATTGAATGGAACAGAGCATGTGAGTACTGTTCGAAGTTAAAGGGAACAGTGCATTGTCGTTTGTATGTTATCCGTAGTACAATAAACAGTTAAAAGAATACTGAGTTGTGAGCCTTGACCATTTTACCCCACCCGGACAGGTTCAGGTCGGATTCTGGAACTAGAGTATAAGAGGGAAGGTGCAGGTTCACCTACCTACAGAATGTAGCCTTTAGACTCCCTCACACACTATAGGTTGTAACAATAAAATATGAACATGCATGAGTGAAAGACAGATCAAGATCTTCATGTAGAAATCTTTAGTTGTCAGGCATAGAGAGAGAGGAAAGAAATCTCCGAACGATCTTCTCACAAGTTACACCAATCAGGTTTCAGGTTTTTTTTTGACATTTTTCCACAGAAAGGATTTGGGAAAATATTTACTATTAATGCTGGGGCTTTTTAAATAATGGTCCGGATCTTGCTGGAGCGGGGCATCTAGTAGCGCGCGCCGTTAGACAGACTTTTTTCTGCACCCATCAGCTTGAAAAATATTTGCGCCTTAACTTGCTGCAAATGCGAGCCGATGATGGCAACAGGGCATCTGGGACCTTAGTAAACGGCAAGACCAGCAGTCTATCTCCTTAAACAAGGGGGGAGAAATTCGTGTGGTGGCGGTAAAGTGCCGTTGGGGGGGTCAGGGAAGCCTCATGGGGTGGGGGGGGGGGAGCGGGGGGGAAAGAGAGGAGGCCTGCAAAACCTGACCCGCTAATGTTAAATTCAAAATGGAGGTTAAAGCTGAGGCTTCCAGCCTCATTATAATATTTAAATACACCGAAAGTGGGCGGGTTGGAGGCGGGATCTGGTCGGGATTCAGATTTTTAACACGTTAACTTCCCACACGACCCCAACCCACCAGTTTTTTGAGGTTAAAATTCCCCCCAGTGAGTCAGCTCCCATGTATGCAAGAGCTCAGGCCACTTCAGAAAACAAACTGATGCCACTGAACTCGTGAAGAAATCTACAGGAGTGCTGAACTTGTGACAGATGCCATTACTGAAGAGTGCAACATGCCAGCAAAACAAGGAAAATAGCCACAAGTAAGATATATGAAGAACTTTAAATGGAAGTTGACGCCCCAAATCTGATGATTTTATTTTTTGCAAGTTGCGGGCAAAGTCAATCGAATTAAAATCTTGCATAGAAAACATGATTTTAAGAATAAACTGAATTAAAACTGTATTTTACCAGCAATTACCATAGATATTTAGACACAGTGAGGTGCAATACTTCAACTTGCCACCCAAGTGTAAAACTGGAAAATCAATCAGGTGATTTCTATAACGGGACGCCAATCTGCAACATTAAAGTTAAAAATCTAGCCCAATCCTTTTAAATTTTCACAGGAAAATAAAGTTACAATTTTAGAGGGGAGATGAGGAGAAATTCAGAGTTGTCGGGATCCAAAACGCTCCACCTGAAAAGGTGGTGGAAGCGGATTCCATAAATAATTTTAAGAGAGTTGGACAGGTACTTGAGGATGAGGAACTTACTGGGTTACGGACAAAAAGCGAGGATGTGGGACTAAGCATGACTGCTCTTAGAGAGCCAGCACAGGCACGATGGGCTGAAGGGCCTCCTTCTGTGTTGTAAGTTTCTATGCTTCCACAATTACAAAGTTACCTAAAAATGTAATTGGCACTGCAGTTAATACTGTTGCTGTGTATTAAACACTAGTGGGCGATTTTCCCACTGGAAGCGAGATGGAGGCAGGTTTCGGTTTGGGTGGGTTTGAAACTCGCCTCCATTGATAGGTTTCAAAATTTTGCGATTTTTCCATGATTGTCCACTTGATTTCAGAGGTGTGGGATGCCCTTGCTCAATTAGTGTTTTGGGACTGAAACTCGCCTCTGTTGACAGCACTTTTCCAGTCTGATTTTATGGCTTCTTGCTCCCTTGGTTCATTTCACAGCATTTCTGCATCTCCTGCACCACCTCCAACATCTTTTGAGAAACCTATGTCCAATTCCAAGTCAAGGGCCTCCCCAAGGCTCTCAGATGAGGCGCTGCAAATGTTGTTTGAGGGGGTGACAGCTAGCATGGAGGTGCTCTTCCACTCATCTCGGAGGAAGAGGCCTGCCAAAGAAACCAAGGCTGTGTGGGTACAGCTGGCTAGGGATATAACCTCCAGATCTGTGTGCAGATTGGGAGACTGTTTCTGTGTGTTGATGAAATGGCATCCCTGTTGGAAAGCATTAAAATGATTTGAAGCCAAAATGTTGGCGTTATGCCATCTGTTCTTTCGTCTTAGGCAGCTCCACATTGCAGGCACCGCCACACTTGCATTGTCTGGTTGGTGGCCTGAGTGAAAGGAGGCCAGAGAGTCATATCCATTGTCAATGATATCTTAGGATGGCGTCAAGGACATGTGCCAACTTGGGCAACCTATGCAAATCTGGCCATGATAAGTTCATCCCTTGCATCCCGGGCACTGACCTCCTCCTCCTCCTCATTGGAGGTCCATGCAGAAAGAAAATGAATGGTTCCCATGCTGCTTGCAGATGCCTCCTTTGGGGAAGCGCTCATTGCAAGCGGGGAGAGGGTCTTCCAAGGGGGTCCCACAGTTGATGGAGTCAAGCTGCAGCACCTCCGACTTCGGAAGGCCTTCTAAAAGTGCTCAGAGACCTTTTAAAGCCAAGGTCTGGCATCTGCAAGTAATCCTTGCTGCAGTGAACGAGGTCTTGTTAGACCTGCAGCAGTGAGGAGGCCACCCACGAGTCAACCCGCCAGGTTTACCTGACGTGGTTCAGGAGTTGCATGGAGCATGTCGAAATGCTGGAAAAATCGCGAGGGCCTCTCAAAATAGGCTTAGAGAGGCCCTTAACAAGCATTTAAGGGCCTCTCAAAATAGGCTTAGAGAGGCCCTTAACAAGCATTTAAGGATGTTAAATAGCGCAATGGCCAGCTGGAGGCGGGAGCATTTCCCGACCTCCAAAACCGGCACCAGCAAAATCCCACGGAGGCAGGTTGGAGGCGGGTTCTGAACCCGACCTCTTTGAATCTGATTTTCCCGCCTCCAAACCCACCTCCTCCGATGTCAGAAAATCGCCCCCTCGGTTATAAAGTCTTCAGTGAAATTAAAATGTCAGTAGTCTTGCAATTATGCTTCTGAATATTCCTTCCTGCAGCAGAATGGTGGTTGGCGGGGGGGGGGGGGGAGGAGAAAGAGAAAGAGAAATATTGGAGAAGTGTAGATAGAACAGCCAAAGTTTGAGATACTGGGAAGGTCCCCCAATATATAAAAATATATCCTCAGGGCATTTAGATTCCTTCACACTTTCCCATTCTGTTATTTTACCATTTGCCCATTGGAAGACTGATTGCAAAAAAGAGAGGAGCTGGGGATGTATGGCTCAATTTTAGACCGTACAAGGGGAATTGTCCTGTGTGCATTTGTTACTGTTCTTCTGGCAGTAACAGCTGAACCTCAAGAACAGCATTTTCCACATTCTCATGTAAATTTAACCAGTGTTGGTAACTTAGATCACCAAATTAGGACACATTGTTAAATTACTTGAACTAACTTAAGATCAAATTAGGGCCCTGGACCTTAAGAGTTACTACATAGCAATACTAACACTACATATTTCTGGAAAATGGCATTCTTACAGAAGTTGAAGAACTCTCGATTCAGAGAAAACATGGATTTAGTTGTAAATACGGTGCTAAAGAGGCAGTCTAGTATACTTAGGATGATCAATATTTTTTTCAACACCGAGACTCAATTGCAAGGCAGAGGAAAAGTTAACTATGTTGTTGAACACGTGTATAAATAAGAAGATTCCGCCAAATTGTAGCAAATGTTTCAATGATGTTAAGTTGACTGTGAAGGAGAAGACCACCAGAGGAAGACAGAGAACCCAGAAAGAAATGAAACACAAGTGCAGCAGAACTCATTTCTATGGAGTGTCAGCAACACAGAAGGAACTATCCTTGATTTTGGTAAAAGACAAACTTGAGATAAGCATTACCAATGCGTTTGCTCAAAGAATATATTTTCAACATTGTTCAATACACTATCTTCCTCAGTTTTGTGCTCTTGAATCACCTTCTATCTGTGCATCTACCAGTCTCATTCACCTAACTGATTATATATTAGTTACAAAACATGGAATGGAATGTACCAAAACCAATGGAATGTGTAGCAACACTGCCGTCACCACTGGTTACACCACCAACTGCGCACAAATCGAGAACAGAGACCTTACAAGCAAGATGCACTGAATGTAACAAATAGAATTTATTGTGCACACACCTGTTTTCAAACATAACTATGTGGAATATTGTTGGGTGCAGTTTTCTTTACATTGTAAAATTTGTATCAAGTTCATTCGAAAATATCACAACTCACTGCATTCTGGTCTCATTTGCCGTTCACAAACTGAAGTTTCAAGATTGTTTATCAAACTCGTCTTGCATTATATACTCTCATTTTGTGCTGGTTAGGAGTTACTTAAGTTGAAAACAAAACGTAGTTGCTAAAATTATAACAAGGGACACAAAAAGTTTTAAGAGGAAAAGGCCAGTGGGCCTAATAAACTCCTCCCATTTTGAAAGGTCTGAATGTCACCAGCCCCGCCGCCCCACCCCCACCCCTCACTCCAGAAATCCAACTGCATCTTACACATCTATTATGCCTTGATGAAAAGGTTTCAAGTGACATCCCTTCTTACTCCAAACCTGCTTGCTTTTAACTTGTGGTATTTGAATCCAACAACAACAGCAGTTATAGCATTGCAAGCCACTTCATCAATAGGCAGAAAGGAAATGGACACCAAGCCAGGAAAGGAGAGCTAACTGAAAGCTTGGTTGAAAAGGTGGTTTTTCCAAAGGTTTTTAAAAAGGTGGAGTGAGGGAAAGGTAGAAAGGAAGAATGGTTGAGGGAAGGACAGTACGACCAAGCTAGCTGAGACCTCTGCCACCAATGGTGGGGTAAAGGGAGAGGGGATGCACAAGAGGCTGGAGTCAGAGGAATGGAGCGTTCGGGTGGGGATATAAGGCTGAAAGACATCACAGAGATAGGAAGGGGCAGGGTCATAGAAAGATTTATAGACAGAGACAAAGAATGTAAAACATTTGTTGGGGAATAGGAAGCCACTATAGATCGGCATGGATGAGGGTGATGGGCAAGCGGGATTTTGAGCAGGATAGGATATGAGAGGCATGGCTTTGGGCAAGCTGGAGCTTATGGATGATGGAAGGATAGGAGCCAGCAAAGAAAGTGCTGGAGTAGTCGAGTCTGGAAGTGACAAAAGCAAGTATGAGGGTTTCAACAGTAGAGGAAGAGAGGTGGAGGGGAGGCATTCGATAACATGGAGGTGAAATTAAGCAGTCTTGGTGATGAATGGGGTGGGTGAGGGGCAGGGGGTCTGAAGGTGACACAGGAAGCCCTATTACAAACAGTCTGACTCAGCCCAAGAGAGTGGATGGAATCAGTGGAGCCAAAGATGATGGCTTCAGTCTTCCTGATGTTGAGCAGCATAACGTTCTGCCTCATCAAGACTGGATGTTGGACAAGCAGGCTAGCAAAACAGGGAAATGGTGGAGAAGTAGAGCTGGGTATTATCAGCATACCTGTGGAAGCTGACCCTGTGGTTGTAGATCATGTTGCAGAGTGGTAGCATTTAGATAAGAAAGAGGATGGGACAATCTACTGAATGTAAAATACAAGGCGTGTGAATTGCGAGGCACACTGAATAAACAAAAGTTGGATTTAAATTAGTTGACGACCTAAAATGGTGAAACCTGATCAATGATGATGAGGCTTTATCATTTTATTAAAGTTACCTTCTGCAGCTGAGTTACTTAATAGGAGGAGTCAATTTCTGTATATCAAGAGATTTTTTAAAATAATTTTCCATCTTCCCACCTCACTGGACTATAGAAACCCTACAGTACCTCACCTAAGTGCCATTCCGGTGTGAGTCCAGACCGTCGTTTTTTTGCAAGAGATTTGATCATTTAAAGCATCATCGCTGAGCCTGGGTCTGCCCTCACCCGATAACCTACAAAGGCAGTGACTGGATAGCAATCAGGTGTTGGAACCCTGATTTCATTTCAATTTTTTTATGCCCATCCCTGACCTTAGCCCAATTGCAGAAGCACAGCTGAAATCAGCTAACTGGGAACAGGCAGGAAATGTGTACGGCTCAGTACTCCACTGGATGGTGTCTACCTACGAGGCGATCAGAGAAGCAGTCGTTGGAGCGAAACCCCAAAAGCAAATATTTATCTGAAATGGTGTTCTTGCGCTTTGCTACAACACTGGTGGTCAACTGGTATGTGCAATTGTTACGTGGGCAAATCCTGATTTTAAACGTTCATTCCCAACTTAGATGGATGTAACCCCTTCTGTGAGATTGTGATCCAGTTGTAAACTGTTCTTGCAGACCAAGGATTCGAATGCATCTCGGAGAGCCAGCGCCCTAACCTCTTATCCCACAGTATGTGCAAAACATGTATTTCTGCAGCAGTGCTACAGCGCTGCTGGTGGAGGCAGCCCCAAGCCCACTTGACAAGATTTATCTCTACAACACTGTCGCGCGTGTAAATGACCACTGGTGGTGCGGAATGTAATGGATGACCAATTTTTCAGGCTGCTGAGCTAAGCACTCAGCAAGCCCTTACAGGCTAGTAATCAGTTTTCGACCTTGCTCAACTGCAACTGTGCTGCGTGGTCCTTCTCCTGACATTGGGGAAGGTCTGCAAACAGAAAATTAAAGGCACAGTTGCAGTTTAGGATCATTATTTCTCTGTTGCCTTACTGCTCTGGAATTCGTCTTTCAATGTAAACAAATTCCAGAGGACTGGCATCTACAGCGCATGTGAAACAACTTACGTGAACACGCTATAACCTGGTGCTGTCTAGAGTGGAACTGTGGGGGGCAGACAAATAACGGCAGGAATTTGAATTCTTTCATTTCTTCTGCACATTCATTGGAGTTCAAAATTGCTTTAAAAAGGAGCCATTATCAAAATTAAAACTGAATAGGATTCTTTGAAAGCTTCAACACCCAGTTAATTAACTGCATCAATTTTTTTTTAAAGTTCAGGCTAACAAAAGGGATATTGCAAGTACAGTAATGGGGCATTACACCATTTATGCTAATCCCAATACAAACTGAACAATGAGATAAGTGCTGAAATGTTATAATTGGTTGTGAAAGGCTGGTTATAGTGGAGAATTTTAATGGGGCACAGATAAAAATGGTTGGTATCTTTTAAAATATTTAAATGGAACTTACATGACCAATTTATTCATTTTCTGCAGAGATGGTCATTCCCACAAATGATTTTTTTTGTCAATGAATTGTTAGCATGTTTAGTTTCTGTAAGTCATTTAAAATATTGTAATTGCATTTGCTCTTTAGTTACAATGTATTAGCTTGAAGTCCCAAGTCCCAGTAAATCTGCAGCTGTAATTTTTTTTTATTATTCGTTTATGGGATGTGGGCGTCGCTGGCAAGGCAAGCATTTATGTGGTGTGGGACTCCTGCTTTACCAGCCCAATGCTGACTCAGTCCTAAATTCTGGGGTTAACAAATTTTAATATTACTGGGCAGGATAAAAACACATGTCCCACCAACAATTAGAGAGTTCCACTATGGGGACTAGAACAACTCATGGTGGTGGTGGGGGTTGCTGAAGAAGAATAGTGAAGGTGGAGATTCTGCACTTTAAACTGGACTGCTTTTAAAGCAGTACCAACATGCAGCAATTTCACACCATAGATCAAAAAGCAACCAGGACGAGAAGAGCCTGAAATATCTCGGAGAGAGATGTTAATAAAGTTCTGATTGAACTTGGGGACGGGAGGTTGGAATAGTGAGTGGCAAGAGACCCGTCAATACAGCAGCCAGGACCACGTTGAAGGAAGTGGCACAGAAAGTGAGCGACAACTCCCTAACCTCCAGGACACTTCTCCACTGCAGAACTAAGCTTAAAGACCTCAAGGTCAGAAAAGGCAAGTACGATGGCTGAGCCTGCTGTTAATGGACATTTTGTACAATTCAGACAGTAGATTTATATTTACACTAAAAGTGGTTTCACAAATCTAAGGATGCCATCTTGTGCACTAAACAATCTGTGACAACACCTACACATGGAACACTTCAGTTAAATGGATACAGCATCCTGTAATCCATGCATGTCCATTGAAATCTTAGAAGACTATTGTTCATCCACACACTGATCTCAGGTCCTCACGTGAAAAGACAAACACTTAGAGCATCAAAACCATAAGTAGACACAGCAAAGACTCTCTGAAAATGTGCAGCAGATGACAGGGATGGCAGCGATGATGAAGAGTCCAATGCCATCCTTTGTGGCACTATCAGAGAGGCTTCTCTACAATGCACAGCATCCTGGAGAACATCTGCACACGTCCAACAAAACACAAGGCCGCCCGACACATAACTCTATGTGTATCTTTCATTTTCCCAAGTAAACATAATGCTGAAATCTCATTTACCATCTCACAAGACTTCTGTTTAAAGTGACTTATTTCATTGCTAATTATTTGTGTGTTTGCATTCAATGTAGGTAGAAGAATACTTGCCAATTGAATAATTAATTTTCTAGTGTAAAAGGACATGTAGTAACTCAAAATAGAGACAAACATAGTAAATTATACCAGGAAAAGCACTGGCGTACGAACTGGCTGAGCCACTTAATCCATTATGTAAATGAAAGTTGCAGGATAATCAAGAAGGTTTGGAACACAAAAATGCAAAATAAAAGTTGAATCTGAACCCTGCAACACCAAAGCCTTTTCCTCTCTTGATCTTATCATTTTTGGTGAACACTTGTGAAACTCCCAAGTGTTACTGTTTTCAGTTATGGTTCCATGTCTGGAAGCTGATTGAGACAAGAAGTGCAGGTATGCTTTAGAATCATAGAAATTTAGTGCACAGAAGGAGGCCATTCGGCCCACCGTGTCTGTGCCGGCTGAAAAAGAGCTATCCAGCCTAATCCCATTTTCCAGAGAGTTTCTGCCTTTACCACCCTTTCAGGCAGTGAGTTCCAGACCCCCACCACCCTCTGGGTGAAAAGGTTCTCCTCAACTCCCCTCTAATCCTTTTACCAATTACTTTAAATCTATGCCCCTGGTTATTGACCTCTCTGCTAAGGGAAATAGAGCCTCCTATCCACTCTTTCTAGGCCCCTCATAATTTTATACACCTCAATCAAGTCTCCCCTCAGCCTCCTCTGTTCCAAAGAAAACAACTCCAGCTTTCCTCATAGCTAAAATTCTCCAGTCCTGGCAACATCCTCATAAATCTCCTCTGTACCCTCTCTAGTGCAATCACATCTTTCCTATAATGCGCTGACCAGAAATGTACGCAGTACTCTTTGTTAGATTTTAGTTTTTACTTAATTATATTGAAGATTCCACGTTGATGGATGGGAATGTTTGTCTACTCAGTGATACTGATAAGAGGATTCCCAGAAGCTGAAGTAATTGTATAATTATTTTCCACAGGTACTGCGGTATTTATGCCCTTTAGATTTCTGTGCGTAAAGCAACAAGAATAGGACAGTGAGATGGTCTTCTGAGAAGAGCATAAATTGTTCGTGATGTGAATACTGCAGATGTAGGAACTAAAGAGCTATAATATCTACTGGACCTATAGAGAATAGCAGGCTTTGTGCATTGCAATGTTATTGATACAGTTAAAGGATTAACGCCTAAAATTCGGTTGCTTTGCACCTCCCTAAGAGGGCGCTAAGCAACTAACACCTGGCACGGCGCCGCCAACGCCTCCCGCGAAATTCAGCGGGAGGTTAGCGGCGGCGGTAACCGTTAGCGCCGCGCCACCAGCAATGACGAAATCACCGTGCACAGCACCCTGCTCACGCCCCGGCCGCGATCTTCGGTAGCACCGCCTGACTTACCACCGGACGCTATGTCCAACGGGGTCAGGGGGGGCTACCTGCGGCCGGGGCGGCGCAAACTAAAGGGAAGGTGCTGGGCGGCCATTTTTGTTGTTGGCCGCCTGCCAGCACCTGCCCCCTCTGCCGCCCCCCGCGGAGTACCGGCTGCGCATCGTGAGCCCGGCACTTCGAGTGCCGGGCTCAATTGCCAGCATTCCAATCCCTGGTGGCCCAGCTGGGCCCGGGTCGCGCTGCGCTAGACCCCTCCCCTTTAATAAGGGGCACATAGCGCTGCGACATTCACTCGCAGCGCCCTAAGAGGGAGGTGGGGCGCTACCGGTGAATTTCAGCCACAGGGGCGCTAATAGTAGCGTCCCGGCGAAGTTAGCGCCCCAAAGGGGGCGCGACCCAATTTTTCCCCCTAAGAGTCCTAACTGCAAGCATGACTTTCATTTTTTCCGTAGGAATAAAATTGGAGAACTTGAAATCTATGCTATCAAGGAAGGTTATGGGCATCACTGACACAGCTAAATAAGGATACAGAATGGGGGTAAATTTATAGGGATATAGATTGCTCCACAGAGATAGAATGAATAAACTGGGAGACCACATGGCTCCTTACATTAAAGAAGACACTTATGATCAAGGATTTAGACAAATCTGAATCAGGCATTGTCTACTCCCTTTAATTTTAATCCACTTTAGTCAAATCATGTTAATTCAAAGTAAAAAAAAAATCACACAAAAATCACCTTCCATTAAAAATGCATTAGAAATTCATTGCATGTAATTTGAATATTTACGTATTGCAAGTTCAACTGTCACTGCAAATGGGTCCAGACCAATGAAATGCGCCAATTAATTTGAACTGACCACATGATTGGCAGCCTTCCCTCTCCTATGCCCCCCGGCCGCCCCCACACCCGAATGTGGTGCAGTGTGTGTTGTTGTGTGGAGATGGAAAGCAGTTTGAGAACATGGCTAGCAAGGACTCACTGTTGAGGAAAAACACAAAATTATCTAATATGTAGAGGAAAACGTTGGAGAAATGAGGAAAGTTGTGGCACAGAAATTTTACATCCCTTCATCTCTGCATTTGATCTGAAAAACCATCACTGATTATCAGCAGTTATTTTTGCAGCCAATGGAAGATGTCAAATCAATCAGTTTGCTGAGCAAGTTTGGCAGGCCAGAGTAACGAACCTTCCTGGGCTATATACCTGTAAAGGTGAATCAGTCTGTCAAACAATTTGGAATAGAGCCTGTTTCTGCAACATGGATCAGCTGCTTCAAAAACTGCGATGTATTTAAGTCCAGGTCCACATCCACAATCCGGAGACAGAAAACATTCCCATACAAAGCTGCGTTTCTAATAAAATAGCTGAAATGTTCTCATTATGAACTTGAAGATATCTTTAATGCTGATGAAATTGACTTTTTTAATAAGCTGCACCCAAGCAGAACATTAGCTTTTATGAACAAAAAATGCTCAGCAGGGGGGAATAAAAAGCTAAGCAGCACTCAGCCATGGTTTGTGCTAGCATAGCGGGAGATGCAGGGGATGAAGAAAACTGCTGGTGACTTTGTATTTTTTGAATTTGCAATGTTGTTATGGTGTCATAACCTACGGAAGCAAAAAAGGTATAGTTGGCTGGTATTCTTTTGAGGACCGCCTGCCCCAGTGACCAAAGCATGGCATCGCAAGGCAGAAAAGTCACCCAGTCACCTTGAAGGGTGACAGCTGTGGAGCTGGCAAAAGGCAGCATCTAATGCAATGGAGCGGTTATTTTTTACCACCAAACACAATGTTTGTGATCCAGCCAATGGATGCTAGTGCGATTTATGCAATGAAATAGAAGTACAAGAAATGTTGTGTGAGAATAATGATCATCATGCAGGATTTTTGTTGACGTTCTTCAGCCATTCCCCGTGATCCATTCATCATTGGAACAGCTGAAAGCAGAATCCATTGCACTTTTGGCACGGTAAATTCATCGGACACAGTTGAGGATCCCCACACAAGCACCAGCAGACATGAGTTTTTAATCCATTGTTGGTGTTGAAAAGGAAGTCCTGATGTCCAAATTGCTGACTGACATGGAAATTGTTGATGCTGCAGTACTGGCAGTGAGGAAGAGGCCCAAATGAGCGATTCCAGGAGGCAGGCAGAGGTAGATGAACCAGCCTCCAACCACAGCCAGAACATCCAATTGCTGAAGATGTGACTGGCAACTAAGCCAAATGTTCTGATGGAACTTTTCTCCACACTAAATAGAACTGGCAGTTTTGTGGACAAAAGTGCTGTTGTCAAGGAATAAATCACCATCACAACATTTTGTGAAATGACTGAGCTTTGTATTACGTAGCTTGTACAGTGATCAAGTTCTAATCACATGTATTTTTTATAGTTGCTTTGATGTTTTGTGGCATTTCTTTTTAGTGTTCCTGAACATAGGAACAGGAGTAGGCCAGCCAGCCACTCGAGCCTGTTCCACCCTTCAGTTAGGTCATGGTTGATCTGTACCTCAACCCCATTTACCCATCTTTTTTCTGTATCCCTGGATGCCCTTACCTAATAAAAATCTGTCGATCACAATTGATCCAGCAGCCACAGCCTTTTGGAGTTCCTGATTTCCACTACCCTTTGTGTGAAAAAGTGTTTCCCGATTTCACTCCTAAATGGGCCAGCTCTAATTTTAAGATTATGTCCTCTTGTTCTGAATTGCACAAGAGGAAATAGTTTCTCTGTATCTACCCTATTGAATCTCTATCATTTTAAATACCTTGATTAGATCACCCCTACAACCTTCTAAACTCAAGGGAATACAGACCAAGTGTATGGCAACTGTGCTCATGATTTAACCCTTTAAGCGCTGTGATCATTCTGGGTGTATCTGCGCTGTACCCCCTCCAGTGTTTAGGCATGTTATTTAATTAATTTTGTTTTATTTGCACTACTGCAGATTTACATTTTTGAAAAAAGGAATAACCTGTACAGGAGGTGGAAATGTTGCGGATCAAGTTAAATGTTTTTGTTGTGCATCATACTACATCAGCAGATAAATAAAGAATCGGTTAACCTAGTGAACATCTATCCTCATAACCATCTGTGTAAAAATATGTCTTTTGTCTCATTCACGCAAGTATCGATGAGGTCCACGTTTTTCCTCCTCCTATTTAACTTGGAGAGGAATTTAGCATGTTATCGACATGCCATAAAATAAACATCATATGGTTTCTTTCATTCATGCAAGTACTGTGCAAAAAGATTACATCATCTTGCAGGATGAGGGGAACACCAAGGACATTAGTATTTTTTGCGACCAGTTCACCACATTTGTATTAAGCGTTCTTTCCCCAACTTCATATATAAGGCATCATTCTAAGTCGATCGTCAGTTCCTCTTGTCGTCAACAGTTGTGCGTTGTGTCTATATGCAGAAAAAGTTTTTGCTGAAGTTTTACAATTAGGATTGCCACCCAGCTAGTCTGCTTTGTCTCAATTGATAGGCATACTGCCAATCAATGCACTGTTTTAATGATTTCCATTCTCACTTTTACTGTGATTCAAGTCTGTCTGCTACTCTGGCATTCAAGAAATGAGGATACATTTTGCAATGAGATTTGTGTGCAAGGATTCAAAATCCTTAAAGCTGCTGGCATTTTTCTTATCGTATGTGGAGTTAAATTACATTTGTTGGAGGAAGGTCATGCGTACAGAGGATAATCCCAAGATTCTGCAGCATGGTTATCTCTCAAGTTCTTGAGCACAAACTCACTGAAGAAAATCTTCAATCATCCTTAATAAAGCATTTTCCTACAAAAAACTGCAATATTGGGAAAATAAGTCTCTGCATAATTTAGGGATTGATTCAACCTTGCAGTTGACAGAAATGCCATGTCATTGAGCACGATACAAAATCAATCCAGGCTAGGTGCTGAGATTCACTTCATTAAAATAAACACAGAAGATGTGTTTCTGCTCTTCAGTTTATCATCTTCACAGTTGATGTAATAACATTAGCTGAAATGTGCAATTTACACAAGATGAGGTTTCATTAAGTACAGTGCCAAGCAACTACAGTGAATGATGCTGCCAAAACAGATTTAAGCAAGGAAGACAATTTTCTTGATAGGTTAGCTATAAAGTATTTGAAGGTTCAATTATTTTTTAATTTAGCAATATTGAATTATCAAAATCCAGCTTGCAGAGTCCTGCAATAATTTAATGAAAATAATATTGAAAATGGTTTCTAGATTTTAATATGGCTTGCCATGTAGAAATTTAGTGCGAATTGAACTGCAACAGTAAGATTGAAGTGCATTTTATTAACTTCCACTAGGATGTAAATTAGCTGATCCCAAGGCGATGTTGTGGTATATGTGAAGACACACAAACTATCTTGAAGCCAAAATTCCATGGCTGTTCTGTTGGTCTTCTGCCACAGCTCAGGTAGGAGACAGTGGGATGAGGACAGGGTAACCTTAGCCACCCACCTACCTGTTCCCGCTAAGCTGTGCTGTCTGGAGGCCCCACGCAGCCCGGAACAGGCTTTTCAAATGGGAGATTTCGCACATGCACAAAATTTTGAATGGGCCGCACAACCCAATGAAGTGACCGCGCACCCAAAAAAAATTAGGGGGAACATTGCTGACACCTATGCCGATTTAAATACCTCTCCCACCCAATATATGAGATACAGAGAGAATTTATATTACCAGATGGTGTCAAGAGTCCACAGCAGTGCAAGATCTGAGGTGTTTAGCAAGGGTTGGCCTCACCTCTCCATATCTCTTCAACCTTCTCAAATCTCTTCAACCTTCTCAATCTAATTATATTTTAGTCACTGCTGCTGAAAGTTTTCAAGCTGTCAGGAAGTATAGAAGTTATTTGATTACAAATTTGGTTTAAATTTTAATATTTCAAATAATTGAATAATCATTCTGTAAAGCTCAATATTGGCAGTATTTACTCAAATTAAAGCCAAAGATTTTAAATTCCTGGAAGATTTTTGTAAAGTCAGAAAGTACATTCATGCTCCACCTAGCCCCACAAAATCTTTTTTAAAAACCCAGAAAGTTACCTCTTTCTGCGTAGCCTGCAGCAGTCACTTTAAGGACCGCTGGTTAGGCCGCTCAATGTCTAGTACCAATGGGCTCATGCTCTGCCAATCGGTACCTCAAAATTGCATCAAGGTCCTATTTACTTCAAATGGCCCCGATCAGCATATTACAAGTCGGCTCTTGCAACATTGCCAACCCCACCACCTCATAAATCAGGAGACAAACTCTTAAAAATCATGAGATTTGGTATAGAAATCATAAGTTGCTGCTGTTTCCCAACCCGACCCCTTGCTGACCTTTGCTCCCAGACAGGAAGCTCATTCCGTGACCTTTGCTCCCGGACAGGAAGCGCATTCGGCCATCACTAACCGATTGCTGATATACGAACAGAAGAACATAAGAACATAAGAAATAGGAGCAGGAGTAGGTGGATCGGTGGCCCGCTGTCGCATCACTTGCAGGCTGGCCTATCCCTGCTTTTGACTGTTACTCTTTCCGGAACATACACCATCTTCTCTATCAAACCCTTCAAATTTTTTAAGGCCGCTATCAGGTCACCCCTCAGCCTTCTCTTTTTTTTAAAAAGAGAAAAGAGCCCCATCCTGTTCAGTCTTTCCTGATAGGTATAACCTCTCAGTTCTGGTATCCTCCTTCTAAATCTTTTTTGCACCTTCTATGCACAATTGGGTGTGGAGCGCTT
The DNA here is from genome assembly GCA_030390025.1 of Squalus acanthias. Taxonomy (NCBI): domain Eukaryota; kingdom Metazoa; phylum Chordata; class Chondrichthyes; order Squaliformes; family Squalidae; genus Squalus; species Squalus acanthias. The sequence goes on from CM059433.1 coordinate 85,666,896, forward strand.
TGGGAGGGCCTGATGTAAGTTATTTCTTTATAATATGGCAGCACATTACAGTACCCACGACCTGGGCTCCTATCTCACAAGGCTCAGTGGTCATTGCTGCTGGGAGTCAGGGCCTGCCAGCTGGCCCTTCACTCATCCTCACTCCTTTGCTCCCCCGCCTGATGCTCCAGCCGCTTCGCACTGCCTCTCCATTACCACAGCAACCCCGCAGGAGGTGCAAGATCTCTTGGCATTCACAAGAAGGAGGAGGAAGGGGTGGAAGGTCACGATGCCAATTACGCAACAGGCTCTGTCGTCAGTCGGGGCCAGAAGGGAGGAAGCTGAGCACAGCTCCCTCTGCTCGGAGGGAGGAGGAGGAGGTGGCTCACTCGGTCGATTGTTCACACTGATTAATCCTGGCCCTCGCCTGTGCGTGTTTATATATGAGTGTGGCAGGGCCGAATGGAGCCCAAGGACTCAGATGTGGCAGTGTGAGGAGGAACCCAATGGGTGTTATGGAAAGCCCTCTGAACCTGGTCATTTTTTTTCCACACTTGAGAAAATCACCGTGTATCCCCCCATCCGCCCCCCCCCCCCAGAAAAAAAATCCAGAGATTTGGCCGTTCCATCGTGAGATCGCGAGTGAGGCTTTCTTTCACTCCGAAATCGTGTCTCTCGCGACATTTGACCCACCCTGGAAAAGGCCCCAATGAAAATACTAGCGAGCGGAAACTGAGCAGAAACAGAAATGTAGCTGTGATTTTTGGGGCACTACCCTTATATATCCACCTGGCAGACAACCTCAAAATCCAATTGATATGCACACATGCTCACCTTCTGGCAGAGTTCCTGATTATTGCTCAGTAACCTTTGGCTGATTGTTTTTGTTTTTGTTCCCTGATTCCACCCCCTGCTGAGATCAGCTAACAGATTGATTATCCATCCCACCTTCAATATGCTGACTTGTGAAACAAGTTCCATCTATAAATGATAAATACACACACTGGGGGATATAATAACATTTTAGTAAACTATGATACAAGTTTTAAACTTTAAGATCGAACATTGTTGCAAGTTACTGTCCTAATGTGCTGTAGGTGCTTTTATATTTGCGCACAATACTTCCTCCAGGTTCAGAAGAGTGATGTTTGCACATGGCTTTTCTGCATTTGCAATCGGATCAGGAAATCGGTTTGGAGAATTGGACTCTACTTTTAATACAAAGCCCCACCAAGTAGAATGAGAGAGACTGGCTCTCTTCTTTTACATTACTGAAATCCATTCCCTTATCCCAATGGCAGAATTGCAGTTTCACATTTTTCCTCCATAAATAATTTCCTAATCTCTTCTGTAGGAAGCAAGGCTTTGGTGCATACTACAGAGGAACGGTATGGTCTACATTTAAAGAGTAAAGGAAAACTGAAAAAATGGAAATACGGTTGACTACATTGACCAAAAGTACTGCTGTAGTAGTTCTAATGGAGGGTCTAGATTTCAGAATATAGAGTACCAAGGCCAATTGCTTAAAAGCAGCGACTGTTGTTATGAACTCCCCTGTATGTATGGTTCGAGAATAATTTTAGTATTAAAAGAATACATAGAATCACAAATCAGATCTTTGCTGTTTTAATTTGAGTTAAATAGAGCTTTTTTTGCAATCTAATTTCAATGCAGAAATGCTGTACAGTAACTCTTTAAGCTATTGCCAATTGTACAGAAGAAGCTCCTTAATGGGAACATCCAGTGTTAAGCAACATGTTCTCTTTACTTAAATATTCCTTTCAGCAAACAGTGCCCGAGCCATTGTTTGCTTTCACAGCCTGTTAATCAAACAGTGTGTACTGTGTTCTCTATGAAAGACAAGCTGCGGTCTTCTATTAAATTGACATTATAGCACATGGGTGGGTAGTTTGGTCGGAGAAATTTAGTGAAAGAGCTGTTTTATATGTTTAGAAAAAAAGTTAAGTTCAGGAAGGGCACAAGATAATTAGTTTGCCTTTGATTTGTCATTGCCATCTGACATGCAGAAGATAGAAACATAGAATCTAGGAGCAGGAGTAGGTCATTCGGCCCGTCGAGCCTGCTCCACCATTCAATACGATCATGGCTGATCATCCAAATCCAGTACCCTGTCCCTGCTTTAATCCCCACAGTACACATATCCCACCCTACCCCCGTAACCCCACATATTTAATTCCCCCTAACATATCCCATCCTATCCCCATAACCCCACATATTTAATCCCCCTAACACTAGGTCAATTTATCATAGCCAAATCAACCTAACCCACACATTTTTGGACTGTGGGAGGAAACCAGAGCACCCGGAGGAAACCCACGCAGACACAGGGAGAATGTGCAAACTCCACACAGACAGTCACCCGAGGTCAGATTCGAACCCGGGTCCCTGGCGCTGTGAGGCACCAGTGCTAACCACTATGCCACCGTAAGATACAGCATTCTTGGTTGTGAATCGGCAAATGAGGAAGACTGGAATTAAAAGACATTTTCCTGCAGCATATTTTAATAATGGTTTATTCCTCAATAATTGTAACATTTTTTGTGTGTTTGTTAAAGCGAGGGCTGTGGAATGAAACAAGTTTTCACTTTGGGCACCCAGAAAACTATTTCCTCAGAACTGCACCAATATGATTTTTTTCACTCGTCACAGCAATGTTCCTTTATGGAAGAGGTACTCACTAACATTTAGCCAAGGCCACAATTCCAAGGACCTCTGTAACAATGCAAATATCACAGAAAAGAGAGAATATAATATTTAAAACATTTTAATCAGCAAATAATTCAAACTAAATGATTTTGAATTAAGAGTAGGCTACTTGTTGGAGGGTACTATATGGTACTGCATGTCAAGATTGGAATTATGTCCTTTTAATTACTGCATTCCCAACTGTGGTAACATACATATCACACGGTATATGGTAAATGTGCAGGAACATGGTAAGACAAAGGATCAGTCTGGTGTAAGTAAATTCAAACTTTTGATTGAAGTGGAGTCACTGAGAATTCTACAATTACCAAGCACATTGAGAATTATAACAGATGTACAGGATTTATTTTCTGGTACAGTATTGGTCGTATCCAATTGAATTGCTCAAGGGCGATAAGAATTAAGTTCCAGCCAAAGTATAGTTGTGTTTTGGAAAGCCTCATTACTATCGTGTTAAAAACACGCCCTTTATTCCATTATGGTAAACAAAATGAAATTGTCTGAAGCAAAGGTTAGTCATAACATTTGAAGCTTGATGGATAATTTCACACGGGTTGACATTTTGGCTAAAAACTGGTTTGCCGAAATATTGCTGAAACCTGTGTTGAAACTAAATGGCAAATAAATGAAAGTGAAGTGATAACTTAAAGGTGTCACAATTGTGTCAAGAAGTGTAGAATTTATCAGTTATATTTTTCAATGCGACCAAGTTTAGTTATTATAAAACTGCAAAAGACTCCATTCCTAATGCTAAAAGTACCAGAATCATCCTATATACAATAGCATTTCTGCACATTCACTACATACCATGTGATATGTTACCACTATAAGTAAATGGGAACGGTAGCATAGTGGTTATGTTACTGGACTAGTAATCCAGAGTTCAAATCCCACCATGGCAGCTGGGGAATTTAAATTCAGTTAATTAAATAAATCTGGGATAAAAAGCTAGTATCAGTAATGGTGACCATGAAACTATCAGATTGTTGTAAAAACCTACTAATGTCCTTTAAGGAAGGAAAATTTGCCATCCTTACCTGGTTCTGGCCTATATGTGACTCCAGACCCACAGCAATGTGGTTGACTCTTAACTGCCCTCTGAAATGGCTGAAGCGTTTGCAACCATCTTCTGCCAGAGGTGCCAAATGGATGATCCATCTCGGCCTCCTCCTGACAGAAGCCAGTCTTCAGCCAATTCGATTTACTCCACGTGATATCAAGAAATGGCTAAGTGCACATGAGTCTTCCTCCAGCTCCTTCTCTGAGTGATTCTGCAGAACATCTTAAGTGAAAATGACAACATCCCGGCTGTCGTGCTGAAGACTTGTGCTCCAGAACCAGCCACAACACTGGCATCTACCCGACAATGTGGAAACCTGCCCAGGTATGTCCTGTCCATAAAAAGCAGGACAAATCCAATCCGGCCAATTACCGCCCCATCAGTCTACCCTAAATCATCAGCAAAGTGATGGAAGGTGTTGTCGACAGTGCTATCAGCGGCACTTACTCACCAATAACCTGCTCACCGATGCTCAGTTTGGGTTCCACCAGGACCACTCAGCTCCAGACCTCATTACAGCCTTGGCCCAAACATGGACAAAAGAGCGGAATTCCAGAGGTGAGGTAAGAGTGACTGCCCTTGACATCAAGGCAGCATTTGACCGAATGTGGCATCAAGGAGCCCTAGTAAAGCTGAAGTCAATGGGAATCAGGGGGGAAACTCTCCACTGGCTGGAGTCAAACCTAGCACAAAGGAAGATGGTTGTGGTTGTTGGAGGTCAATCATCACAGTCCCAGGACATCACTGCAGGAGTTCCTCAGGGCAGTGTCCTAGGCCCAACCATCTTCAGCTGCTTCATCAATGACCTTCCATCCATCAGAAGTGGGGATGTTCGCTGATGATTGCACAGTTCAATTCGCAACTCCTCAGATAATGAAGCAGTCCATGCCCGCATGCAGCAAGACCTGGATGGCATTCAGGCTTGAGCTGATAAGTGGCAGGTAACATTCGGGCCACACAAGTGCCAGGCAATGACTATCTCCAACAAGCGAGAGTCTAACCACCTCCTCTTGACATTCAACGGCATTACCATCACTGAATTCCCCACCATCAACATCCTGAGGGTCACCATTGACCAGAAACTTAACTGGACCAGCCACATAAATACAGTGGCAACAAGAGCGGGTCAGAGGCTGGGTATTCTGTGGTGAGTGTCTCACCTCCTGACTCCCCAAAGCCTTTCCAGCATCTACAAGGCACAAGTCAGGAGTGTGATGGAATACTCTCCACTTGCCTGGATGAGTGCAGCTCCAACAACACTCAAGAAGCTCAACACCATCCAGGACAAAGCAGCCCGCTTGATTGGCACCCCTTCCACCACCTTAAACATTCACTCCCTCCACCACCGGCGTACCGTGGCTGCAGTGTGTACCAACTACAAGATGCACTGCAGCAACTCGCCAAGGCTTCTTCGAGAGCACCTCCCAAACCCGCGACCTCTACCACCTAGAAGGACAAGGGCAGCAGGCGCATGGGAACACCATCACCTGCAAGTTCCCCTCCAAGTTACACACCATCCTGACTTGGAAATATAATCGCTGTTCCTTCATCGCCACTGGGAAAAAATCCTGCAACTCCCTCCCTAACAGCACTGTGGGAGTACCTTCACCACACGGACTGCAGCAGTTCAAGAAGGCAGCTCATCACCACCTTCTCAAGGGCAATTAGGGATGGACAATAAATGCTGACCTTGCCAGCGACGCCACAGCCCAGAACGCATAAAAAAAGTACAACAAAAAGGTAATTGTCATAAATCTACATTTAACACCACACATGGACTAAAACACTCATTGTTAGGCAGCGAATCTGACTAAAATAAACTAGATCTTTGTGTCTTGAAGTTACAACTGTGATTTGTGAAACTCTACCCCGAGATTCCAAGCGCCTGTACCCCAGTTAGACTATTATTTTCTAAGGAGTAGGTGGCTTTCTTAAAGAGGCGCCATCTCACACTTATCTATATTGAAATTCATTTTCCATTTACTCACCCTTTCTGCAACTTTGTTAACATCTTGTTGCAGTCCACCTCGAGTTGACTATACTCCCCCACCCCCCTCCCAATTTGGTGACATCCGCAAATTTTTATATTGTACTTCTGATTCCTGAGTCTAAATCATTTTATGTAAATGGTAAATAACAGTGGTCCCAGAACTGAGCCCTGTGGAATACCATTTCCCACCTTCCGTCAGTCTGAGTAAAAACCTTTAACTCCTAGAAACATAGAAACATAGAATCTAGGAGCAGGAGTAGGCCATTCGGCCCGTCGAGCCTGCTCCACCATTCAATACGATCATGGCTGATCATCCAAGTCCAGTACCCTGTCCCTGCTTTAATCCCCACAGTACACATATCCCACCCTACCCCCGTAACCCCACGTATTTAATTCCCCCTAACATATCCCATCCTATCCCCATAACCCCACATATTTAATCCCCCCCTAACACTAAGGGTCAATTTATCATAGCCAAATCAACCTAACCCGCACATTTTTGGACTGTGGGAGGAAACCGGAGCACCCGGAGGAAACCCACGCAGACACGGGGAGAATGTGCAAACTCCACACAGACAGTCACCCGAGGTCAGATTCGAACCCGGGTCACTGGCGCTGTGAGGCACCAGTGCTAACCACTATGCCACCGTGTTGCCCTACTCTCTGTTTTGTAGCCAGTTTGCTATCCATTCTGCTACTTGTCCCTGACTCTGCATGCTCTGACCTTAGTAATGAGTCTATTATGCTGTACCGTATTGAAGGCTTTTTGAAGGTCCCTGTATATTACATCCACTTCATTAACCTCATCTATTCTTTGTTACTTCTTCAAATAATTCAATAAGGTTGGTCAAGCATGACCTTCCCTTTTAAAATCCGTATATTTTTGGTTTCTAGATGTTTTTCTATTACATCTTTGATAAAGATTCCAATATCTTTCCTACCACCGAGTTCTATTTGAGAAGCTCTATTTGAGGTCAAAGGAGACAGTTACCCCATTATATCTAAATATTCTACTTTTGCAACTGTCCCCAGCCCTACATCAGCTTGGCTCTGTGATGGCACTCTTGCCTCGGAGTCAGAAGTTCAGGTCAAGACCCACTTCAGGAGCTTGAGCACATAATCTGCAGTACTGAGGGAGTACTGCACTGTTGGAGGTGCATCTTTCCCATGAGATATTAAACCGAGAATCCATCTGCCTATTCAGATGGATGTAAAAAAACAGGTAGATGTAAAACATCCCATGGCAGTGTTCGAACAGGAGCAAAGGAGTTTTCTCAGTGTCCTGACCAATGTGTTGCCATCCTTCAGTTGAGAGATTAGACCAAGGCCCCAGCTGCCTGTTCTGGTGAAAATATCTTCCCACTGTACTGGCCAAGTGACACTGACAAAACAGATTAACTGGTCATTCAGATCATAACTATTTGTGGAAGATTCATTGTACGCAAAATGGTGGTTGTTATGGCCTACATAACAAGTGATTGCACTTGAAAGCGGTTCACTGTACTTGGAACACTGCAGGTTATTTAAGAATACCTTTGAACTTTAATTATATAAGAGTACTGGTTGCAGCAGTTTCATAATATACCCCAATCAGTTTTTTTTTTAAAGCGTAAGCAGCAATACTTATACTGCTGGCTTGTTAAAATGGCAGTTCTGAATTAAACAGCAAATTTAGACAGAAAAGCAAAGTGGAATCCACGTTGCACTCACCATGCTTTTAGCCAGAGGTGTTAATAACAGCATAAACACAAGGGACAGGCAGCCCAATTGGCTGAAGCCCCCACAACCATCCTGTATATGCTAACAATGTTCTCATTATTGAAGTACAAACCTTTGCAGCAAAACAATTCTCCATTTGTGATTTCAAAATTTGGCAAATTCACTAGGAAGTGAAAAATAAATTGCAATAATGCAGTGGGGGGAGGGGGTGGAAAGAGAGGAGAAAGGAATGGTTCGGGTATACATTTTGGGGCAGAGTTAGGGAGCGTCACTCAGCGCTAGCTGTGCTGTACCCGACGTGATCTGGGAGTGCTTGATGCTCGCACTCACTGATATTAAAAACCGACACAGACTCGATGGGCCGAATGTCCTCCTTCTGTGCTGTGCTATTCCATGATTCTATGAAAACAACTGTGCATTCACAGTCATGTTTTAATTTGAAATAATGCTCAGGATTATCCTTTGCTATTTCATTTCGTGGGACCGGTTTTCTGCTCCTGGTACAAGTCATGTCTTAAAGCTTCAGAACTAGTGCTGAATAGGCAAACTGTGTACAGTTTTGGACTCCTTACCCAAGAAAGGATATACTTGCCTTAGAGGGAGTGCAACAAAGGTTCACTAGACTGATTCCTGGGATGAGGGGATTGTCCTATGAGGCGAGATTGAGTAGACTAGGCCTATATTCCCTAAAGTTTAGAAGAATGAGAGGTGATCTCATTGAAACCTATAAAATTCTTAAGGAACTTGACAGGGTAGATGCAGAGAGGATGGTTCCCCTGGCTGGGGAGTCTAGAACTAGGGGTCACAGTCTCATAATAAGGGGGCAGCCATTTAGGACTGAGATGAGGAGAAATTTCTTCACTAAAAGGCTGTGAATCTTTGGAATTCTCTACCCCAGAGGGCTGTGGAGGGTCAGTCGTTGAGTATATTCAAGACCGAGATCGATAGATTTTTGGATACTAATGGAATCAAGGGATATGGGAAGGTGGAAGAGAGGCAGAAGATCAGCCACCATTTATGGTGCTAATCCCACCTCGACGGTAATGTATGAATAGCATGCAAATTTCCTGGGTCAGCTTTTGCATTATTATTCACAAATCCAGGTGTAGAGCAGGTCAAGTATAAGGATAACGGTGAGAGCAAAAATGCATGCAAGTTTAAAGGAATGGGGACAATTAAAAGAGAGTGTTGCAAGGAGGGGGCATAAATTCTGAAAGGCGCAAAAGGCATGGCAACCCATTAGCAGCCTTTTGTCAATGCTAAAAGGACATCTGTCTCTCTACTGATCCAGTTACTGTGATGACAGTTGCCATTGTCAGATAGGTGCGCCAATGCCTACAAATATAGTTGGTGGCATCATGGTGTGTGTGGTGTGTGACATCAATCAGGCTTTACTGGATGGTCATCCTAGCATGCCTTCTTTCCTGCAGTATCATGTAAAACATGATGTGCTGTGATTCAAGTGTTTCTGAAGAACCATCCAGCAAACCTGACCTTCATACTTTTCTGAGCCATCTGCCTGTTGCCACAACCTACCTTGAGAATTGGAGCCTCTGCATATATTAATTATCTACCAAAGTGAGGTCTGGTGACCTCTATTTGCAGTTGCAGGTATCCAGATAGCAATGGATGCGCACAGAGCACATATCCTACATCCCAACACACCTACCAGCCCTCACATCAGGATATTCCAGTTGGGAAACCCATTGATGGCTGTAATGGTTCTGTGGAGGAAAAAAGACGACAAATCGACACAAATCGCATGAGATCCCAACTGCCAGGAGAAAAAAAAATGAGGAATAGGCCAGAAATAGCTTAACATGGCTGAAATAGTCTCCTCTTCGGCCTCTTAAATTTGTTTTCCTGTGCTAGTCAACACCTTTCAACCTTAGATGCCAAATTACAACAGTTGTTAGAGGTTGTTGAGAGATTTTAGCTGAGTTTTAGGAGGGGATTCCAAATGTTTAATTATCATTTCATAAAATCTGTTTACAGTTCAATAAGGTTCAACTTCCAGGGATCATTTGGGTATTGGGACATCAGGGGATTACTCATTGTTTTAAAAGCATATACAGTGGGATCTCCCCTGTTGTCACTGGCTCCCTCTTCGCAGATTTTATCTCTAGTCTGACCTGGCACCCTCAAGTATATATCATCTAGGAATAGGAGTAAGCCATTCAATGCCTTGAGCCTGTTCCACCATTCTATTAGATCATGGTTGATCTGCACCTCAACTCCATTTACCCGCCGATGCTCCATATTCCTTGATACCCTTTATCTAACAAAATCGATCAATCTCAGTCTTGAAATCTCAATTGACCCAGCATCCACAGCCTTTTGGGGGAACAAGTTCCAGATTTCCACTACCTTTTGTGTGAAAAAGTACTTCCTGATTTCACTCCTAAATGGCCCAGTTCCAGTTTTAACATTATGCCCCCTTGTTCTGGACTCCCACACTTGAGGAAATTGCTTTTCTACATTTACCCTGTCAAATCCCTTTATAAATTTAAAGACCTTGATTAGATAACCCCTTAACCTTCTCAACTCAAAAAGGAATACAAACCAAGTTTATGCAACCTGTCCTCTCAATTTAACCCTTTAAGCCCCGTTATGATTCTAGTGAATCTCCACTGCACCAATATATCCTTCGAGGTTTGGTGCCAAAAACTGAATGCAGCCCTCCAGAAGGGGTCTGACCAAGGCTCTGTACAACTGAAGCATCACTTCCTTACTTCTATATTCCAACCCCCTTGCAATAAAGGCCACGGGCTCAACGGGCTGAATGGCTTCCTTCTGTGCTGTAACCATTCTATGATTCTATATCCCATTAGCCCTTTTGATTATTTTTGTATCTGTGTATTAACTTTGTGATTTGTGTACATGGACACCCAAATCCTTTTGCTCCTCCATAGCGCCTAGTCTCTTATCACTAAGAAAATATTCCGATTTATCTTTCTCAGATCCAAAGTGGATGGCTTTGCACTTCCCCACATTGAACTCCATCTGCCACAGTTTTGCCAAATCATTTAGACTGTCTACATCCCTTTGTAACTTCATGCTGCCATCCACAAGACTTATTGTGCTTCCTAATTTAGAGTCATTTGCAAACTTGGATATGCAACTCTCTAATCTTTCATCCAAGTCATACTGGTGAAGATCTGAGGCCCACAGATCCCTGGGGAACACCATGTCATTTCCACCAATCAGAGAATGTTCCCTTTATCCCTACTATTTATCCCCTACCTTCCAGCTAATTGCCAACCTGTGTTACAAGGGTACCTTCAATTCTGTGCACGTTCATTTCTGCTAATAGTATCTTGTGTGGAACCTTATCAAATGCCTTCTGGAAGTCCATATAGAAAACATCCATAGACACTCACCTATTCACCATGCTAGTGACCTCTTCAAAAAATTCAGCTGGATTAGACAGGCATGACCTATACTTCAAAAATCCTGGAGATCTATTGGCTTTGAACCTGCCTGTCTAGTATCTCCATGCAGGTCATATCAAAGTAATTAAGCTCAGTTATAGAACTTCCTATGATGGGTGCTTTGCTATTAGTGCCTTGTCTGGTGAAAACCTCCAGAAAGTAATCACTTAGTAAGTAAACTATTTTTAGTTCAAATTCAGTTTGCATCCTTAAGGAATATTTATTTTCTTTTATAACCCTCTTGCTATTATAATATTGGAGGGACTTCCTACTGTTGCCTTTGGAATGTACAGCTATGTTCAATTTGAATTCTCTCTTTATCCTTCTGACCATTTGTTATTTGAATTATTTTTGGAGGTTCAGTCCTATGTCTCAGTCCATTCCCTACAGTCTTCTGACTCTAGCCTTTTGTGCATCCCCTCCCTCCCAGTCGTCCTCACTTGGTGATGGAGCTTTCAGCTATATATTCATACCTCTGGAACACACCCTGCCTATTTACCTCAGGTTTTCTCTCCTTGCCTTCAAGACACTCTTCAAAATCTTATCAAGAAGACATTAAGCCAATTCTCCGCATTCTACTCTTGCTTGGCCTGCTTTCTCCTCCTACCTGGCGATGTTTTATTACATTTGTATAGTGCCTTTAATATATGTTGTTTTTGGCTCTCATATTCTTCCCTGTGCTTTCTCTCATCTTTATCCCCACAGGCTTTGTTTTCCTTACTTATTTCACTTTGTGGCTTGTAACTTACTGCTACATATGCAGCATAATTTAAACTGAATTTCACCCTGATTCTCCTGAGTGCCATTAAACTACTGGAATCTGCCTCCTCTTTTCCTTGGATTTATTTATTATCTTCCTGTTTTTATTTCCTTTTATTCTTTCTCTGAGAAAGCTTCAAAGATCAATTCTCCAAATATAAAGCTTCAAAGATCAATTCTCCAAATACATGTTGCTTCTGTTTGCTGATTGGAGCACCGGCCCACGTGATCTCAGAAACGCTTCTACACACGCTGCGCCCCTGGGATCCGTGGGCCATTACGCTGCCCTCTAGTACGCAGCGTCAAAGAGCAAGTTCGCGAAGGAGGGTCCCCATCAGGTAAGTGCGCATTCTGTTCAGATGCCGGTGGCATACTCCATAGGTACGCTGCCAACCGCAAAATCCAGGCCAATGACAATTTCAAATACTCAGGCAGTCTTTGACGTGGCATTCGTGTCTTGTTTACTTTACCATAATTAAATCAAAACAAAAAGGAAAGTGCCATTTCTCAGAGGTGTTGCTTCATATAACAGCAATTCCAGAGAGAGACCATTAGTACTTTGTTACCAGCTGGTGCATATAGGATCTAGAATTGGCAACATTATTTTTTAACAGGCTTGTGCTAAAGTCAAAACAGAAGCTTCTTACACTTTAAATGAAGTTATCCTGCCTAAAGCAGACAACAACCCTAACACATTAGGACTGTTGAGAAATTCAGAAATAGGACTCTGGGACTCCAAAGCAGAACAGAAAACCCCGAGCTGAGCATTGGATAATTTTTACTATTTTAAGCTCCTAGTCAAGCTCCACTATTTTCTTCTGTACTCTAGTGTTAACAAGCCTGAAAATGTGTTCTAAAAGTAGCAGCACTACTGACTTACTATTATCTATGTGGCAAGTTAATTTATTTTAACAGTCACATACTCTTTTACATTAAACTGCCTCTAGTTTCCACAGTAAGTATGTCACAAAAACACACAGCCCTGTTTCCAAATTCAACAGTCCCATATTTTTGCAAAGGAAGTGGATATTGAGATTATGGAGCCACCAGAGGTGGGTGTAAAACAGTTCACAACTCCTCAGATAATGAAGCAGTCCATGCCCACATGCAATAAGACCTGGACGACGTTCAGGCTTGGGCTGATAAGTGGCAGGTAACATTCACGCCACACAAGTGCCAGGCAATGACTATCTCCAACAAGCGAGAGTCTAACCACCGCCGCTTGACATTCAACGGCATTACCATCGCCGAATCCCCCACCATCAACATCCTGGGGGTCACCATTGACCAGAAACTTAACTGGACCAGCCACATAAATACTGTGGCAACAAGAGCAGGTCAGAGGCTAGGTATTCTACGGCGAGTGTCTCACCTCCCGACTCCCCAAAGCCGTTCCACCATCTACAAGGCACAAGTAAGGAGTGTGATGGAATACTCGCCACTTGTCTGGATGAGTGCAGCTCCAACAACACTCAAGAAGCTCGACACCATCCAGGACAAAGCAGCCCGCTTGATTGGCACCCCATCCTCCACCTTAGACATTCACTCCCTCCACCACTGGCATACCGTGGCTGCAGTGTATACCATCTACAAGATGCACTGCAGCAACTCGCAGCTTCTTCGGCAGCACCTCCCAAACCCGCGACCTCTTCCACCTAGAAGGACAAGGGCAGCAGGCGCATGGGAACACCACCACCTCCAAGTTCCCCTCCAAGTCACACACCATCCTGACTTAGAAGTATATCACCGATCCTTCATCATTGTTGGGTCAAAATCCTGGAACTCCCTCCCTAACAGCACTGTGGGAGTACCTTCACCACACGGACTGCAATGGTTCAAGAAGGCGGCTCACCACCACCTTCTCAAGGGCAACTAGGGATGGGCAATAAATGCTGGCCTTGCCAGTGACGCCCACATCCCATAAACAAATATTAAAAAAATGTCAGTCACCGGGTGTTATTATTCTGATAAATGGTACTAAAGAAATTACTCAAAATTATAGAAGGTACACTGGGACCTAATAATTCTAAAGATCTTGAGGAAAGTTAGGGAAGAAATGGTGGAGTTCTATTTTTCCAGAGTTTTATGGAAAGGAAAACTGAGCTCAACTGGAGAGCGAAATGTTAAAAAAAAATTTTTTTTGAAAAAAACAGGTGAGACAGGAAAGTTAGTCTTACTTCAATTGTCAGTACACTACTAACACTTATAATAATATGGGGTGAAATTACTAAGCATTTGGAAAAACACAAGTTAATCAGGGACACTCAGTGCAGATTTCTCAAAAGCACAATGCTTAACCAACCTTATAATTCTTCAAAGAAATAGCAGAGAATAGATAAGGCAATGCAGTGGATTTGGTCTATATGCATTTTCATCAATATTTCATAAGGTCAAAGGGCAAATGGAATTAAGGGGAATGTGACCACAGGGATGGAGAGATGGCTAGAGGGCAAAAAGCAAAGGATAGGAGTAAAGGAAAGTTTCTTGGACTGGAAAGATATGGCGAGTGGTGTACCACCAGGGTCAGTTTTGGGTGCTCTTATTTATCATTTACATGATGAATTGTGAAAGACTGCAGGTGTGTAAAAGATAGGCTAGCATGATGGGCAGGTAGCTGGCAGGTGTAATTCAATGTAGTAAAATTCATTATACATTTTGAAAGAATAAGGGAAGGAAATACATCTTAAAAATGACGATTCTAAATGGTATAGAGGAACAAAGGAAGCTTGATATGGAGATACACAAGCCATTAAAGACAGCAGCACAAGTAAGTAATAAAGGACATTAAAAAAATCCCTGATTTTATATACAGAGGCATAGAATACAAAAGAAAGGAGTTAATTTGATCGTATACAAGACCTTAGTTTGGCCACTGTTGGGAATTCCAATATAGGAAGTACATAAATGCAACAGAAAAAATGCTGTATATATTCACTGAGATGTTACCAAGAATGAGGGGTTGCAGTTATGAAGAGAGACTGGAGAGGTTAAGGCTTTTTTTTACTGAAGTCAAGAAGGTTAACCAGTGACCTGAAGGATGGCCTGATGGTAATGAGAAAGCATAATTTACGATAATCACAAAAAAACTAAAAGGAAAATGTTTTAAAAATATTTACAGATTGCAGTTGAAATGTGGAATTTTCTGCCACAAAATATTGTTGAAGCAATATCCATGGATTCTTTTAAAAAGATAGCTGCTTGAAAAATATTAAAGGATAGGGAAAGCCAGCAGAAGAGTGGAATTAGTCTATGTGGCGCATATGAAGAAAGACACTGATGCTGAATGCCTTGTTTCTGTGCTGTTACAATCTATGATTCTGTGTTTCCAAAGAAATTAGGATAATTGGGGAGTGAATTAGTTAAGCATATCTAGTGATGTGTTATGGGTAACCATGGTCTCCTGAAACTTGCTCAGGGAGTCAAGGTGGAATTTCACAGATTTTTTTACTAATATTTTCCATAGATATTTGTTTTTTTTGGCCTCCCCCAACAGTCAGCATTACTAACAATTGGGCAGTGCTACATAAAGTTGTACTGTGTACCAGACAAGGTGAGCACTGATGGATCTATTCACCCCTTCACTTCATATGTTCATATTTAATGTATCTTCTTGTGGCATCCCAGGATGAAAATGTTGAAAGTCTTCTAAAAGTAAGAATTAACAGGGTAGAGTTTCCGCTTTGGGCACAATCGGTGATTCTGGCGCAAATTGCACCCATTTTGAAAAGTGTTCCCGCCCAGCCAGAGTTTCTGCTCAAATTCATTTGCATATCGAACGCAAAATCTGCCATGAACCAGCGCAATCAGGCAACGTTTTACAACGTCTTTAATTTTAAATATTTGCTTTAAAAAATATTCCTTGATATATTTAAGAGTGGTTACTTGGTAAGGTTTGATTAATACAGCTGAAAATGGGTTTATCACAAAAAATAACCTGATTTTGAAGTACAGAAAATGACTTTTAAACATATACAAAACTATTTTCTAGTTAGATTGGGGTACAGTAGTCAAATCCTTCGTTTTTTTTTAATTCATTCAAAACATACCTATTAGTGTCCTTGCACCCAAAAGTTCCATTTTAATTTTTGGCACCTCCTCAAAGGCCTGCAAATGAGTGTAGTTAGCAGAAACTCCCAAGGCTGATTCATTCACCCTGAGGGCATGGCAAGTTTTGTGGGCGGGGCCTGCTTCTAGCACGATGTTTTTAAAACTAGTGCAAAAGATTGCGGAAACTCCAGGCCAATATTTCTAACTTAAAAAACCCACCGAAACCGAATTTATACACCAGGTTTATGGACCAAGCCCATGAGGTGAAGGGGTGCTCACATGTTATCAGTGTACAAAATTTATCATGTGCATGATATCATGACTGGAACTACTATTTTCTCAAACTGTTGCAAGTGTATCATATTCATGGCCTTTATTATAGGATGACACATCTATCACATTCAGTAAAAAATTAGAGAAGTAGTGGCACCATTCCCATCAGCAGTGACTGGCAATTTTGGCAACACAATCTAATTTGCCTCACGCAGTCATGGAAATATTCATAATAGCTTCATGACTCATTTGTGCAAGTAGTGCTTGAAGACAAATGAGCTCCTGTAAACTTAAGACTTTATACTCATTACGGTACATCATATGTGAAGAGGCAACTGACATGACAAAACAGGGTACAATAGAGCAGCTACATTTGTACTAATCCAAATCCTTCCCTCTCTCTAATACGATAGCAAAATACTGCAGATGCTGGAAATCCGAAATAACAACAGAAAACGCTGGAAAAACTCAGCAGGCGAGGCAGCATCCGTGGAGAGAGAAACAGAGTTAACGTTTCAGGTCGAAGACTGCTGAGTTTTTCCAGCGTTTTCTGTTGTTATTCCTTCCCTCTCTCGCTTGCCCTTCCAAAAATAGACTTATACATTTGTATAAATTGAATTGGAGGGAGAATAGGGAAAGATTTATGAAGTCCTTTTCAGGTGTTTTTAGGTCATTTTAAATCACAGATTAACTAGAACTCCATTATTACCTTTGCGCCATCTCTTTATACAATGTAGCAAGTATCAACGGGTAAGTTCAAGGCTGCAATCTACTCAAGGAGCTCATGTGGTACTTAGAACAACTTAATCCATCAGGATTATATAGTCTTAACTAAATACTAGATATCTAGGGGGAAAAATTCAGTCGCGCCCCATTTGGGGCGCAAATATCGTCCGGGTGTAAAAATTAGCGCCTGGCGCTAATTATCGCCACTGACTGGAAACTTCACTTTTAACACCCCGGGAGGTGAGTGGAGCGCTAAATCAGGCGCTGCACACCTGTCTTAAGGCGCAAAGGCCGAGGAGTGAGGCGCTAACTCAGAGCGCTGGCGAAGCTCATGTAATGTCAGTCAGCAATGGAACACACACACAATGGCACGGGCCAGTTCTTAAAGGGGATGGTTAATCTTGCTTTCCATCCACATCCTGTTCATTGCAGCCTTGAATCTCGGCCTGGAGAGACTTGCACATCAAATGTGCTGGAAAGAACAATTGAGAGTACCAGGCAAAGAGCTCAGAGTGCAGCCCCCACAGTCTCTGCTAAATCAATACAAGGAATGGAAAATCAAAATGAACCTGCAAAGTGCTGCTCAGTACCCAAAACTCCTTCACACAACGTTGAATCTCTCCAGAAGTCTCTCCCTCTCTCTCTCAGAATGCGTAGTTCAAAAATGGCACCAACAATAAAAGGCAGGAAGCGGTCACCTTTAAATAGCGCTCCCCCTTTCCCTTCATGACTGCAGAACGCTCCCCTCAACCTGTCGTTGCTAGCGTCAGGCGGTAAGGCAGGGGGCGCCACTCAATATCCGCTCCGGGGCGATACCGGGGCGTTGCACACTCGAGTGACGTCATGATCTGCCGGCGCAGGAGATCGTGGCGGTAGTGTTTAGCGCCGCCGCAAAATGTCTAGTTAATTTCGCGAGCGGCGCAAACTTCACCGCGCCCGGGCGCTAGATGCTTTGCGCCCCATTAGCGCCCTCTTAAGGCGCTAACGGGAGGCGCAACCAACTGAATTTTTCCCCCCTATTGTTTTAGATTTGTGAATTTTACAATATTTATACCCTGTGATTTAGCTCTCAAGTCGCTGCTTGAAGTATTTTGCAACACGACTGCATATACTGCAACATTCAGCCACGTGCCAGCTTAATAGTTTAAAATGCATCCTCCCACTTGTTTTCAGCCTTTGCCCAAGCTTGTCGTTTTCTTTTGTGCAACTTCATAATTATTTGCAAATGTATGATACATTCACAATCATCCTTAATTACCTTTCATAGTTTCCTTTCTGGTTTCATTTTATGGACCTTTAAAAATGAACTGTGGTGCACTTAATCACAGCCTGAACCTCGACAACATGTGCCTTGAAATGAGGTTATTTGACTATTAATCAACTAACACCTGAAATGTTTTTATGAAATTAATTTGTCCACCTTTTTAAGCAGAGCTGCTAACCTATGTGAACAGGTTAATGCCTGCCTTAAAATAGCAAGGGAATCCCTTACAAACTTTATTGCATTGTTTGTTGATATTTGACAAATCTAATTTCCTGGTATTGATTGTTGAGCTCCAACAGACAGCAACAACAGTAGATAATCCACCAACTATTTTGTTTATATGCAGCACAGTACAATTTAACAATAAATCATGCAACTACATTTGTTAGAGCGATCAAGTAGGGCATAAAGAAGATATGTATCCAAATAACAGTAGTTAATAGATATATGCCATTTGTATTAAAGTGACCTAACTCATTTCATAACTAAGTCAATCAACAGAATTATTTTTCAAAACCACCACATCCTGATATGTAAATCTAAAAGGAATGATACAAAGTAAACTGTACTGGATAAAGTTATCCAAGTGCAATCCCATACCCATCTCATGTGGCCTTTCGTGGTGGTGAAGCCGAGGGAGTGAATTCCACCACAGGTGGCATAACAACCGAATCCAAGTGCAGCATCTACTGATTGGGTTGATGTCCTCCTGATGTCCAACCAGTTCTAACATCCTTATCATCTGCTTAACAGAGGTCAGTTAACTCGACACCGACCCAGTATTCAATCTGGGGGGACTGCCTGGTCGGTGGAGCTCAGTACCCTGTGAAGCAAATGCTGACATATCTTTCCATTAACAATTACTGAATGCGCTGCGAAATACTTACGGTTCTGCCTCGATGCTGCAGTCAAGCGCAACGTAGTTGCTGGGGATGTAGCCTTGCCTGCCCTCCCCTCGCTTCAGTGGCCGAGCAAACCACCAGTTGTCCAGCGACTGGTCGATCACCTCCAGCTTTTCCCCCGCTTCGAAGCTCAGGTCTTCGTGGGTGCGAGCCGAGTAGTCGTACAAAGCCACATAGATCCTTCGATGGTCGTTGTACTGCGGCGTGGGCTCTGGCGGCAGCGGCCGCGGCAGCGTGATATTGCTGCCGGCGGGGACTGGCACTAAGTTCGAGTCCATGGGCTTTGGCTTGTCGAAGATACAGGGACAGATACACCTGAGGCAAACACAGTGAGTCCGTATGAAATTCCCCATGGCTCTCCCTCGCTCTGCTGTGGATTATGTCTATTGTGTCTCCAAGCGGAAAGACATTCGTAAAATTAATAAACAAAATGTCTTTTTTTAACCAAAAAAAGTCTTTAAACATAAAAGAAATAAACCCGAGGCGGACTGCTGCAAGTTGCTTTCGCTGCTTCTCGGCGCAGTCCTTCTCCCCTCTTGGAGCTTGAACCAGGAAGTGTTTCCGTCAGTAACAGGTGCCAAGAATCCGCACTGAAACTTTGGCATAAAGTGGACACACCTAACCCATGCCAGTTTCGATAAGGTAATAATATCTTCCCTCCAACCATGAATTTCGATTTATTTCCTGCTCTGGTTTCCTCCTCAACGCACAGATTATCCGAATAGGATATTTAAAGCAGTGGAACTTTTAAAAACCAGTAATATTCTCGGGTTTTTTTTGTCATTATATATTGTACATTTTGAGTTGGGAGTGAAGTTGTTGTTTATTAGCGGAAGATTCAGCTGACAACATAAGCTACAAGGACGAAACTTAAGTTTATGGACGCTATATGATCTGCAACCTAACATCTATATATTGCTTGTATACCGTCTCAAAATAAAACACAAATGAGAATAGTCTGTCAATAAAAAAGATGCCACTTGTTGCCGATTCAAGACCGCTCGCTGACAAACAAACGCCAGTTCAAAGAACCTGCTAATACTACAAGGCAGGACTGAGCGAGACACCTCCCTCTGCCGGCCACTGCCGCAAGTCTTTATACTGTATTAGGATCAGCCCAATGTGTCTGAGATTTGATTTGCTTTGCTACTACCATACGAAAGAAGGAGATTTTTCCTTTGGGTAGATTAAAACTGTTACGATTACAAAGTGTTATTGCAGTCTGCAAGGTCTGTTTGTTTTGAAATTGTGAAGGGATTCAGTGATGCGGTAAGTCTAAACAGATTTTTATGAAAGTTCCTAATGAGTTTTCCTTCATGCGTGAGTAGCAAAGGTAATAGACCAATAGTAAACCATACATAGTAGATCCAAACATTAAATTCTGACGGTACCAAGGCCCTAAGCTCTGGAATTTCCTCCCTTAAACCTCTCCGCGTCTCTCCTCCTTTGAGACACTCCTTAAAACCAACCTCTTTGACCAAAATTATCTAAGTGTGCTGTAAGAGACAAAAGTAATTTATTAAGTGTTCCAAACAGATGAAGTTGTGTTTTCATGTGTTCCAGTTCCATTCCAGTTTAACCACAATGAGAATGTAGTGTGACTGGAATTTAATTGTGAAATCAAGCCCTTATTGGTGTAGCAGGGATACATCTAAAACATTGAACCGTCCGTCTATAAATTATGGTTAGAACAATCCACAGATGTCATATAAAACATCAGCCATTGAAAGTGAATGACAGATGCAGTGCATTTATATTATAGTAATATATAAAAGTTATGATATTTCCTTGTATCTATATATCATACAGCTCAACACAATCCAGTGTGTTGTAAGCAGTAAAAGACCTTAGGGTTGAGGTGACAGTGATATACCACTCAAATTACACTCTAGTGGTATATGAGATTACCTCAACCATTTGCTTAAAACCTTGGAACACTCAAGACGTTGTGTTACGATATGTATAATGTACACTTGGTTCTTATTTAGGGAGAAGGTAGGAGGAAGAGGATGGTGAATGGGAGATGGGGAAACTGGAGGACCACGACTAGCAGGGAGATTTTCATAAGAACACAGCAGAGCAGTGCAATAGCGGGGGGGGGGGGCGGGGGCAGAGGTGGTTCAGCTAAACCTTTCCAAACACCATAATCCCGAGTGGTGCCAGGAGTCATGAAATAGTGGAACAGGCTCAAGTGGCTGAATGGCCTACTCCTGTTCCTGATTGAGAGGGGTTGAAATTCAGCTCTCTTCACCAACAGTCTCCAAAAATATTTTTTGTGGAAATTCTGCTCACCTTGGTTGGTGTGTGTGTGGCGGTGGTGGGGGGGGGGAGCGGAGGTCCTGGTGGTACGAACGTTGCTCCTTAGGAGCGGGAGGTTGGTGCATGTCTTCACTTTTGTCATAACCCGATATTTTGTGCAGTAAAAGGGGTTGCTGGAGGTGCCAGCTTTCCCTCCTACTAGGACACTAAGGGCAGGGGGGCGGAGGAGTGCGAGAATTATGGCCCAGATATTCCGATCGCAGGCCTCCCGCGGGCGGAGGCCTGCGATCTGGAAAAATGTGCGCCCTTACCTGAGGGCTCCCGGGACGTGCACAGTTCCGATGCTGGGCCTCACCAAACTCCAAGTGCGCAGGGCCCACGTATCCCAGAGGCGCATGTAGTTCGCAGCATCCCTGGGATCACGTGGGCCATGGGGAGCCAATCACAGAAGGGAATCTCCCTTCATACATTTGACAGGAAGACCTGTCAAATATATGAATGGAGATCACCCCAAAACATAGTAAAACTTTAAATAAATTTTTTTAAAAATCACATTTTTAAAATGACTTGAAAGTACAATAAATTAACTATTTTAAACAAAACTTTAAATTTTTGAAAAAAATAATTAAAGTTTTTTACGGGGCTAAAAATAAACTTTTTTAAAAAGTATTTTTAAATGATAAATCAGTGGGAATTTTTTTTTTTACTTTTTTCAACTCTTATCCTGGTAAAAGCAGGCCTTACACCTGCTTTTACCAGGCGCAAGAATTGTAAGGGTTTTCTGCGGGCGGAGGGTCTCCAAAAAGCGGAACTCTCCACCCGCAGAGGCCCTTCTCCAGGGCAGACGGAGGATCTGTCAAGAGCTTTCTTGACAGATCGGAAATGCCGGTTTCCAGCGCATGCGCAGTGCATGCCTGAAACCGGCATTTCCGATGTCCCTACGGGTGGGTACACAGCGCGTACACACCCGTAGGGATCGGAATATCCGGTCCATTACCATTCCACCAGGAGACTAAACTCTGCTCAGCAGGATGGGAGGGAGGTTGAATTGTGGTGAAGGCCTTTCCTCAAGATAAGACACCACATTCAGCTCATTGGGACTCATGTAGAGCACGTCTTTAGCATTTGAGACGTGAAATTGTTTTCATGGCGAGTGGTCAGAAAGCCTTGTATTGTGGATGGGTGAGTATTCCAGCGTGTAAAACAGCAGCAACGTTGAAAGCTGACAGAATTTAAAGAAGTCAGCAACAACAACTTGCATTTATATCGCACTTTTAACGTAGAAAAGCATAATCAGACAAAAATTATCGCTGAGTCAAAGAACAAAAAAATAGAAAGGGTGACTAAAAGCTTCGTGGAGAGGCGAGGAGGGAATTCCAGAGCTTAGGGCCTAGATGGCTGAAGGCACAGCCACCATTGTTGGGGCCAAGGGAGTAGGGGGGTTGCACAAAAGGGCAGAGTTAGAGGAACGCAGAGTTCTCAGAGGGTTGTAGGGCTGGAGAAGGTTACACAGATAGGGAGGGGCAAGGCCATGAAGGGATTTAAACATGAGGATGAGAATTTTAAACTTGAGGCATTGGAGGACTAGGAGCTGACGTAGGTCAGCAAGCACACAGATGATGGGTGAGCGGGACTTGGTGCAGGACTGGATTCGGGCAGGAGAGCTTTGGATGAGCTGAAGTTTATGGAAGGTGGATTGGAAGGCCGACTAGGAGAACATTGGAATAGTTGAATTTGGAGGTGACAAAGGCAGAGATGAGGGATTCGACAGCAGATGACCCGAGGCTGGACAGATGCAAGCCATGTTACGGAGGTGGAAGTAGGCAGTAATTGTGATGGAAAGTGTAAGATCTTAAATGATTCCTCAGAGTTCTTGGACAAGACACAAATAAGCAGCAGCCAGTATGTTTGAGCAATAGATCAAGATTTATTAAGCTTACAGCATAATATACTTAACAACAGGCGATAGTTTAATGAGTAGCTTGCAGCCCTTGGTCTCTGGAGCCTCAGACACTGATGACGTCGTCTTCAGTCTGTTCCTTTGCCTTTGCAGTAGTTCTGTGTGAAGTTGTTCTTTTAGGATAGAGGTTTTAAACCTTTTCTTACCAACAGTTCGTTTGGCCAGTGTCCATATATGGTCTTTAACAAAATCACCTTTTTTCATAGGTTCTGATGGTCACAATACCATTGTCACTCAGACTAAGGGTAGCATCTTGGCCACGCCTGGCTCCAGTAATTTTCCAACAACTCTACCCTGATCATAGTTATCTTGTTTATACGTTTCTTCACCTTGTTAGAATTTACCTTATCTCTCTTATTCCTAGCTTTCCCTGGTACAAGCAGTACACGGCCTGACACCAAGGGGCCCATGTCAGCGCTCTGACCCTTGTCTTGACAGTGTCCAGCCTATCTCACTTTAATATACCAGATAGATACCTTAACTCCCAAGATCTCTCTCATTTTGTCTTTTATACTAATTATCTTTCAAATATCTTTGCAATTAGTTTTGCTAAGCGAACACTAATTCCTACTTAGCATTATAATATGTTATTTAACAATTTGATCTTCACTCGCAGCCTGTGGTTGTTTGTTATCCGAGCTTAGTCAAAACTGCTTTTTAACTATCTTCATGGCTACATTCGAACAGTCTTTAACCTTTCCATACCCACAGGGAATCATGGGTAAGATTAGTTGGTCAATGGCTACACTTGAATTTATACATATATGATCCCCATCTACTAAAAATCTCTAATACCAGTCTTCCGTACAGTCCCCACCTTGAGGATGAACATACGAATTAGGAGCAGGAGTAGGCCCCTCGAGCCTGCTCCACCATTCAATAAGATCATGGCTGATCTGATTACTCCACATTCCCGCCTACCCCCAATAACCTTTCATCCCCTTGCTCACCAAACATCTATCTACCTCTGCCTTAAATATATTCAAAGACTCTGCTTCCACCGCCCTCTGAGGAAGAGAGTTCCAAAGACTCTCAACCCTCTGTGAGAAAAAAATTCTCCTCATCTCTGTCTTAAATGGGCAACCCCTTATTTTTAAACAGTGACCCCTAGTTCTAGATTCTCCCACAAGAGGAAACATCCTCTCCACATCCACCCTGTCAAGACCCCTCAGGATCTTTTATGTTTCAATCAAGTCACCTCTTACTCTTCTAAACTCCAGCAGATACAAGCCTAGGCTGTCCAACCTTTCCTCATAAGACAATCCGCCCATTCCAGGTATTAGTCTAGTAAACCTTCTCTGAACTGCTTCCAACACATTTACATCCTTCCTTAAATAAAGCGACCAATACTGTACACAGTACTCCAGATGTGGTCTCACCAATGCCCTGTACAACTGAAGCATATCCTCCCTACCCTTGTATTCAATTCCCCTCGCAATAAACAATAACATTCTATTAGCTTTCCTAATTACTTGCTGTACCTGCATACTAACCTTTTGCAATTCATGCACTAGGACACCCAGATCCCTCTGCATCTCAGAGCTCTGCAATCTCTCGCCATTTAGATAATATGCTTCTTTTTTATTCTTCCTGCCAAAATGGACAATTTCACATTTTTCCACATTATACTCCATTTGCCAGATCTTTGCCCACTCACTTAGCTAGCCAGTCTTCTATCCATGCCAGTATGTTACCCCCCTACACCATGAGCATTTATTTTCCGCAATAACCTTTGATGTGGCACCTTATCAAATGCCTTCTGGAAATCTAAGTACAGTACATCCACCGGTTCTCCTTTATCCACAGCACATGTTACTTCCTCAAAGAACTCCAATAAATTGATTAAACATGATTTCCCTTTCACAAAACCATGTTTACTCTGTCTGATTACCTTGAATGTTTTAAACATTGATTCCTCGACTACCTCCATCTACTTTCTGACAAGCATTGCTGTAAATCTAAGTTATGAATAGTCATCGCACACCTAGAAACTCTACGGATTACACTTCGGAGATAGCATATCATAATCAATACAATAAACGTTAATATCATTTGGATAGGTAGGATTGCCATAGAAATCATTCTGTCTAGTGGGTGTTGTCCCACGTTATATGTGGTTTCCCACCAACTGCTACTCCCTAGGGCCATAATCTCTCTCTGTGTTCTATCATTGCTTTGTTGCATCTGAACCAAGTGTATTTGTGAAGTTGAAGTTCTCATATATGATTCCCATCTACTAAGAATCTCTAATATCTTTTGTACAGTTGGAAAAGCTCAGAACAGAATCAAACAGGATGCCAAGGTTGCAAACAGTGGGCTTCAACCTGACACCATGGCCGGGGAGGGGGGTATAATGGGTAGCAAGGGTACAGAGTTTGTGGCAGGGGCCGAATACAATGGCTTTGGTCTTCTCAGTATTTTAACTGGGGGAAATTACGGCTCATCCAGGACTGGATGTTGGTCAAGTAGTCTGACAACACAAAGGCAGTGGTTGGGTCGAGACAGCTCGAGCTGGGTGTCACCAGTGTCCATGTGGAATCTGATCCCATGTAGATGATGAACAATTTACTAACAATAATTGGTCTGATTTTACCTTAGCCATTGATTGTTAAGACAAGTACTGGGGCCGGGTGAGTATCTGGTTTGTGAGGTGGGTGCAGAGGCAGTGGCGTGTCGGATACTGAAAGATGACAAAGTGGAGATTGTTTCAGGGGCCAGTGTTTGCAAGTACAAAAACAATGAACTAAAATGATTTCTCTATTTTGACTTGGCTTTTTATTGTAGAGAAATACATACTACCTATCAGTTCAATTATACTTGCTGAGTGGGCTGCCAGGCCAGGTGAGAATGTGACAGGCAAGATTTGACACCCTTGACATTTCAAACTTCTATAACAGGTGTAATAGGTTTGACCATGTACAAGATTACCATTAAAGTTTTGAATGAAACCTGTAACCCACGTATCAAATTTTATATATAATACTGTAAATGTAAATAAATCAACTGAAATCAAGAGTCCATTCAGCAGTGATCAACGAATCAATCTACCAGCCTACCCGCACACTTCAAATGACACGGCGACCTAATTAACCCGATAGAGTGTCAAATAAACAGAACCCTTTAAAAGTGTAGCGCTTCAGCTTCTAAAACATTATTATAATTAAAAACATGCTAATGTTAAGCGTTCTAACATAAAATACCTGCCACACAAAACTTGCAAGAGAGCCAATCATTTTGTGCTGGTTTCAAAGAGGCTTCTTCAGCAACAGAAAATATCTTCTAATTGACCTTGGCATCTGCCGAACAACAATTAGCCTACAATTGACCACAGGATGCATGTATTTACAGCAATAAGACCTTGTGGCCTTAAAGGGACAGGTCTGGGTATACACAACTCCCTGTTAGCAGTAGAATAAAACATTTTGGGGTAAAAATTCACTTGGTTGCGCCTCCCGTTAGCGCCTTAAGAGGGCGCTAATGGGGCGCAAAGCCGCTAACGCCCGGGCGCAGCGATGTTTGCGCCGCTCGAGAACTTAACTTGAGATTGTGCGGCGGCGCTAAAACTTACCGCTGCGACCACCTGCGCGCGCAGATTGTGACGTCATTCCATGGTGCAATGCCCTTGTGGCGCCCCGTAGCGGAAATTGAGTGGCGCCCCCTGCCTTACCGCCTGGCGCTTCCAACGACCAGAAGACTGGAACGCTATCAATCGCTGTGGGGCTGGGGGGGGCGCTATTTAAAGGGGGCCTCTTCCTGTCTTTTATTGTTGGTGGCATTTTTGAACTACGCATTCTGAGAGAGAGAGGGAGAGACTTCTGGAGAGATTCAACGTTATGTGAAGGAGTTTTGGGTACTGAGCAGCACTTTGCAGGTTCATTTTGATTTGCCATTCCTTGTATCGATTTAGCAGAGACTGTGGGAGCTGCACTCTGAGCTCTTTGCCTGGTACTTTCCATTGTTCTTTCCAGCACATTTGATGTGCAAGTCTCTCCAGGCCGAGATTCAAGGCAGCAATGAACAGGATGTGGATGGAAAGCAAGATTAACCATCCCCTTTAAGAACTGGCCCGTGCCATTGTGTGTGTGTTCCATTGCTGACTGACATTACATGAGCTTCGCCAGCGCTCCGAGTTAGCGCCTCACTGCTCGGCCTTTGCGCCTTAAGAGAGGTGTGCAGCGCCTGCTTTAGCGCTCCACTCACCTCCCGGGGCGGTAAAAGTGAAGTTTCCTGTCAGTGCCGATAATTAGCGCCAGGCGCTAATATTTGCGTCCGGACGATATTTGCGCCCCAAATGGGGCGCGACCTAATTTCTACCCCTTTGTGTTACATGGTATAATTCTCCTGTCCTTATAAAACGGCATGTCTTCTGACTGAGCAGAGATCCACTAGTACTGACTATAAATCTTAATGCTTTCAATAAGGTGAAGCAAATCTGTAACTAGATGCATATGCCAGGACTGAACAATAACATTTTGATGTGGAAATAAAAAGAAAAATATTCATTTGGGGCCAGTGCTCAGTATTTTATCTGCTCTAATTAATAATGTAGGTATTATAGTCTCCATTTTAATTTTTTCTCAACAAATTCAACCACAAATACAGCATTGTGTTACAGCCCCATCTGGTGGTGTGTGCACGGCAGCTACCTGGGTTTGAAACTTGCCTGTAATTTTCAAGTTTGTTTCTAGTAACTACAGGTACACAATTCAAACTTTTTTCTATCCCACCCATTGGTTATAGTTGAAAGAGAGATTATAGTTTTGAAGAAAGGTATAAAAAAATTGTAGCTTTTTTCCTCTGAGACAGAGAAAATTAAGAGGAAATTAATAGAAATTTTCAAAATTATGAAATGTTTTGCAACGGTAAACCGTGCAGGATTCTTTGGCAAATTAGCAGCAAGAGGGCACGGGAATTTACCAGAAGATTGAAGGAGGAAGTTAGAGAAAAGAACATTTACACAGAGGGTTATTAGAATGTGGAATGCCTTACCACAAGAGGCAGAGACCATAATATCATTTAACATGGAACTGTATAAGTACAGGAATCCCGCCCCAACCGTGGTTTTGCCATACCCGGATTTCACATATACACGGTTTCCTCTCTGCGACAATTTTTGCCAGTGAATTTTGCGTATACGCGGTTTTTAATTTGCAAGTTTCACGGGTCGCGCTTCCAAACACAAGACTGCATTCATCCGCGCCGCTCTTTTCAACATAATTACTACCACGCGTGGTCTCGCTCCACTCGTCGATATACTGTACCTGTAGTGTGTGTGTGTGAACGTTTAGCCCTTAATCATGGCCCCTAAGCGTAATCACAGTGGTAAAGGTGAATCAATAGCGAAAAGGGCAAGGAATGTACTAACCTTAGATAGGAAATTAGATGTCGTTAATAGACTTGCCCGTGGTGAAAGTACAGCGTCGGTTGGACGAATAATGGGGGTTAACGAGTCCACCAGTAGAACCATTAAAAAAAGTGAGGTGTCGATAAGGGCTAGCATTGCGGGTGGCTCTTCGAAAAGTGCTAAAGTGTCGTTTATGCCACGGGTCCATAAGCTTGAAAAAATGGAGAAGGCACTTAATATCTGGTTGGAAGACCAGAACCAGAAAAAAGCGAATGTTAATTCCGCATGGGTACGTAAGAAGGCCCTTAGTTTCTACAAGCATCTTACTGTGGCTGCCGGGGAAAGTATAGATGACATAAAGTTTCAAGCGAGTAAGGGCTGGTTCAAAATTTTAAGAGGTTCATCTTGACTAACCTCAAGGTTGTGGGGGAATCGGCCTCAGCCAAGTTCCCGGAGGAGCTGAAGAAGTTGATCGCCGAGAAGGGTTACCTGCCAGAGCAGGTATTTAATGCGGATGAGACTGGTCTCTTCTGGAAGCAGATGCCTTCCCGAACTTTCATTGCGAAGGCTGAGAAGCATGCTTCGGGATTCAAGGTGGCTAAGGATAGGGTGACCCTTCTCCTTTGTGCTAATGCCGAGGGAGACTGTTTAGTGAAGCCGATGCTGCTCTACCGCTCTCTTAATCCCCGCGCTCTGAAGGGCAAAAACAAAAACTATCTACCTGTCTTTTGGCATTCTAACCGCAAGGCGTGGGTTACTGCTGCAGTCTTCATGGGCTGGTTTCATAACTGTTTCGTGCATGATGTGGAGCGGTACCTTGCGAGAGAAAATCTGGCCTTCAAGGTCCTACTCATCCTCGACAATGCCCCCAGCCACCCGCCGGCACTCCAATTTGCCCACCCTAATATTGAAGTCGTCTTCCTGCCTCCCAACACGACTTCACTCCTTCAACCCATGGACCAAGGTGTGATAGCCACCTTCAAGGCATACTACATACGACGCAGCTTTGACCGCATGATGGAGGCTATGGAGGATGACGCAACACTGACGGTGAAAACTTGTTGGAAGGATTACACCATCGCTGACTGCATCACCAACATAAAAGAATCAATGGATGAACTGAAGAGGACGACAATCAACGCCTGCTGGGGTAAACTTTGGAAGGAGGCAGTGAATGACTTCCGAGGCTTCCCTACAGTTGACGCTGAAGTTCAGCATTGTGAAGGTTGCGCGACGTTTGGGAGGCGAGGGGCTGGCCGACATACAGCCTGATGACATCGAGGAGCTCCTTGAGTTGCACGCCGAGGAGTTGACGGAGGAGGACCTTGATGAGCTGATACAGCATTCTAGTGAGGCAGAGGACGAGGACGAGGATATGGTGGAGAAGTCGAAGATGACAAGTGCCAACCTTAGCAAGGCAATGCTCCTTGCCAATAATCTCTCGGACCTCTTTATGGAGATTGACCCATTCTTGGAGCGTAGTTTAAAATTCAAGCGAGGTTTGGAGGATTTAATGAGACCATACAAGCAGGTCCAGAAAGATATTCAGAGAAAAATGATTCAACCATCCATCGCAGAATTCTTTAAGAAACCGCCCAGTTGATCTTTTTTATTGTGTTATTTGAACATTTATTGTTTTTGTTAGGTTATTGTGTATTTTATTTGTGTTTATTAAAAGAACAAGCAACTTACATAGGCTCTGACGAGTGTAAATGCGGTTGCGTTCCCCCTAACCCCATTTTTCTCATAGGGTCTTATATTTGCCAACCGCGGTTTTACCAACCACGGGGGTATTCAGGGACGTATCCCCCGCGGTTGGGGAGGGATTACTGTATTTGAAAAGGAAAAAATGTTTTTAAATAATACAGGGAAGGGCAGGGAAATAGGATTAGACTAGATTAGTCCACTTTAAGGGCTACGGCTGGCATAATTGACAGAATAGCCCCCTTCTGTGCTGTAATTTCTTTGATTCTATGATACTACACGCCACTTCCCCTAATCATCCCTCCCACCACGTGTGATGCCTTACCTTCCGATTCCTGCCACAGATTTAATTTTCTCAATTTTCTGGTTTTCCCCTGTCTCCCATATGCATTTACCTTTGATTCCCCTCTCTATGCATATGAGGTTCTTCTTCCTTGTGTCTTCTCAATCCTCTGATTCCCATCACTCCTCTGTACCTCTGATCCCTCTCCTTCCCCATATCTCTATGCCTATTTTTTCTCTCTTCTCATGTCCCACTCTCCCATATGCTTTTGTCTCCCACTTACTTGAATCAGTGTAACTGTCATTCACTTTAATTTTTCTCGCTAGAAAACAGTGTTTGGAGCCAGAGATACGGCACCATCATTAGAACATTTATATTTATTGTTGAGGTAGCATGGCCTCTGGAATTGTTTAGGTAAATGCAGCAAGCAATAATATTAGTGATGGTCTAAGAACCATGTGTAGCCCAGGGAACATACAAAGGGAGAACAAACTGGGGGGGGGGAAAGAGAGTTTATGTTCTCTAAGTTGGTTGAATTGGTAGCACTTTCGCGCCTGAGTCAGATGGTTTTGGGTTCAAGTTCCCACACCAGAGACTTGAGCACATAATCTAGACTGACACTTCAGTGTAGTACTGAGGGAGCACTGCACTGTTGGAGGTACTGTCTTTTGAGACCCCGTTTGCCCTTTCATGTGGACATCAAAGATCCCATGACCCTATTTGAAGAGGAGTAGGGGAGATCTGCCCGACATTTGCAAATCTCCAGTCCTCTGGCATCAGCCACATATCCAAGGAGGATTAGAAGATTATGGCCAGTGCCTCTGCAATTTCCACCTTTACTTCCCTCAACATCCTAGGATGCATCCTTTAAGTACAGCCAGCCTTTCTAGTACCCCCTCCTGATCAATTTTTATCCTATCCAGTATCTCAACTACCTCCTCTTTCACTATGACTTTGGCAGCATCTTCTTCCTTGGTAAAGACAGATGCAAAGTACTCATTTAGTACATCAGCCATGCCCTCTGCCTCCATGCGTAGGTCTCCATTTTGGTGCCTAATCGGCCCCACCCCTCCTCTTACTACCCATTTACTTCATTGGCTGTGAAGCGCTTTAGGACGCCCTGAAGTCACGGAAGGCGCTATATAAATGCAAATTCTTTCTTTCTCAATGAAGAGTAAAATAAGGCACTTGTAGTCCAGTAATCATGATGCACTCAAATGGAGACGAGTATCCTCCATGCACTGCTCTCTACATTCCGTGATGTTCTGCTGTCAGCTTGTCGGAGACCAGTTCCTAAGCTGGAAGCTATGCATGTATGATGACACCAATGTCATGACATACAAATGTAGTGTTTACTGAGCTTTCACATTGATGCAGGTGTCAAACAATGCTGTCTAGGAAGAAAATACTACTAATGGTAGGTACAGCAGGACCCAGGACAGGCCTGGGAATCAGTACAGAGCTACAGAACTGGCTCCGCAAGTTTAACTAGCACAAACGGGAACATCTAAAATTGATTGGTCAGAAGAGAAGTGCCTATGATTCTGCCACCAAGATAAATATGCTAGATTTAATGGTACAGCTTATAGATAGCGATCTGCTGAAATCTGCTCTTAATAAACACTGGTCGAAAAACAGCTGTATTGAGAGAGAGAAAACTTGCATTCCTATAGTGTCTTATCGCATCCAAAAGTACTTCATATGTAATGTGCCTGAAATTCAGAGGCTTTTTTTGGTGCAAAAGTGGTGTAGTTCTGCGTAATGGACCAGAATATGGGGCAAAAATCAAATATGCCTGAGTTACACCCATTCTAAAATACATGCTGAAAATGGCCACCGCCAAAAGATGCACCCAATCCCAAAGCTGCTGTCCCAGAAATTCCACCGTTCGCAGCAGAATTGAACCTGACATGCGTTAAGCTTGTAGAAAAGAGGGGTAAATTATCTGCATGATTTGTCAAACCAGGAAGTAGTTGAGTTCAAAGGCTATGAATGTCCACAATCTTTGTCTGAAACATCAGCTTTGATTGAAGTGATTGGAAAAATATTTTCTTCGATATGCTGTTAAGAAAGGATTCTTAACTCCGGGCACCAATTTGTTGTGGTCCTGCCGCTGGCCTCATTAGACCAGAGTTAGAGTTGTACGGCCTAGATTTTCTGATCGTTATGCCGACAGTAATCCACTTAAAATGAATGGGTTACCATTGGAATTACAATCTGAAAACCTAGACCATGGACTACAGGCAGTGCGAAAGTCCAGGCCTGACATAAGTGAAACTGTTGGCATGGTTGACAGTAAATACTTTTTTTTTAAATCAAGATTGGAAATAACCGATCTTGATTGTTATGGAAAGCTCTAGTTCGTTAGAGACCACAAAAGTGACAGCAGACATTATGAGAGAGTTTTATGTAATGGTCAAGAGTGAGCAATATTTATAGCAACATTTATTGTCCTGTGAATGTAACATTACAGTCCTAACGAACAGTCAGAACATAGTGCCTGAAGCTACTGTGTTTTATTTTAAAAACTAAAAAGTAGCAGCTACAGAACATACTGCTTAGTGTTTAAAAATTAGATGCTGTAAATTTGTCAGCCATACAAATATTAATGTGAAACAGAATAGTAGTGTATTACATTTTAAAGAGTAAAGATGATAATATATATACCTAGAGTGACTTAAGTCATCATGCTGCACATAGGACATTGAAACAAAATCAATACTTGGTGATGGAACTAGTTGCCACAATGAATTAAAACGTTGTTTTAAGAGGGACCTGGGTTACATCCAGCTTGAATTGTTAAGATACAAATCTCTTCCCTCTACCAACTGTAGGGGTCATGAAACGAGTTTGAACTGACTCATCGGAGATCCTGATGAGCATGACCCACAAAACAGAATTTCCCACAATTAATGTGTCTCCATTTTGGAACTCATACCTGAAAAGTTTTATCTAATCATTGCTGGCTCCTTAGCCCCAAAGTGACTGAATTTTCAATCTATTGAACAAAGCACAGATTAAAGGAATGGGATCAGCTCACTTTAAATGAAAGGCTGTTATATTTGGCACTTGAACAGAAACTGTCACCATTTTTATTTTAAAGATGTACTACCATAGAACTGGTAACTCTGGACAGCCCACTGTGTATTTTCTTAATGGTGAGAGACTAGAAGCTGTGGAGAAATAAAGAAATTATCTAAAAGGTTAATGGAATGTTAGCCTTTATCTCAAGGAGATTGGAATTCAAAAGTGAGGAAGTGATGAATCAGTTGGACAGAGCCTTGGTCAGATCCCACCTGGAGTACTGTGGTCATTTTTGGGCACTGAACCTGAGGAAAGATATATTGGCCTTGGAACAGGTACAGTGCAGATGCACCAGAATTATACCAGGGCTTAAAGGGTTAAATTGTGAAGACAGGTTGCATAAACTTGGTTTGTATTCCCTTGAGTTTAGAAGGTTGAGGGGAGATCTAATCAAGGTATATAAAATGGTGAAGCGATTCAATAGGGTAAATACAAAGAAACTCTTTCCTCTGGTGGGTGCATCCATAACAAGAGGGCATAATCTTAAAATTAGAGCTAGATCATTCAGGAGTGAATTCAGGAAGCATTGTTTCACGCAAAGGGTAGTTGAAATCTACATAGGATTACATAGAATATACGGCACAGAAACAAGCCATTCGGCCCAACCAGTCCATGCCGGCGTTTATGCTCCACATGAGCCTCCTCCCGTCTTTCCTCATCTAACTCTATCAGCATAACCCTCTATTCCCTTTTCCCTCATATGCTTGTCTAGCCTCTCCTTAAATGCATCTATACTATTCGCTTCAACCACTCCCTATGGTAGCGAGTTCCACATTCTCACCACTCTTTGGGTAAAGAAGTTTCTTCTGAATTCCTTATTGGATTTCTTGGTGACTATCTTATATTGATGGCCTCTAGTTATGCTCTTCCCCACAAGTGGAAACACTCTCTCTGTATCCACTCTTCAAATTGGAATGTTTAGTTGACGTGTGGGAGGAGATGGTTTCCTTTTTAAGGTACTTTTGTTGCAGTGTTGTACCCAGGAATGAGAGACTCTAGTTATGAAGAAAGGCTTGAAAAATTGTTTTTTTCCCACTGGAACAGAGAAGGATAAAGCGGGGGGGGGGGGGGGGGGTGATCGAATAGAGGTTTTATAATAATGAAAGGTTTTGAGTTAGTAACAAGGGGCACAGACTGACGGTTATCACTAGAAGAATGAAAAGGGTTGTTAGAAGATTTGTTTTCATACAAAGGGTTAATAAAACATGAAATGCTGAAAGCACACAGCAGGACAGTCAGCATCTGTGAAGAGCAGATAGGACAAGGTCTAAGGCAGAGTCCCCTCCCTTTGTAAGTGTAAATCTCAGCTCTTCAAATGCACCTTTGGTCCTCTTCCTCAACCTCACTCCCATTTCCTGCCTCATTATCTGCTGAGTCCCTTGTATCGTGGCTTGGAGCATTTGGAAGTTGTCATTAGGTGATGCTAAGTTTTAATCCTACAGATTTTTGGAGGAAAGGAAGGCTGAGGAAGGTAATGAGTTTGACAGTTTTGAGATCCTGGGAGAGAATGAGTTAGACAAGGAGACGGTATACAGTACTATAGTGGTTCTGGTACTAGACCAAGAGGTTATCATTTCAAATCTTGCCACGGCAAATTATGAAATTAATATCAACAAATCTGGTAATTTGCGACCTCGCAATAGGCAAAATTACCATGACTGCTGCTGAATTGTTGTAAAAACCATACTGAATTAGTGAGGTCCTTCAAAAAGGGAACCTGCAACCCCTACCTGGTCTGGCCTATGTGAGTCCAGTCCCACGCTATGTGGTCGACTCTTAATGCCCTCAGGCAACTAGAGATGGGCAATAAATACTGCCTGCCAGTGTCATTCATATCCCAAGAATAAATTGCATCGAGAGTACAACATGGAAACAGGCCATTTGACCCAGCCAGTTTGTGTTGGTGTTTATCCTCAGCATGAGCAATAGTTCTAATCCCATCTGCACACTCTGTTCCCATATCCCTTTGTTCCCTTTTCCTTCAGCCTATTTTAAAATGTTGATATGGTCTCTGCTTCAACCACTCACTCCGGTAGTGCGTTCCACAACATCACAGCTGTCTGTGTTAAATCATTTCCTGTCCAGGACCGTGAGAGAGGTGCTGCAAGAGCCTTACCAGAGGCTATTTTAAAAAATGTTGCTGTGGAGCCAGGAGGAGCAGGAGTGCTCCCCGACTCCACAATATACTGATTCCCACCCCGTTGCTGCTCCAGCCCCATCCTGGGATTAACCTACGGTGCACTGCCAACAAGGCAAGCGGCTCGATATTGGCCCAAAAATTAGTGCCGCTACGCGAGAGTACGCACTGCGTACTCTCGCGTATTCTGTCTCCAATTGCCGGTTTTCTGCATGCACTGCGCATGCGCTGAAAACCGGCACTTGGTGAATGGAAAAGGGGGCGGTTCCTAGCTGAACCGCGTGCGCGCTACAGGCTGCGCGCATGCTGTGCACTTAGTGGTTTCAACGCGCAGGTAAGTACGGAAGATTTTACACATAAAAAAAGGAGGAGTAAGACCCACTTTTAACAAGGTAAGTAGTGAATTAAGTATTATTTTGAATTTTTTTTAACAGGTATATCTTTTTTAGAGACTTTAAAGACAGGTAAGTTTATTTTTATAACTTTTTAAAAGATTTTAAATTTTTTCAAAAATTTAATTTTTTATTTAAAATGGTTAATTTATTTAACTATACTTATTTTATTAATGTGATGTTTTTTTTTAAATTTAATTGAGGTTTAGCTGTTCTTTTGGGGGGTATAGATTCATAGCTTTCACAGCACTTATGTGAAAGTTATGAATGGAAGATGGTGTGCTGCCATTGACTCTAACTGAGTCACGTGATCCCACAGCTCGCATGAATTAACTACGCCTGTGGGATACGCAAGCCCAGCACAGCAGCTGTCCAGAACATCAAGTTCGTGCGAGCTGGAACTGAAAAAGCCAACGCGCAGTGAGAGATCGCGGGGAAGCCTTACCCTCGCACGAAGGCTTCCTCACGAATTTTTGGGCCATTAACTTTTTCAAATGGGGGGTATTATGCCTGTGGTGTGCAACAGTCGCTCAGTAGGTACGGCCTCCCGGTAGGTACAGCCTCTCAGTGGTGCAACCTCTCAGCTGGTACAGTGGACATTATACCTTAGAAAGAAAATGACCCAAACATTAAACTTGTGAAATTACTTAATAAGATGGGTGTGGTGCCAAGGTTCAAAAAACATTAGTGAATGCGAAGAAGCTGGGTGGTGCAGGGAGTGAGCATATCGCCCTTGATCTCTGCCCTTTGGTTCAAATTCATCGCAGACATGAGGTGAGATTCTCCTCTCCGGTGCCTGCAAGGGTCCTGCATGAAATGGATGTGAGGGAGTCTCAACCTAGTTCTGACAATGGCTAGCTAGCTGTGTCACCCAGTTCCCCGCTTCATATCATAATGTTACCAACGAGCTAAATTTGAACCACTTAAACTTTTCTTTACATTGTACTTTGAGGGTGATTTTGCGATCCAGCCTCTCAGAGAACATGTCCTGGGGAATCGCAGGCGTACAGCCAAGGATTTGCCATCCAGTTCCCAGTGCTCCCAGCAATCACAGGGAGTGCATCCAGAAAATGAGAGGTGTAGCTCACGGTTTCAGGAGACACACTCTCTGTGAGCACTGCTGTCTGCTGGAATCGATGGATCAACTCTTACATTTCTGTGTTTCTTAAAAAAAAACCACTATGACCACAGCTTAAAACATCTACCAACATTAATATCAAAGCTTTTAACAAATGGGGTATTTGCATTTTCCCAAATCCCTGTAAATTCCAGGGCATCTAGCAATGTAGCAATAACGTTACACGTTTCAATGAGTAATTCACAGGAAGAGGACATTTTTTTTTCAATTTATCTTTATCCCTGGATTTTAACGCTTGGAAAATGTACAATTACAGTGCATGTGGAGTTTCACTGAGAGTGCTGGATCCCCAAATCACCCTCCTAGAACATTGTGCAGCCTCGTACATTGTCTCGTATGCCCGACAGCAAATTTCGATGCCAGTTACTGCTCTCCCAGGTTTTATTTCTTCCATGTAGGCACTGTTTCGTGTTTAGTTAATATTAATTAGTTCAGAAGTCCCCTGGGGTTTTGCTTGTCAGTGTGTACTAAAGTGTTTCCTGATAATAACATCAATACCTCGTACAAGCAATTTCTCTTCCCTGAAGGAATTAAAGGCGTGGTACTGTGCACATGAAATGGTGCCAGAGAATGCCATAAGTCACTCTGTAAAGC
This sequence comes from Squalus acanthias, assembly GCA_030390025.1. Lineage (NCBI taxonomy): Eukaryota > Metazoa > Chordata > Chondrichthyes > Squaliformes > Squalidae > Squalus > Squalus acanthias. Next base: position 85,704,668 of record CM059433.1, read on the forward strand.
CTCATTCCTTTAGTATTTTTGGCAAAAAAATGTTAACCAGGTAAAATTAGATGAGAGATAGACTGGAAGTACAATTTTGACCCAGTTGATTGGAAGGAGGTATAGAGGTATAGTGTAGTAGGTTATGTGTGTGGGTATGAAGTTAGGGCTGGTAGGCAACATTGTAGAAGCTAAGTTACTCACCTGGCCTTGGCAAGATCTCCCAGTAATGCTGGCTAGGGAGTTAGTAAGCGCCCTTAACCAGAGTGCAGTGTGAAGGGTTAGCATATGAGTGTTGCTTTAAGAGGATGAAAAGTGTGGTAATGCCCAGCCTGCACTATGGCTACACACCACCCCTAATACATAAAAACTGCCTTGCACATTCCCAAAACATCTTCCTTCACTCGAAGATGTTTGCACATCTCTAACTTCACCTCTCTCATCACACTTGCTGCACACTCACCCACTGGCAACCTTACACTTGTTTACTTATGTCGTTGCAGGAGAAACTGCTGAACAACTGTAGACAGAGGCAGGCCACTGGAGGGAGGCATCCCAACATTGTGTCCCCAACAAGGAGAAGAATATATAAGATACGCCTGCAGCCATCTGTTCCATGGGCCCACCAAAAAGAATGGTAGGTTTAGATACAACCTTGTTAGCTACCTAATTTATTAAGGTTGATTCAGATAGCTACCATACCAGTGACAGATGCCAAATTGACTTGGAATCCATGAATGTTTCCACAACAAAAGCTTGTGATCTGCATACAGAAACAGCTTCCTCTTAGCAATAAATGCAGTCACCCATGTCAGAGGCCAACTCCAAGGTTTTATTTTAACTACAGTTCTTAAGCATGAATGCATAGAATGCAACCATGGACCCAAGTGCTGAATGCCAGAGGACAGGCAGTATTCAACCAAGAGTTCTTCAAGGCAGCTTTCTCAGCCAACCATCTACAGCTGCTTCATGGTGGACCCTCCCTCCATCATAAGGCCAGGAGTGGGGATGTTCACTAATAATTCCAATGCAGTCAGAAATCCTCTGGGAATAAAGCAGCCCCTGTCAGCCTGCAGCAGACCTTGGATTACATTGTCTGAAACTGCTGCTGCTCTGACTCAAATTAAACACATTTGCAAGGAGATCATTCGTTGTATTTCACTGAATATTGCTTATCTGACGTATTGTACTTCCAGAGGGGGCATAAGCTACATAACAGTAACTTTTCTAACAGATGTAGTAAAGAAAAATATGGGAGTTTATCTGGATTTTTATCATCTATATACTCCAAGCAAAGATAATGATTTGAAATTATGGTCTGGGGCAATAGGTATTGATGTACTTGACTTTTTTTCCTGAAATTCCACTCTCACCATTTTACAGTAGGTGTTAATACCCCCTTTAAAATAGTGAAGAGAGCAATTTGAGACAAATGCATTAAACATTTGTGCCACAGTATTCCACAGTATCATTTCAAAGTTAATGTATAGTAATAAATATGTATCAATATCATAATTTCAATTTAAAAGTTACATCATAACATATATCTTTATTATAAGTGCAAACACAAATTAATTAGAGATTCTACAAGATTTTAAGTTCACCACTACAAAGTACATTATTTAAAACAAGATTTATGCAGCATATCAGTTTTGCAGGTTTGCAAACCAATCAATATATTCATCCTTGAATGTTTTTAGTTTACTTGCAGAAAATGAAAGATGCAATTGGAGGATTGTGCAAAATATACCTGTTAAATTCATACTAATAATATCAATGTTACTGAAGTAAGACTGGACTATAAAGAGTTGTGATGAATGGTGCTATTGTATCTTAAGATGCATCTGCCATACAGAAACATTGGTCATTTTAACTTGGTTCACAAGTTAGCAGAGTGGTAGTAGAAAGCTGAAATTTTGATAACACATAGCAATAAAGTGAAAAAATGTATTTTGAAACTGACATTTCAAGGAACCTAATGACATAATCAGCATTTATTAATAAAATATACAGATCTGGAAAATCAAATCTTCTTGTCACATTGATGAGTATTGTTTTTTCCTGAACTGAGAATTTTAAAATGTGTTTATATTTCTGATATTAATATTCACAGAAGAGAAAATGAGATTATGTGAGATAAATTATTACAGTGTAGCTATATAATATCAGATGGTCCTTACTTAGAAACTCAGAAGTGAATCCATAATTTATCATTGTTTATTCTGTGCCCTTGTTATAAACATACAGACCATTAAATACATTTTGTTATTCAATAGTGTCTCATTTATAAAATTGGTTTGGATGCAAGTGTGTGGATGAACTTTCAGCTGCAACAACTCTCCAAGACTGACTCAGTCAATGTTGCAAAATTGTTAATTTGTCTCTCTAATTATCTCAATTTCTATTACTGTGATTATTAACACTGTAAATATAAATATATTTTAAAACTCTTGGTTTAGGAAAGGACTGAAGAGGGAATTGAATTATTATTGCCAGAAGTTAGCAGCAAAGCTGCTGTCGGGCGCTGAGAAAATGTATTTGCGTTGTTGTAATGTTAAGTTTCAAAAGATCAGAGAACTGCACTTCATAGAATTTGAACGAAAGCAACTTCACATAATGGTGCTGAATATATTAAAAGCCTCTTCCGTATTTGTATTAACAGAGAATACAATTCATATGTTAAGAATCCAATAAAATGTATACTTATTATATTTTATAGCATTTGTAGTATACTTGGTGGTATGTTTCCGAATTTGGAATTTAACTTACGCATGAGCCCTCAGCAAGACAGCATAAGGTCATCAGATATACAAGCTGCTCATTAAATGATACTTTGATAATTTATTAATCTGTCATTTCCTGCATGCCTGTATAATGTTTTTCAGTAAATTTTATTTCTTGATCAAAAATCCTTTATTATCATTCAAAATGTCTTGCAGTGAAATCGCTTAGATTATCAACTCACAACTCTGCCTATAGCAATGGATTTGTTCGGTGAATCAGAAATCCTGAGAAGGATGATTGCATTTTATTGGAGGAATATAAACCATTAAACTGTTCTGAAGGCAACTGTAAATATATTTGATCTATTTCCTGTAGCTGTAATACAGCACTCCCTGAGGCTTGATCAATCTTTTCTTCCTTGTAGTCATCATACGTGTATAGAACCGGTTTGTCATTTTTATACAAAGCAACTTGAACACTTTTGCCTTTGACATGGACATGATATGAGAAGTAGTAGATGCCTGGTACTTGACATGTAAAAATTCCAGTTTCTGGATCATAAATATTGGCTTGATTGTACAGTATTCTGTCAAAAACTATTGGTAATCCGGCTGTAGAATATGGTGTAGAGAGAATGGCTTTAAAACCTTGACCAGTATTTGACATTCCTGATGTTTGTTGTAATTTAGTGTAAGTACTGTATCTGCTTGACTGCATTACAGTTTCCCCTGGTGGACCTGGTGAACCTGGTGGACCTGGTGGGCCAGGGATGCCAGGAAGTCCTGATGATCCCTGTAGTTCTGCATCACCAGATGCTCCCTTCAACAGGGTTCCAAATAGGAAAGGGTTGGATCGGCCTGGTAGACCTTGTTGTCCTGGATCTCCTGTGTCTCCTTTTCGTCCTGGAGGACCTTGAGACCCAACTGGTCCTCGCTGGCCAACTTTCCCAGCAGGTCCTATCACTCCATTATTGCCTCGAAGCCCCAAGGGCCCTTGAAGACCAAAAGCACCTTGTATACCAGCTTCACCATGTGTACCTATGGGTCCTTTATCACCTTGTGGACCAGGTGGTCCTTGTTTTCCTTGTGAACCTGGGATACCTTCTTCTCCTACAATTCCTGATTTTCCAGGAGGACCTGTTGGTCCTTCTTCACCTTGTAATCCAGGAATTCCAGGCAGCCCTATTGCACCAGGTTCTCCTGTAGATCCTGGATTGCCACTTTCACCTAAAAAACCTGGCATACCTGCTAGTCCTATTGGCCCTGGTGATCCTTTGGGTCCTGCAATACCGAATTCACCATCTATTCCTGGATTTCCTTTCTCACCAGCATGACCGTAAAAGCCTCTGGGACCAGTCTCCCCTTTAAGGCCTGGCAAACCTGGTTTTCCCACAGCTGGTGGGCCAGGTTTACCCGGCACACCTTTTGGACCCGGAGTACCCTTGATCCCAGGAAACCCTGGAAGACCTTGTTTACCATCTACTCCTGGCATTGAAATTGCTATACCAGGTGGACCTTGTGATCCTCTTTCACCAGGTAGACCTGAAGTTCCAGGTATACCAGATTTTCCTATTTCACCTTTCTCTCCTGATGTGCCAAAAATACCAGGAACTCCTGGTGTACCTGCGATTGCTTCTCCACCAGGTCCTGGATCACCATGTGGCCCTGGATAACCCTTTCCTCCTGCAAATCCAGGAAGGCCAATTTCAACTTCACCTTTTTTCCCACGCAGGCCCGGACTTCCTGGTTCTCCATTTTTTCCAAATTCACCTTTTGGCCCTGGAGAACCTGGTGGTCCTTGGGAACCTGACTCGCCACTTGCAGATATTGCAATGGCTCCAGGAGCGCCTTGAGGTCCGAATGGGCCTTTTAGTCCTTGTCGCCCTTGAGGTCCTATGTCACCAAATCGTCCACAAAGTCCTTTTTCACCACTTTCTCCTGGTATTCCTGGTATTCCTGGTTCTCCCACATAGGATATTCCTGGTATTCCTTGCAGTCCAGGTGATCCACACATACCTGGGGGACCTATATTCGTAACACCATTTGCTCCTGGTGGGCCTCTTGGTCCAGGTAATCCCTGTGGACCTATGAAAAGAAATAAGCACAGTTTACATTATGGCACCAAGAATATGTATTCCGTACTATGTAACATTATTCTCCTAAGCTTTACTAATTAATATCTCATCGTGTTAAATCCAATAGGGAATTCAGGAGAAACATCTTTACCCAGAGTGTGGTGAGAATGTGGAACTCGCTACCACAAGGAGTAGTTGAGGCGAATAGCATAGATACATTTAAGGGGAAGCTACATAAGCATATGAGGGAGAAAGGAATAGAAGGTTAGGCAGATAGCGTTAGATGAAGTAGGGTGGGATGAGGCTCCTGTGAAGCACAAACACGGCATGGACCAGTTGGGCTGAATGACCTGTTTCTGTGCTGTAAATTCTATGTAATTCCAGGTAATAACATTTTTTAAAGAATTGATATTGAGAAAGCTTTAGCAGCTGACACCTTAGACTGGGCTTGCTCATACAGTAAATCAGAGATATCCATGGACCCTGGATTTGACCAGTACCACGCTTGCAACATAGTTAATGATGTCAATGGAAAGTACAATCGGGTAGGGTGTAAAACATACGGTTGATCCGATCCTGTCAGTTTCCCACTGAGTGGATTAAGTTAAAATTACTCCACTATGTTTGTAATAGTTTTACATTATAGAATCAAACATAAGGATTATAGTGCATTATAAAAGTAGAAAAGCTCTTTATTGCTTCAAACCATAAAGTATTTGTATTGTATAATTTTATATGAAGATTTTAGATCAGCCAATACATTGTGAATATCTGTTGGCTGCTTTCTGCAAGTTCTTTTTGTGGGAGAAAGTGAGACAATATACCCATCTGTCTAGATATAGCTATTAGTTTAAAGGGTCAGGCCAGCAATTTTCTGATATGCACTCATGTCACATGAGGTAACTCACCGAGTGTGAGGGCTCAGAAATTCTATCCTCACCTTTAAACATTTAAGTGTTATTCTTGATTTAGTGGTAGCATTCTCACCACTGACTCAAAAGATTGATAGTTCAAGTTCCACTCAAGAGAAATTCTGTGACTGTAACCGTGGTGTATTTTCCCTCCTTGTCCACCTTGACCTTTTCTGCAGTCTTTGACGCAGTTGACCACACCACCTTCCTCCAACACCTTTCCTCCATTGTCCAGCTTAGTGGGACCACCCTCATTTACCTCCATTCTCACTTATCCAATAATAACCAATGCATCTCCAACAATGGCTTCTCTTTCCACCCCCAAGGATCTATCCTTGACCCCCTCCTGTTCCTCATCTACATCCCGCTCCTTGGCGACATTATCTAAAGACATGCAGTCAGTATCCACATGTTTGATGACAACACCCAGGTCTACCTCTCCCCCGCCTCTCTCAATCCCTCCACTGCATCTGTGTGGTCAAACTCTTTGCCTGACATCCAGTCATGTTGAGCTACAATTTGCTCCAGTTAAACAATGGGAAGATCGAAGCTGTCGTCTTCAGCCCCCACCACAAATACCTGTAAATTTATCACTGATTCCATCATCCTTCCCAGCCACTGTCTCAGGTTGAATTCGATTATTCACTACCACAGCATCCTATCTGACCCTGATCTGAGCTTCTGACCCCATATCCTCTCCATCATAAAGAACACCTACTTCCACCTCCATAATACAGCAAGTGTCTCACCTCCTGACTCCCCAGAGCCTTTCCACCATCTACAAGGCACAAGTCAGGAGTGTGATGGAATACTCTCCACTTGCCTGGATGAGTGCAGCTCCAACAACACTCAAGAAGCTCGACACCATCCAGGACAAAGTAGCCCGCTTGATCGGCACCCCATCCACCACCGTAAACATTCACTCCCTCCACCACTGGCGTACTGTGGCTGCAGTGTGTACCATCTACAAGATGCACTGCAGCAACTAACCAAGGCTCCTTCGGCAGCACCTCCCAAACCTGCGACCTCTTCCACCTAGAAGAACAAGGGCAGCAGGTGCATGGGATCACCATCACCTCCAAGTTCCCCTCCAAGTCACACACCATCCTGACTTGGAAGTATATCACCGATCCTTCATCGTCGCTGGGTCAAAATCCTGCAACTCCCTCCCTAACAGCACTGTGGGACTACCTTCACCACACGGACTGCAGCGGTTCAAGAAGGCAGCTCACCACCACCTTCTCAAGGGCAAATAGGGATGGGCAATAAATGCTGGCCTTGCCAGCGATGCCCACATCCCATAAACAAATTAAAAAAAAAAAAAATTTGCGAACTTCCACCCCTGCATCAGTCCATCTGCTGCTGATATACTCATCCATGCCTGTCACCTCCAGACTCAACTATTTCAGTGCTCTCTTGGCCAGCCTCCCATCCTCCAAACTTTTGTAAACTTCAGCTCATCCGAAACTCTGCTGCTCGTATCCTATCCCGCAACCAAATCTCGCTCACCCAGTCCTTGTTGACTTCTTTTGACTTCCCATCCCCCACCACCTCCAATTTAAAATTCTTATCCTTGTGTTTAAATTTCTTCAAAGCTTTGCCTTCCCTATCTCTGTAACCTCCTCCAGGCCTACAACCCCCTCCCATGAACATTGACTCTAGCCTCTTGTACATTCTCCCCTCCCTATGCCCCACTATTGCCGTTGGTGCCTTCCCTATGCGTCTCCACTTCTTCATCTGCCTCTCCTCCTTTAAGACCCTCCTTAAAACTCACCTTTTTGGCCAGGTTTTTGGTCACTTCTCCTAATGTCTCCTTCTTTGGCCCAGTATCTATTTTTGTTTGATTACAACAACAACAACTTGCATCTATATAGCGCCTTTAACCAAGGTGCTTCACAGGCGTGTTCTCAAACAAAATTTGACACCGAGCCACATAAGGAGATATGAGGACAGGTGATCAAAAGCTTGGTCAAAGAGATAGGTTTCAAGGAGCATCTTAAAGGAGAGAGAGATAGAGAGCAATGTGCCCTCTAATTTTTTTTGGGTGCGCAGTCCCTTTAACGGGCTGCACGGCCCACTCAAATTTCCGCACATGCAGAGTTTTTCCCATTTAAAAGCCGGTGAGTGGCATCCACTTGACCTCCAGACCACCACACGGCCGCGCAGCTTAACAGGAACATTGGTAAAAGAGGCGAAGAGCCTTAGCAAGGGAATTCCAGAGCCTATGGCCCAGGCAGCTGAAGGCATGGCCGCCAATGGTAGAGCAATTAAAATTGGGGATGCACAAGAGGGAATTGGAGGAGCACAGGTATCTCGGGGAGTTGTAGGGCTGGAGAACTTAGAGATGGCTTGGGTGCGAGGCCATGGAGGTATTAGTAAAGCACCTTGGGACATTTTTCTACATTAAAGGTGCTATATAAAAGTAAGTTATTTTTGTTGTTGACTTGAACACATGGGGGGAAAAATTCAGTTGGTTGCGCCTCCCACTAGCGCCTTAAGAGGGCGCTAATGGGGCGCAAAGCATCTAGCGCCCAGGCGCGGTGAAGTTTGCGCCGCTCGCGAAATTAACTAGACATTTTGCGGCGGCGCTAAACACTACCGCTACGATCTCCTGCGCCGGCAGATCGTGACGTCAGTCGAGTGCGCAACGCCCCGGTATCGCCCCGGAGCGGATATTGAGTGGCGCCCCCTGCCTTACCACCTGACGGTAGCAACGACAGGTTGAGGGGAGCGTTCTGCAGTCATGAAGGGAAAGGGGGAGCGCTATTTAAAGGTGACCGCTTCCTGCCTTTTATTGTTGGTGCCATTTTTGAACTACGCATTCTGAGAGAGAGAGAGAGAGACTTCTGGAGAGATTCAACGTTGTGTGAAGGAATTTTGGGTACTGAGCAGCACTTTGCAGGTTCATTTTGATTTTCCATTCCTTGTATCGATTTAGAAGAGACTGTGGGGGCTGCACTCTGAGCTCTTTGCCTGGTACTCTCCATTGTTCTTTCCAGCAGATTTGGTGTGCAGGTCTCTCCAGGCCGCGATTCAAGGCTGCAATGAGCAGGATGTGGATGGAAAGCAAGATTAACCCTCCCCTTTAAGAACTGGCCCGTGCCATTGTGTGTGTGTTCCATTGCTGACTGACATTACATGAGCTTCGCCAGCGCTCTGAGGTAGCGCCTCGCTCCTCGGCCTTTGCGCCTTAAGACAGGTGTGAAGTGCCTGATTTAGCGCTCCAATCACCTCCAGGGGCGATAAAAGTCAAGTTTGCAGTCGGTGGCGATAATTAGCGCCAGGCGCTAATCTTTGCGCCCGGCCGATAATTGCGCACCAAATGGGGCGATACTGAATTTCTCCCCCATGATCTATTACTGAGGGGATGTTGCATTGACAGAGGTGCCATCTTTCGGAGAAGATGTTAAATCTAGCCTTACTCAGGTGGACGTAAAAAATCTTATGGCACTATTTGAAAAAGAGCAGGTGAGTATTCCCAGTATCCTGGCCAACATTTATCCCTCAATCAACATCACTAAAACACAGATTATCTGGTTATCTATTTCATTGCTGTTTGTGGGACTTTGCTGTGTGCAAATTGGCTGCTGCAGTCACCTACATTGCATTAGTGACTATACTTCAAGCGCTTTGGGATTTCCTCATCATGTAAGTTCTTTCTTTCGTTCTAAATGTGCTACAAATTCCCAGCAAATCAACTATTCCTAAATTGATTAACTCTGAACAAAAAGCCTACAGATATTCAAGAGACAATGTTCCTGTTTGCCACAAAAGCAGTTGATCTGTAGGGAAGGGACTTCCATCTCCACCTTGCTCCCTGCAAACCCGGCCCAAGCCCGTTTCCTGGGGTCAGGATCATTTGCATATTGAGGGTTGGCACTGGATCCATTTACAGCACCACTGGAGTATCCACCTCAGGTGGGGGGACAGCGTGGCATGACTAGGGTGCCAGCTGAAGATTAAAAAAGGGTTTCAAATTTTAAAATTCCACTTTTGACTGAGGCAAAGTAATCATTTACACTTTAAGCTCCACCTCCACGGGCCATGCCAACACTGGATGCCAGAAACACACCAGAAAACTCGACAGCCAGTGTTGCGAGGGTGCAAATGTGTGGAAATTTGTCATATGATATCATCTCATCATTTGCATCCTATTATAATACAGCTGCCCAAATCTGGGTGGTTGTATTAGTCATCCGGTATCACTTCCAACAGCAAATCCCAGAAGTGGTGTCAGGTGGTTCCAATCAATATTTCCATTCCTGCTTGCTCATTAGGAAAACTGATCCCTCACTGGCTACAGTCACCCATAAGTAACAGCAGAGTGACTGTTGCCCATGGAACCGGTAATGGAGTCAATACTTCCAAAAAAGGAAGGAAGAGAAAAGTGGACTGGATTAGTATTTGGTTATGGTCAGGAATCAAGGTGACAATATATGTAAGATGATCAAATAGTCTTCTGTGCTGTTGACACTGAGTTGCTTATAAACCTGGTTTCCTCAGATCGCACACTTAAAGTTTAACTAAAGTGCTTGGGCTAGAAATTCAAGATCGCTAAAAATCTGCTGGTGCCACCACGGGCTGGAGTTAACAGCCACCAAAATTGATGGTGCTGGCAAGACCGGGATATTCATGCTGGTTGCTAATTAACATTGCCCAATGCTAAACTCACAGTGCAAGGCCATTTTCATGGCGGTAGTCTTAGCAGGAGACCCAATGTAACGTGACCGTAGCGTCATTGCAGCAAGAACAGCCTTCTCTTAAAGCAAGGCTGTCATTTCAGAAAGCAGTGCAGTCCCTTAAAGGGGAACTGCCTTCTAAAATAAAAAAAATAAAAATCATTTCAAAATAGGTCATTTTTAGCCCTTATAGCTCAACTGACTTTTGAAAAAAAATTAACATTAGAAAGAATTCCCACATGCAAGTCTTCACCTCTTAAAGCTGAATTGCCTTCCACAACTAAAAAAATGTCAAAAGTTCTTCAGTACTAAAACAAATGGTTCAGCAAGCCAGGCAAGGGGCACCCAGGTCTCTAGCTTTGTGCAGGGGGTCAACACTGCAAGAGAGCACCTCTACCCACAGGGTAGAGGACCTCTTCTTCTCGCATGTACCTCTTGCTTTCCCGCCCTCCACTCACCACAACTCCACCCTTGTGCCTTCCTCATTTTACACACCCAAGAAATACAGCCTGCCCAGCCAGTGGTTGACCATGAAGAGGGAGCGGAGAGTGAAGAAGAAGAAACACTGTCACTCGATTTCACACTCCCAGCCATCAGCTACTCAAGGTCAACCAGCAAGGCCATTTGCAGTGTCCCCACTAAAAGTCAGTTCGTGCTCCATGGAGCCACTGCCACTCCCCTGGGGCAGGGCCTCCGCATTCCTAGTAATCTGTTGGAGGATAGATTGCTGCAATGCTGTGACACCCTGCAAGCCCCTTTCCACACTGGTAAATGCCACGATGTCAATGTACTTTTTTTCCACTGATCTTAATTACTTTAAGTTCCTCACTCTCATTAGCCACTTGGTCCCCCACTGTTTTTGGTATGTTTTTTGTGTCTTCTACTGGTAAGACAGATACAAAATATTTATTTAAAGTCTCTACCATTTCCTTATTCTCCATTATAACTTATCTTGTCTTAGCCTCTAAGAGACCAATGCTTACTTTTGCTATTCTCTTCCCTTTTACATACTTGTCGAAGCTCTTATAATCTGTTTCTATATTTCTTGCTAGTTTACTCTCATTCTATTTTCTCCCTTTTTACCAATTTCTTAGTCATCCTTTGCTGGTTTCTAAAGCTCTCCCAATCCTTAGGCTTACTACTATTCTTCGCAACATTGTAAGTCTCTTCTTTTAATCTAATACAATCCTTAATATCTTTAGTTAGCCATGGATGGATTACTTTTCCCATGGAGTTTTTATTTCTAAATGGAATGTATATTCGTTGAGAATTTTGGAATATTTCTTTAAATGTTTGCCTCTGCTTATCTACCATCATACCTTTTAATCGAATTTCCAGATCTACCTTAGCCAACTCACCCCTCATACCCATGTAATTGGTTTTATTTAAGTTTAAGGGGGAGAAATTTGGTATCGCCCCGATTGGGGCGCAATAATCAGCTGGGTGCAAAGTTTAGCACCTGCCGTTAATTATCGCCTCCAACTGCAAACTTGGCTTCTATCGCCCCTGGAGGTGATTGGAGCGCTAAATCAGGCGCTACACACCTCTCTTAAGGCGCTAACGCTGAGGAGTGAGGCGCTACCTCAGAGCGCTGGCGAAGCTCAAGTGATGTCAATCAGCAATGGAACACAGACACAATGGCGCGGGCCAGTTCTTAAAGGGAAGGGTCGATCTTGCTCTCCATCCACACCCTGCTCATTACAGCCTTGAATCTCGGCCTGGAGAGACCTGTACATCAAATCTGCTGGAAAGAACAATGGAGAGGCCCAGGGAAAGAGCTCAGAGTGCAGTCCCTATAGTCTCTTCTAAATCGATGCAAGGAAGGTCAAATCAAAATGAACCTGCAAAGTGCTGCTCAGCACCCAAAACTCCTTCACACAGCGTTGAATCTCTCCAGAAGTCTCTCTCTCTCTCTCTCTCTCTGAATGTGTGGTGCAAAAATGTCGGCGACAAAAAGAGGCAGGAAGCGGTTGCCTTTAAATAGCAGTCCCCCAGCCACTTCCCGACTGCAAAACTCTCCCCTCAACATGTCGTTGCTAGCGGCAGGCGGTAAGGCAGGGGGCGCCTCTCAATATCCGGTCCGGGGCGCTACCGGGGCAGTGCACGCTCGACTGACATCACGATATGTGGGCGCAGGAGATCATGGCGGTAGTGTTTAGCACTGCCGTAAAATGTCGTCAATTTCACGAGCGGCGCAAACAATGCCGCACCCGGGCGCTAGTTGTTTTGCGCCCCATTAGGGCCCTCTTAGGGCACTAACGGGAGGCGCAAAGCAACCGAAATTTTCCCCCATAGACTCTAGTTTCGGACTTAGAATTTCACATTGAGTTTGAGCGTGAAATACTTATCATATTATGATCATTCTTCCCCAGAGGATCCTTTACTATGAGATTACTAATTAACCCTGTCTCATTACACAATACAAGATCTAAAATAGCCTGTTCTCTGGTTGGTTCCATGATATATTGTTCTAGGAAACTGTCTCGAATGCATTCGTCCTCCAGACTACCTTTGCCAATTTGATTTGCCCAGTCTATATGAAGATTAAACTCCCTCACAATTATTGCATTACCTTTGTTACAAGCTCCAATTATTTGTGGATTAATACTCTGTCCAACAGTATAGCTACTGTTAGGGGGCCTATAAATGACTCCCACCAGTGTCTTCTGCCCCTTGTTATTTCTTATCTCCACCCATACTGATTCTACTTCCTGATCTTCTGAACCAAGATCCTTTCTCACTATTGTCCTTATGTCATCCTTTATTATCAGGGCTACCCACCCTTTTCGAAACATCAAGTACCTTGGAATATTTAGTTCCCAACCTTGGTCACCCTGCAACCACGTCTCTGTAATGGCTATTAGATCAAACCTATTTATCTCTATTTGTGCCACTAATTCATCTATCTTGATATGAATGCTTTGTACATTCAGATAAAGAGTCTTTAATTTGAACTTTTTACCATTATTCCCTGCATTTACCTTATTCGCTGATGCACTATTATCGTTAAACTCTCTGTCCCTTCCTGTCACACTCTGCTTATCTTTACCCAAATCACTACACTGCTCCATTGCTTCCACTTTTATCTTTAGCTTTCTAAATTTCCCTTCACCTGACCCCCTACCCCCCCTAAACTTTTTACTTTAAAGCTCTATCTACAGCCCTAGTTATTCGATTCGCCAGGACACTGGTCCCAGCCTGATTTACGTGGAGGCCGTCCCAACGGAACAACTCCCTCTTTCCCCAGTACTGGTGCCAGTGCCCCATGAATCAAAACCCCTTCCTCCCACACCACTCTTTGAGCCATGCATTTAAATCTCTGATCTGCTTGTCCCTATGCCAATTTGTGCGTGGCTCAGGTAACAATCCAGAGATTATTACCTCAGAGGTTCTGCATTTTAATTTGGACCCGAGCTCCTCAAACTCTCTCAGCAGAACCTCATTCCTAGTTCTACCTATGTTGTTGGTTCCTACGTGGACCACGACAACTGGATCCTCCCACTCCCACTCCAAATTCTTCTATAGCCACGAGGAGATATCCTTAACTCTGGCAGACAACACAGCCTTTGGAACTCCTGGTCGCAGCCGCAGAGAACAGTATCTATCCCCCTTACTATATTGTCCTCTACCACGACAACATTTGTTTTCACTCCCCCTCATCCCCGCCCACCCCCCCATTTAAATGGCCTCCTGTACAACGGTGCCGTGGTCAGTTTGCTCATTCAGCCTTGTGCTGCAAAGGAAGCTGAGACATCAGCCATCAAACACTGCATCAAGGTTGGGTCCACAAGTGCGCTAATGGAGTTGCCCATCACTTCCATGCTGAAAATCATGGGCTCCAAGCTCTGCACAAAGCCCTGTGCAAGGTTGGTGCCGGACTCCTCCATGCTCCTTGACATTGCACTCAGGCTTTCTAGCAGGCCTGCCAATGCACCAAGCATTTCATTGTGCATACCCTCTGGGGAACTGGCACCTATGCTACCCTTTCCCCCTGTGCTGGCTGCAGGCCAATTGTGCCTGGTGTCTCTCCACATGCAGATCCCGCCTCTAACTTAACCTCTAAACTATACAGAGTGTCAGTATCTGAGCTGGTGGCTGCGAGTGTAAAATCGAGTGATGGTGCTGTGTCTTCATCATCAGTGCCTTGGTGCTCTTCTATTTTGTGCTCCTCCACCAGTGCCTGGCCAGGTGTCAGTTCTTGGCTATCTGAAAGGAGAAAGACACAAGGGTAAGGTTGTGGTGAGAGGACGGGGGAAAGCAAGATGTGTATGCTTACATCATGTGCAGCTTGTAAATCAGAAGATATTGTGGGATGAGGGCGAAGTGGGATGTGAGAAGGAGGATTACGTATGATGATACCGGCATCTTGTATTCTTTCAGCCCCGCCGCTGGCCATGGGCTCAGCGATGCCCCTCCTAATACTGGCCAGCACCGTCTCCTCTATTGGGGTCAGGTTCTGCAGGCATGCCTGCTGCCCGCGGTTAGGTCCTGCTTGCGCCGGTTGTGAGCTACCGTTTCCTGCAAGAGAAAGGGAAGTGTGTCAGTGAGTGTGGTGCAATGTGTTTGGGTGATATGCCTGTCATGGTTGAATAGCTGACACTGTGTGCAAGCTGTGAGATATGGGTGTGAGGCTTGAAGCAGTGGTAAGTGTGTGATGATTAAGTGAAGCTATGAATATGAGGTATGATTCGTGTTTGGTAGATATTGTTGGTAGATGAGTGATTGGGGGTGTGCTGCATTTTTAAAAATTCGTTTATGGGATCTGGGCGTCGCTGGCAATGCCAGCATTTATTGCCCATTCCTAGTTGCCCTTGAGAAGGTGGTGGTGAGCCGCCGCCTTGAACCGCTGCAGTCCGTGTGGTGATGGTACTCCCACAGCGCGGTTAGGGAGAAAGTTCCAGGATTTTGACCCAGCGACAATGAAGGATCGGCGATATACTTCTAAGCCAGGATGATGTGTGACTTGGAGGGGAACTTGGAGGTGGTGGTGTTCCCATGCGTCTGCTGCCCTTGTCCTTCTAGGTGGAAGAGGTCGCAGGTTTGGGAGGTGCTGCCGAAGAAGCCTTGGCAAGTTGCTGCAGTGCATCTTGTAGATGGTACACACTGCAGCCACGGTACACCGGTGGTGGAGGGAGTGAATGTTTAAGGTGGTGGATGAGGTGCCAATCAAACGGGCTGCTTTGTCCTGGATGGTGTCGAGCTTCTTGAGTGTTGTTGGAGCTGCACTCATCCAGGCAAGTGGCGAGTATTCCATCACACTCCTTACTTGTGCCTTGTAGATGGTGAAAAGGCTTTGGGGAGTCAGGAGGTGAGACACTCGCCGCAGAATACCTAGCCTCTGACCTGCTCTTGTTGCCACAGTATTTATGTGGCTGGTCCAGTTAAGTTTCTGGTCAATGGTGACCCCCCAGGATGTTGATAGTGGGGGATTCAGCGATGGTAATGCCGTTGAATGTCAATGGGAGGTGGTTAGACTCTCGCTTGTTGAAGATAGTCATTGCCTGGCACTTCTGTGGCGCGAATGTTACCTGCCACTTATCAGCCCAAGCCAGAACGTCGTCCAGGTCTTGTTGCATGCGGGCATGGACTGCTTCATTATCTGTGGAGTTGTGAATGGCACTGAACACTGTGCAGTCATCAGCGAACATCCCCATTTCTGACCTTATGTTGGAGGGAAGGTCATTGATGAAGCAGCTGAAGATGGTTGGGCCTAGGACATTGCTCTGAGGAACTCCTGCAGCGATGTCCTGGGGCTGTGATGATTGACCTTCAACCACCACAACCATCTTCCTTTGTGCTAGGTATGACTCCAGCCAGTGGAGCATTTTCCCCTCGATTCCCATTGACTTCAGTTTTACTAGGGCTCCTTGATGCCACACTCGGTCAAATGCTGCCTTGATGTCAAGGGCAGTCACACTCACCTCACCTCTGGAATTCAGCTCCTTTGTCCATGTGTGGACCAAGGCTGTAATGAGGTCGGGAGCCGAGTGGTCTTGGCGGAACCCAAACTGGGTATCAGTGAGCAGGTTATTGGTGAGTAAGTGCCGCTTGATAGCACTGTCGATGACACTTTCCATCACTTTGCTGATGATTGAGAGTAGACTGATGGGGTGGTAATTGGCCGGGTTGGATTTGTCCTGCTTTTTGTGGACAGGACATACCTGGGCAGTTTTCCACATTGTCGGATAGATGCCAGTGTTGTAGCTGTACTGGAACAGCTTGGCTAGAGGCGTGGCTAGTCATGGAGCACAAGTCTTCAGCACGAAAGCTGGGATATTGTCGGAGCCCATAGCCTTTGCTGTATCCAGTGCGCTCAGCCGTTTCTTGATATCACGTGGAGTGAATCGAATTGGCTGAAGACTGGCTTCTGTGATGGTGGGGACCTCGGGAGTAGGCCGATATGGATCATCCACTCGGCACTTCTGGCTGAAGTTGGTTGCAAACGCTTCAGCCTTGTCTTTTGCACTCACGTGCTGGGCTCCACCATCATTGAGGATGGAATATTCTTGGAGCCTCCTCCTCCCGTTAGTTGTTTAATGGTCCACCACCATTCACAACTGGATGTGGCAGGACTGCAGAGCTTTGATCTGATCCGTTGATTGTGGGATCGCTTAGCTCTTCTACACTCTTGTTGAACCAGGGTTGGTCCCCTGGCTTGGTGGTAATGGTAGAGTGAGGGATATGCCGGGCCTTGAGGTTACAGATTGTAGTGGAATACGATTCTGCTGCTGCTGATGGCCCACAGCGCCTCATGGATGCTCAGTTTTGAGCTGCTAGATCTGTTCCCATTTAGCATGGTGGTAGTGCCACACAACACGATGGAGGGTGTTCTCAGTGTGAAGACGGGACTTCGTCTCCACAATGACTGTGTGGTGGTCACTGCTGCCAATGCTGTCATGGACAGATGCATCTGCGACAGGTAGATTGGTGAGGACGAGGTCAAGTAGGTTTTTCCCTCTTGTTGGTTCTCTCACCACCCGTCACAGGCCCAGACTGGCAGTTGTGTCCTTCAGGACTCGGCCAGCTCGGTCAGTAGTGGTGCTACCGAGCCACTCTTGGTGATGGACATTGAAGTCCCCCACCCAGAGTACATTCTGTGCCCTTGCTACTCTCAGTGCTTCTTCCAAGTGGTGTTCAACATGGAGAAGTACTGATTCATCATTGAGTAGTGTGTGAGGCTCGTGGTGCAGATGGTGGGATATGGCATTTGAAGACGAATTCACTGACCTTGACCACTCATGTGAGGTCATTAAACTTTTTCTTGCACTGCGTCCAGGTCCTTGGGGCTATACTGCTGCCATTCACCACAGCGGCTATCTGCTCCCATTAGATTTTACGCATTTGCCTGGAGGGCCTCCTGGCCCCCTGTGGAAATAGGACCTCTCTCCTCATGTTGACCTACTGCACCAAGGCCTCCAGTGTTGCATCAGAGAACCTTAGAGCATGCTCTCTCCCCTGTTGTGATATCATTGGTCTTTTTTTCTCCTCTCACTCTCTTCCCCAGCCAGTTCAATGAGCAGATGCAGGCAGAATGCACCTCCCCTTTAAGAGGTGCAGACTGCCTTTAAGAAGTGCAGGATAACGTTAATTGGTGTCAGCATGAACTTGGGCCCCCGCTAAGCGTTTAGCCGCTCAGCGGCGCATTCAGCGCTGGGCTGAACACCACAATCATGCTAATCAGCAGGCAGCACAAAGTTAGTGTGCTGCCTCCATTCCTTTGAACGGGCCTGGGGTGATCATGCATCGCGATCCCTGCGCCCGTTTTCGGGGACAAATGAATTTTTAGCCCTACGTGTCTCAGTGAGGATACTTCAATCTGATTGGTTGAAGAGCCTCGCTGTTGCTTGACCTGTTCACAGATACCACAGTTCACCTGTAGAGGGTGCCGCGCTGAAACAGACAGCGGTTTAGTGGAAATCCCCGCTGACAAGCTGCAGAAAGTCCAGAGGCCCATAACATTCAATGGTGTTTAGCATACGTCAATGCGGGCAGCCCTGGCCTCCTGGCACCAGTGACACATTGTCTAGTCCCGTGTCCCCTGTGACCCATCCAAACCCATGCCCCTTCCCCACACTCCCTTGCACCCATACCCCAATCACCCCCCCCCCCTCCCCACCACCCCTGGAAAGTGCTAATGCACAGACTCGGCAGGCAGCAACCCTTCAATGGCTACTGGTGCCTCACACTGCAGCCTGGCATTCCAGGCATATCATGAGAGGTGTACCATCATCACCACTAAATTATGCATCAAAACCAAAGCAAAATACTGCGGATGCTGGAAATCTAAAACAAAAACAGAAAATGGTGGAAACAGCATTAAATGATGCATTATCTGATGAGGTCTTCCATTGTCACCGCCTTTAGCCACTTTATCAGCCCCCTTGAGTATTGCATTTAGTTCTGGTCCCTGAGAGAGCACAAAGTGCACATTCAAGCCCTCGCACCTGTCACAAAGGAGCCACAAGGTTGATCTGCAATGCCAGAGGACTGGGTTATGAGGAAGGACTGGAGAGACTTGGGCTTTTCAGCTTTGATCGGAAACAACTGAAAGGTGATCTGATTGTGGTATGTTGACAGAAATGGTATGTTTAAGGTAGACCCGGAATGCTACTTCAAGTTGAACTCGGATAGTAGGGCAAGAGGATATAAGTTCAAAATAATAAAGGACAAATTTAGGACTGATGTTGGGAAATTATTTTTGATACAAATCGTAACTAACATAACGAATGGACTTCTGGGTAGAATAGTAGAGGCAAAATAATAGAATCATTGAAGAAACACTTGGGCTGTGCTGGGTGAACTAAGATGGTTCCAGTGGTCCTCTTCTGAATTTGCCTTGTGAACTTTGAAATTTTTTCTCATGTACAGTGGAAAATTCCCCCCAAAAAAGAAGGAACCAGATTCCCTGATGGATTGAGCGGCACTAAACTGGGATTTTCATTTTTGCTCCTTTAAGTATAAATGCAGGACAACAATCCCATTATACTAGGAAGGGCTTTATATGGTGGGGACATGGGAGGATCACACAAAGCTCTTTTATTCTTACAAAAGCAAAATACTGCGGATGCTGCAAATCTGGAATAAAAACAGATATTCTTTCTATGGATTTTTTGGGGCCTTTTGAATCATGTGGGCCTGCACGATCAAGTGAGATATTTTAAAATCATATGGTAGGTAGTTATTCGTACACCACCACGAAAAACAAGAACATAAAAAGGTAACTAGGCAGAGAAAAGAACGAAAGAAAATGGCTAAAACTGGAAAGAGGCAGGAAGATTTTGTTCAAGTAAACATCGGAACAGTAAGTAGTACCAGCTTTTTACCAGCAGATGATGCTGTTGTGCTTTATTAAAAATCAATTGACAGATTTGTTTCACGCGTGCAGCTAGATTCTTCAACTTTAAAGAGATTGAAAATTGTTTTTATTTTTTTGCTGATTCCCACAAATCACTGTCCACTCTGCTTTGAATCGGCAGTTTGGATTTGTTTCTAATTGCAGTCCGACCCCGGAGTGTGCTGGCTTTTTCCCCAGAACTTATCTGTGGTATATGGAAAACTTTCCTAGTCCTGCACCTGGTATACTAGATCAACAGGGCACAGCAAATACAGGAAAATCGGACGGGTTGGAGCTCACAACCCCAAAGGGACACCACCCAGTTTTCTGTTATTCGCTCTGCTCAGGCAATCCAGTATCCCTACGTGCAGGAACAAGAAAATGCTCCTAATATACATTAATAAAATTATGGCTGTCCTTAGTTTTCTGAAGCATGACTCTGGGTCCTAAAGTTGCAAAAATAATTTCTTATTTAATAAAATGTTATACTACAGAGTCCTAGGCTTAACTTTCTGTGTGGGGCTCAGGGGAACATACTTCTCCTCCTGGCCCCACAAGGAAAATCAAAAAAAGTTAACTCACTTACCTTTTTGGGCCTCTTCCTGCCCCAACTCCTCTTCCCGCGAGGTTGGCCTGGTGGGAATACCACAACAGCTTCTCCACGCAGGCCTCTGATTAAAATAGCAGTCAGTCCCCGGTGTCATAATCACAGCCTGATTGGCTTATTTAAAGAAGAAGGTCGCCAATTTCTGGAGGGTGCCCCACTCTCGCCTGCTTAGAAAAGCAGGTTAAAATCGGAATCTGCAGGAAGAGAGCGGGACCTCGGCGGGTAAGTCCCACGGGTGATTTTAACTGCCCACTCGTTTGGTTTCTGCCAGGCAGGTAGGTTTAAAATTGCCCTTTTACTGTTCCAACATAACAAAGTTTTATTTTCTTATATATATATAAAAAAAAGTTAGATGCATTCTTCATCTGTTTTTGTGCACAATGGTCAATGTGAGTTTCAGTATCAACTACAAAATGTATACCATATTTATGTTGTAAACTATGGTTGGCACAGCAGAGGCAGATTGTATACGAGAGCTGAACAAGGTATTTTGTCCAGTGTGTGTATCAGGACTTGGTACAATGGAGTGGCAATACCCACTCAATAACGACCCAATCTTGAGTAGATTGCCTAGGGAAGGTTTTGGCCAGTTTCTGAAGCAATCCCTGGCTGCTCTTGTCACTCTCCTGTTGACAGTTATAGAGCAGCATTAGCAGAGGTCTCCCACATATTAACCATGAGGGGACAGTGATACCTAAAAGAAGGCAAAAATAACTTAAAAGAAAGAAATTCAAAAAGCAAAATGCTATACTTCCCACTTTTTCATTTTTTTTTCTGGTCAGTTTGTCTCAGCCAATTATTCTCCTTCTCCTGAAGGCATTGACTCTTTGATTGGATATGATTTCACAGATGCCTTCTTATAATTCACCCAGGTGAGCATTCGTCACATGTGAGTTTTGACATTGAGTGTCAGTTGGTTATTCGACCACAGGAAGCATCACAGATGAGCT
Source organism: Squalus acanthias (assembly GCA_030390025.1). Classification (NCBI taxonomy): domain Eukaryota; kingdom Metazoa; phylum Chordata; class Chondrichthyes; order Squaliformes; family Squalidae; genus Squalus; species Squalus acanthias. Next base: position 85,725,926 of record CM059433.1, read on the forward strand.
TGATCCTATCCTCCCCTACATTCATACACATGCAATTCCAGCTGGGGCCTCCAGTTGCTGATCAGAATCAGAATCCCTGATCAATTTCTTTATCTCTCTAACCCAGGGGCACAACAGCCAATCGTAGGGCTGCTATTCCTATCCTAGCTAAGATAAGCAGACTTAGCACAGAACGGGAATTAAACATAAGAACATAAGAAATAGGAGCAGGAGTAGGCCATTCGGCCCTTCAAGCCTGCTCCGCCATTCAATGAGATCATGGCTGATCTTCTGCCTCAATTCCATTCACCGGCCTTATCACCATATCCCTTGATGCCCTTACTAGTCAGAAATCTATCGACTTCTGTTTTGAATATACCCAATGACTGAGCCTCCACAGCCCTCTGGGGTAGAGAATTCCAAAGATTCACCACCCTCTGTGTGAAGAAATTTCTTCTCATCTCAGTCCTGAATGGCCTACCCTTTATCCTGAGGCTGTGGCCCCTGGTTCTAGACTCCCCAGCCAAGGGAAACATTCTCCTAGCATCCACCCTATCAAGCCCTGTAATAATTTTGTATGCTTCAATGAGATCCCTCTCATTCTTCTGAATTCAAGAGAATACAGGCCTAGTTTACTCAATCTCTTCTCATACGACAGTCCCGCCATCCCAGGAATCAATCTTGTGAACCTTCGTTGCACTCCCTCTATGGCAAGTATATCCTTCCTTAGGTAAGGAGACCAAAATTGTACACAGTACTCCAGGTGTGGTCTCACCAAGGCCCTATATAATTGAAGTAAGACTTCTTTACTCCTGTACTCAAATCCTCTTGTAATGAAGGTCAGCATACCATTTGCCTTCCTAATGGCCTGCTGCACCTGCACATTCACTTTCAGTGACTCATGTACAAGGACACCCAGGTCCCTTTGAGCATCTGCATTCCCCAATCTTTCACCATTTAGGAAATACTCTGCCTTTCTGTTTTTTCTACCAAAGTGGATAAATTCACATTTATCCACATTATAATCCATCTGCCATGTTCTCGCCCACTCACTGAGCCTGTCGAGATCCCCTTGAAGCCTCTTCACATCCTCTTCACAACTGACACTGCCACCTAGCTTTGTGTCATCAGCAAATTTGGAAATGTTACATTTAGTCCTCTCATCAAAATCATTGATATAGATTGTGAATAGCTGGGGCCCAAACACCGATCCTTGCGGTACCCCACTCGTCATAGCCTGCCATCCTGAAAAAGACTCGTTTATCCCTACTCTTTGTTTTCTGTCTGTTAACCAATTCTCAATCCGTGCTAGTATATTACCCCCAATTCCATGTGCCCTAATTTTGTTCACCAACCTCTTGTGTGAGGCCTTATCGAAGGCCTTCTGAAAATCCAAATACACCACATCTACCGGTTCCCCTTTGTCTACTCCACTCGTTACATCCTCAAAGAACTCCAATAGGTTTGTCAAACAGGATTTTCCTTTCATAAATCCATGTTGACTCTGCCCAATCCTACTATTAGTTTCTAAGTGCCCAGTTATTGCATCCTTTATAATAGATTCCAGCATTTTCCCAACTACTGATGTGAGGCTAACAGGTCTGTAGTTCCCCGTTTTCTCTCTCCCTCCTTTCTTAAATAGTGGGGTTACATTTGCTATCCTCCAATCTGCAGGAACCGTTCCAGAATCTGTAGAATTTTGGAAGATGATAACCAATGCATCCACTATCCCAATGGCCACCTCTTTCAAAACCTAGGATATATGTCATCCGGTCCTTGAGATTTATTGACTTTTAGTCCCATTAATTTTGCTAGTACTGTTCTTTTACTAATAATAATTTCTTTAAGTTCCTCATTCTCATCACACCCTTGGTTTTCTCGTATTTCTGGGAGGTTTTTTGTGTCTTCCTCCATGATGACAGAAACAAAGTATTTATTTAATTTCTGAGCCATTTCCTCATTCCCCATTATAAATTCTCCCGTCTCTGACTGTAAAGGACCTACATTTACCTTCACCAGTCTTTTCCTTTTCACATACCCATAGAAGCTTTTACAATCCATTTTTATATTTTTCGCTAGTTTGTGCTCATATTCCATTTTCCCTTTCTTTATCAATTTCTTGGTCCTCCTTTGCTGATTTCTAAAAAGATCCCAATCCTCAGGCTGACCGTTTTTTCTGGTAACTTTATAAGCTTCCTCCTTTGACTTAATACTAGCTTTAATTTCTTTTCTTAGCCATGGTTGGATCACTTTTCCTTTTGGGTTTTTATGCCCTAGAGGAATATATGTTTATGAAATACATGAAAACATGAGACCTTCCTTATCTGCATGGACTTCCAATTTTCAGCAAACACTTACACCCACTATAATATGGCAAGGTTAAAATACTAGGAGTATGTTCACTGCTTGCTTTATATGTGTGTCATCATCTTGAACACACTTTTTTTAAAATCAGATCAATATTCCATGTCAATAAATCTGTCACAGAATCAGTGTAAAATTGAGGAAAATAAAATCTATTTTAAAACTTTAAATGAACTAAAAGCATGTCTTCTGTGGTCAAAGAAACGAGCAGAGTTTCTGTAAAAGATTAGCAATAGCTTCTATTTCTCTTTTTAAATTTTATCACAAAACACTGTTTATTTTTCCCTAATCTGTTATTTGGGAATAAAAGTGAGCTTGCAAACTCTTTTCTGATTACTCTTGTCGTAACTTACATTATGTAATTCTAAGTAATTGTATTCATATGTTTCTACAATATTTGTGTTTACATAGGAGTAGGCCATTCAGCCCCTCAAGCCTGTTCCGCCATTCAATTAGATCATGGCTGATTCGTACCTCAACTCCATTTACCCACCATTGTTCCTTATCCCTTGATACCCTTACCTAAGAAAAATCTATCAATCTCAGTCTTGAATGATTCAATTGATGCAGCGTCTACAGCTTTTTGGGGAGAGTTTTCCAGATTCTCACCACCCTTTGCATGAAAAAGTGCTTCCTGATTGTAAAAAGCATATAGTGGCACTGTAGAAGGTGCAAAATATATTTACTAGAATAATACCAGAACTGAGAGGCTATACCTATCAGGAAAGATTGAAAAGGCTGGGGCTCTTTGTTTCTAGAAAAGAGAAGACTGAGGGGGTGACCTGATAGAGGACTTTAAGATTATGAAAGGGTTTGATAGGATAGACGTAGCGAAGATGTTTCCACTTGCGGGCGAGACCAAAACTAGGGACCATAAATATAAGATAGTCACTAATAAATCCAATAGGGAATTCAGGAGAACCTTCTTTACCCAGAGAGTGGTTAGAATGTGGAACTCGCTACCACAATGAGTAGTTGAGGCGAATAGCATAGATGCGTTCAAGGGGAAGCTAGATAAGCACATGAGGGAGAAAGGAATAGAAGGATATGTTGATGGGGTTAAACGAAGAGGGGTGGGAGGGGGCTCATGTGGAGCATAAACACCGGCATAGGCCTGTTGGGCTGAATGGCCTGTTTCTGGGCTGTAAATACTTTGTAATACTTTGATTTCACTCCTAAATGGCCAGCTCTAATTTTAAGATTATGCCCTCTTGTTCTGGATTGCCCCACCGGAGGATATAGTTTATCTCTGTCTACGCTATCAAATTCTTTAGATCACCCTTCAACCTTCTAAACTCAAAGGAATATAAGCCAAGTTTATGCAACCTGGCCTCATAATTTAACCCTTTAAGCCATGGTATAATTCTGGTGAATCTGCGCTGCACCACTTCCAAGGTCTCTATATATTTCTTGAGGTTCAGTGCCCAAAACTGAACACAGTACTCCAGTCACTAATATATATGGTGAAGAGCTAAGACCCCAGTTTCGATCCCTGGGAAGCACCATTTGTCATACCTCGACAATCAGAGAATGGTCACATTATCCCTACTCTCTGTCTCCTAACCTCCCAACAAACAATTACCAACCAACATTCCCCCTAAGGTGCGCGGGTGCGCAGCCACGCATCGATCAGGAGATCCCGCGCAGGCCGCTCACCAGCTGTTGCTGCTGGAAAAGATACCACGCATGTGCGACCACACAGCAAATTTAAAGGGAGCATGCACGAAAAAAAATTAGAGGGAACATTGCTACCAACCCATGTCACAAGGTCACGTCCAATTCCGTGCACTTTTATTTTCACTAATAATCTGCAAAAATGGTACTTGCAATTCCTCCCAAACCCACGACCTCTACCACCTAGAAGGACAAGGGCAGCAGGGGCATGGGAACACCACCACCTCCAAGTTCCCCTCCAAGTCACACACCATCCTGATTTGGAAATATATCACCGTTCCTTCATTGTTGTTGGATCAAAATCCTGGAACTCCCTCCCTAACAGCAGTGTGGGAGTACTTACACCACACGGACTGCAGCTGTTCAAGAAGGAGGCTCACCACCACCTTCTCAAGGGCAATTAGGGATGGGCAATAAATGCTGGTCTTGCCAGCGACGCCCACATCCCAGGAACGAATAATTTTTAAAAATCCTATTCTTTTTCCTAGGTATTTGTTAAATACAGAAATGATTATTAGTAACTTTAAATTTACAAACAGTCACTTAATTATAGTAGACCAAAATCCTAAATTTCCCCAGTACACAGTCTATCACTGGAATTGTAATATTTTTAGGCTGCATTTACATGGCAGCTACCAGTTCAACACCAGTCAATTACAGAATCAATTCCACCCTGGCAGAATCTAATCAACACTGCCTGGCTGAATGCAAATTGTATGTTGAGACGGGAAAGGGAGCAGCCATACTTTCAAAATCATTAAGAGATTTAAAACAACAGTATGATTATTAAGTGTTCAAGGGAGCCCCTGAGTAGTTTTTAAAACAGGCTTGACACCCGCAAAAAGAGTCATATTCTCTGCGGTGTCAAAGCCAAGCAAAGGAAGCCACCTTCCCCCCAGGGGAATTGCACACTGCTGCCCCCCTAGAATCAGGTTGGAGCCTGAATCTCGAGTCACACTGTCAATTTTACTTTGCTGCAGCATAGAAATATTGTTCACCTCATGACAGAATAGGCAGATAGGTGGAATCGAACGGAGAGGCAAAGTGACAGACATCAGGAAAGTAGAGATAAACCAGAGCAAAGCTGTCTTATCTTCTCTCCAGAGCAAAGGCTGGGACAGAGAGAGAAGATAAACTTAATACAAAATAAATAACAAAAGGAAGCAAAGGGGAAATACACAGATTACAGAGACAAATAAGGTTCAGTTTTCCTAGATCTGTACTGCACAAGGCAATGCTAGACCACCTAGAAGCAGCAAGTATCAGAAAACCGGGCAATTCAGAGCACATGTTTTGAAAGGAACCCACCCAATATTCCTCCAGAGGAATCCAATGTGTCTGGGTACAGATCCAGGAAAATCTCCCCTATTAGTTTTAAAAAGCAAATATTTAATATCACGGGTAGCAGAAAAGGGAAACTGTTTCTTAAGAATTGAGAAGCATAATATGAGAGCAGACAATGTTTATTTTACCTCTAAGATGAGATTCTAAATTAATCTCAGTTCCATGATATCATTCCTTTCCTTCATCTTTTGGATTTTGTTTTGTACATCGCTCCTGACTTTGTTACAGTCTGTCTTTTATCTCTTATTGTTAAATCTCTTAAATGTCGCTAAATAATTTCTTTTCACTGCTGTCCCATCTATCTTTTCACTTTGGGGGGAAACAATTCTGCAGACTTTTTCCTTGTTTCCAGAATAGACATACCAAAGAAACAAAATATTCATATTCTGTTTTCCAGTATTATTTTCATATAATTTTGCAGCACTTTCAAGATCATCAAAAGCTCACAAGTTACATGATTATTTTGGAACAATAACTAAACATACCGTAATAATATGTTCCTGAGATGATGTTCACAGAAAGCAGCAGTAGAAGTGAACTGAGTTCTCTCCATGCCATGTTTACAGGATCAGCTCCTTAAAGGATTAATAGACATTGTCACAACACACTAAAAAATATATATATACAGTATTTTAGACAAAAAGAGGTACTGGTCAAATACACTGAAAGTTGTGTAAGGCTGTAAGACAGTAAAATAAACCCCACAATATTAATACCTGTGCAAGAATGAATAAACTACTTCCCACTTCTGGGGAGAGGACCATACAGATCACACACGGCAGGAATGTTGTGTCTGATGGAGTGGCAGGCTGATGTATTTATACGCAGCTTATTCAACAAGTAATTTAAAATGTAAATCACAAAGAATCTTCTTTGTCATGTAATTATGAATGCGCTGAATATGTTTTTTTTATGGACAAGTCAGGTCAGGTGAGTACACATTTGACAAAGTTGACTTACCTTCTTGGCAACAATCTCCAGGTTGTGCAAACTCCAACCTAAAGAATCTGTCTTCACTACAATCATGTCTGGCTGCGCCCTGTCGCGAGCAATTTAAGATAATGTGGCGTTACTCAAGGTAAGATTGAGGTCATGCTACTTTATAATGATGAGCATTACACCATGGGTGTCCAACCTGCTGCCCCCAAGCCCTGGCAATTTGGTTTTCAAAACCTGGGTACTCAGTCCGATCTGCACTTCTATTTCTTGTTTGATGATTTTATTTATTCATTCATGGGATGTGGACATCACTGGCAAGGCCAGCATTTATTGTCCATTGCTAATTGCCCTTGAGAAGGTGGTGGTGAGCTGCTTTCTTGAACCGCTGCAGTCTGTGTGGTGAAGGTACTCCCATAGTGCTGTTAGGGAGGGAGTTCCAGATTTTGACCCAGCAACAGTGAAGGAACGGCGATATATTTCCAAGTTAGGATGGGGTGTGACTTGGAGGGGAACTTGCAGGTGGTGGTGTTCCCATGCGTCTGCTGCCCTTGTCCTTCTAGGTGGTAGAGGTCATGAGTTTGGGAGGTGCTGTCGGAGAAGCCTTGGCGAGTTGCTGCAGTGCATCTTGTCGATGGTACACACTGCAGCCATGGTGCACCGGTGGTGGAGGGAGTGAATGTTTAAGGTGGTGGATGGGGTGCCAATCAAGCGGGCTGCTTATCCTGGATGGTGTCGAGCTTCTTGAGTGTTGTTGGAGCTGCACTTATCCAGGCAAGTGGAGAGTATTCCATCACACTCCTGACTTGTGCCTTGTAGATGGTGGAAAGGCTTTGGGAAGTCAGGAGGTGAGTCACTCGCCGCAGAATACCCAGCCTCTGACCTGCTCTTGTAGCCACAGTATTTATGTGGCTGGTCCAGTTAAGTTTCTCGTCTATGGTGACCCCCAGGATGTTGATGGTGGGGGATTCAGCGATGGTAATCCTGTTGAATGTCAAGGGGCGGTGGTTAGACTCTCTCTTATTGGAGATGGTCATTGCCTGGCACTTGTGTGGCGTGAATGTTACTTGCCACTTATCAGCCCAAGCCTGAATGTTGTCCAGATCTTGCTGCATGCGGGTACAAACTGCTTCATTACCTGAGGAGTTGCAAATGGAACTGAATACTATGCAATCATCAGCGAACATCCCCACTTCTGACCTTATGATGGAGGGAAGGTCATTGATAAGGCAGCTGAAGATGGTTGGGCCCAGAACACTGCCCTGAGGAACTCCTGCAGCGATGTTCTGGGGCTGTGATGATTGGCCTTCAACAACCACAACCATCTTCCTTTGTGCTAGGTATGACTCCAGCCAGTGGAGAGTTTCCCCCCTGATTCCCATTGACTTCAGTTTTACGAGGGCTCCTTGGTGCCACACTCGGTCAAATGCTGCCTTGATGTCAAGGGCAGTCACTCTCACCTCACCTCTAGGATTCAGCTCTTTTGTCCATGTTTGGACCAAGGCTGTCATGAAGTCGGGAGCCGAGTGGTCCTGGTGGAACCCAAACTGGGCATCGGTGAGCATGTTATTGGTGAGTAAGTGGCGCTTAATAGCACTGTTGACGAAACCTACCATCAGTTTGCTGATGATTGAGAGTAGACTGATGGGGCGGTAATTGGCCGGATTGAAGTTGTACTGCTTTTTGTGGACAGGACATACCTGGGCAATTTTCCACTTTGTCGGGTAAATGCCAGTGTTGTAGCTATACTGGAACAGCTTGGCTAGAGGCGCGGCTAGTTCTGGAGCACGACTCTTCAGCACTACAGCCGGGATGTTGTCGGGGCCCATAGCCTTTGCTGTATCCAGTGCGCTCAGCTGTTTCTTGATATCACGTGGAGTGAATCGAATTGGCTGAAGACTGGCTTCTGTGATGGTGGAGTCCTCAGGAGGAGGCCGAGATGGATCATCCACTCGGCACTTCTGGCTGAAGATGGTTGCGAACACTTCAGCCTTGTCTTTTGCACTCACTCAAAAGTAGAACCGTGACTACACTTCAAAAGTACTTCATTGGCTGTGCAGCACTTTGGGACGTCCTGAGGTTGTGAAAGGCACGATATAAATGCAAGTCTTTCATTTTCTACCTTCCTAGATCTATAGTATCGGTGGCTTCAGCTATATATAAATTAATGAGAACATGGATTTAAACTTTACAGCCTGGTGGGAATGAGGCAGCTGTGGGCCGAAAATGAATGTGCACCACTTACCAACCCATTCCCGCTCCCGATTCAGCTGCTGTAATTTCCGACCCTTGGTGGAAATGAGTAGCCAGATCACCTGCCTGTTTCAGACGGGAGCCCACTTTTAAAATGCAATGCTCTACACTGATTTACATATTTTGAGCTACCAACTGGCAGAGTATGCACATGAATGCTCCTCCTGGCTCTACTTAAAAATTCCAGCCCACTGCCGGCCTGTCCGCAACCCCCATCCCGCCACCCCCCCACACACAGTTACCTCCTCCCCTTTAACATGCAACTTCCAGCTCGGCTCCTGGAGGAGCCGCCAGGATTCCTACCACCCCCAAACCTGTGAGCTGCCAGTGAGAACCTCACCAGCAATACCAAATGAGGCCCGTTCCTGAAAATGGCTCATGCCTCTCCAAGGACTTCGGGTGGGCAGTGCAAGCGCCCCTCTCACCGCCCACCCAAAATCTGCCCAATGTGGAAAGTCACCTCTTATATGTGGTCCCAAGACTCCATAGTACCCACTATATAGTCTATGAAGACAACATCTTGAACATTCCTGTGTTAATCATAGAATCATAGAAATTTACAGCACAGAAGGAGGCCATTCAGTCCGTCGTGTCCTTGCCGGATGAAAAAGGTCTTTCCAGCCTAATCCCACTTTCCAGCTCTTGGCCCGTAGCCTTGTAGGTTACAGCACTTCAAGTGCATAGCCAAGTACTTTTTAAAAGTTATGAGGTTTTCTGCCTCTACCACCCTTTCAGGCAGAGAGTTCCAGACCCCCACCACCCTCTGGGTGAAAAAAGTTCTCCTCAACTCCCCTCTAATCCTTCTACCACTTTTACTTTAAATCTATGCCCCCTGGTTATTTGCCCCTCTGCTAAGGGAAATAGGTCCTTCCTATCCACTCTATCTCGGCCCCTCATAATTTTATACACCTCAATCAAGTCTCCCCTCAGCATCCTCTGTTCTAAAGAAAAAAAACCCAGCCTATCCAATCTTTCCTCACAGCTAAAATTCTCCAGTCCTGGCAACTAATCTCCTCTGTACCCTCTCTAGTGCAATCACATCTTTCCTGTAATGTGGTGATCAGAACTGTACGCAGTATTCTAGCTGTGGCCTAACTAGTGTTTTATACAGTTCAAGCATAACCTCCCTGCTCTTATATTCTATTGCTCGGCTAATAAAGGAAAGTATCCCGTATGCCTTCTTAACCACCTTATCCACCTGTCCTGCTACCTTCAGGGATCTGTGGACATGCACTCCAAGGTCCCTCTGTTCCTCTACACTTCTCAGTATCCTACCATTTATTGTGTATTCCCTTGCATTGTTAGCCCTCCCCAAATGCATTACCTCATACTTCTCCGGATTGAATTCCATTTACCATTTTTCTGCCCACCTGACCAGTCCATTGATATCTTCCTGCAGTCTACAGCTTTCTTCCTCACTATCAACCACGCGGCCAATTTTTGTATCATCTGCAAACTTCTTAATCATGTCTCCTACATTAAAGTCTAAGGGGGAAAAATTTGATTGCTTTGCTCCTCCCGCTAGCACCCGGGCACGGCGCCACTAACGCCTCCCGTGAAATTCAGCAGGAGGTAGCAGTGGCGGCAGCCGGTAGCGCCCCGTGGTGCTGCGCCTCCAGCGATGACGTCATCGCCATGCGCAGCGCCCCTCTTGCGCCATGGCAGCAAACTTGGCTCGTGCCCCTCGTAATTTCCTTTTTAATTTCACCCCTGCACTTTCTATACTCCTCTAGGCTTTCTGCAGTATTTAGCTCTCGGTATCTGACATAAGCTTTCCTTTTTTGTCTTATCCTACCCTGTATGCCCCTTGACATCCAGGGGGCTCTAGATTTAGAAGTCCCACCCTTTTGATACAATGATCTCCTATGATATTGCTCACAGATAAATCAGTGTCCCTATCATTGTATTTCATATTCTTTCCTCTATAATTCTTCGTGTCACGCTATCTATGTTTTCCACCTCACGCTCACTCTTTCTTCTCTCTCTATGGCTGCCACGGACTGTTCTTGTTGTGATGCCAGTGTCACTTTGTGCAATTCTTTGTTCATTATTTCTATCTTTAGTGTTTCTGTAAGTTTCTCCTGTCGTCTGTCTCTCCTCTCTTTTGTATCTCCCCAGTGTTTTTGCATGGTTCTCACATGTGTTCCTTACTGTTGTATTCAATACTTATGTCTTTCCTTTTTTAATGTGTAGGATATGTAGGAGGCTAGGAGGCAACATATACCAGGTTTGAGGTAGGGGTGGGGAAAGGCTTTTTGACAGTTGTTACACCAAGGATGATTTAAACAAAAGGTGGGGATGAGGATCAGGCCATAGGGGACTGAGGGGGAGGAACAGGGCTGTGGAGTGGGCAAAGTTTGGGATTTGGGTTGGAACATAAGAAGAAGAGTTTGGAGGAGGCCATAGCTGCAAGGTGGGTGGACCCGGAATAATCATGGAGGATAATGTTGGAGTACTAGAGTCTGAGTACATATTGTGGTTGGAGACTGGGAAGAATTTGGAATAGGATGGAATCAGGCAGCATGCATGGGGGAGGGTGTTGTTGGAGCTTGGAAGTACATATTGGGTGGGTTGTTGTAAGAACACTGAGATCAATATCCCAACAAATATTTGTCAAGGAACCAGGCAAATCCTTGACCCCTTCACCTTAACTCTGCACTAAGGAACCATCTGGGGTTTACTGCCCAGCCTATGGCTAGGAATGAATGATGCCTAAGTTTGGTTTGCTGAACTCTTTTATATCAGCCAGTTTGGATGGTATTTATGTTTACCTTACTAACCCCCAATTAGGATACCCACAAGCTACTGAGTGAATGAATTAACCTGTTCTTGTCAAATCATCAAGAAAGTCAGACAATTGTTTATTAACTTCAAAACTTAAACACTGAGTCTACAACTAATTAGTAGACAGTGTTAATTAACAAAATGAAGAACAGGTTGTAAAGGAGTTCAGTGGTTTCACAGTAATTAAGCATTAACTGGATCACGGATTATCAAACTATAGTTGAGATCAGTATCTGAGATTGATGTAAATTGGTGAGATTAATTTAAAATTAAACTCCTTTGATAGCTGATAAATTAACAGCATTAAATAGTCGGTCTACTGGATAGGTAAGAGTCGATGTTCTGGAGGTTAGCAATGTTTCCAGAGCTTATATAACCTCCTCCTTGTAAGCTGCATGGTTGAGCTGGTTGCTCACCTTGCCCCGGGACGATGGTGTTGGCTTCTGGGATGTTGGGGTGATGAGCATCCTTCTGTAGATGTGTTGCCCATTCCTCTCAGATTCTCTGCCCTTGAGTAAATCCACCTTATGCACTGGTACCAGCTTAAATCTCACCTTCCCTGATCTCAGGACAATTTGCACATTTAAGTGACACTCTAATGTCTGCCTGCCACTGCTGGTGCAGCTGCACAATCTGATGTCTATAATTTCTCTCCTTCTGTCATAGGTGCACGTTTGTGTTTTTTGGAACTCTTCTGCATGCGCCAGATTATTAAAAGTGAAGAATCATTAAAATCTGAAATCCTGAAAGTTCAAAAGCCTGCAAATGTGTAAATCTGAAGGTGTGACAAAGCACCATTTTATATAACTCTCAATTTTTACAAGTAAAAAAAACCCTTTCAATTCAGTTGATCAAGCTGAGTGACTTATGTGTCAGAACCGTTCATCTCTTTTTGGTGTCAATCATCTCAAACAGCCATGTTAATGCCACCTGGTAACCTCAGGTTACTGTTGACTACAAAACCCAGACATGTCAGGTGATAACTCACTCCCCTAACTTCTCAGTTTCTCAGTACAAAGAATTTCTGTTCTATTGTCAGTTAGGGAGTTACATAGGAACATAGGACCAGGAGTAGGCCAATCAGCCCTTCAAGCCTGTTCTCCCGTTCAATTAGATCATGGCTGATCTGCACTTCAACTCCATTTACCTACCTTTGATCCATATTCCTTGATACTCTTACCTAATAAAAACCTATCGATCTCAGTCTTGAAAAGTTCAATTGACCCAGCCTTTTGGGGACAGAGTTCCAGATTTCCACTACCTATTGGGTGCAAAGGTGCATCCTGATCTCCCTCCTGAAAGGCCCAGTTCTAATTTTATGATTGTGCCCTTTGTTCTGGATTCCCTCACCAGAGGAAATAGCTTCACTGTATCTGCTTCATCAAATCATTTTATCATTTTAAATACCTCAATTAGATCACCCTTCAACCTTCGAAACTCAATGGAATACAAACCAAGTTTATACAACCTGTCTGCATAATTTAACCCTTTAACCCCCCGGTATCATTCTGGTGAATCTGCACTGTACCCCTTCCAAAGCCAATATATTCTTCCTGAGGTGAGGTGCTCAAAACTGAACAAACTACTCCAGACAGGGTCTCACCAGAGCTCTGTACAGTGGAAACATAACTTCCTCCCCTTTGTGCTCCTGCCCCCTTGATATAAATGCCAACATTCCATTAGCTTTATTGATTACTTTTTGTACCTGTGCATTAGCTTTTAGTGATTTATGTACTTGGACACCCAAATCCCTTTGCTCCTCCACAGTTCCCAGTTAGACGTTTATCTCTCCTACTGAGCTATCTCTGGCCCGTAGCCTTGATGGTATATATTCCTCACAATTCTGTGAAAATGCTTTCTTCCCACAGGCATTCACCGCTTTTGGGCTTTTGGCATATCGCACAGTTCCGTCTGGTTACTGATCCCATTTTGAGGACATCCTTAAGGCATGTTTTAGAGCATTATGTCTACGTTGAAATACTTGCAGGCGGTTGAGCACTCAAGTGGGAGTCTAAAGACTGGGACAACTATGGAGGTTCAGGGGTATAGGGGGCTAAGTGGTTTGGAGTGTAAGACCATTGGGGGCTGCCAGAATGTGGAAGAGGACTGGTAGCTGCACTGGAGGGAAATTGGGTCATGAGAGCACTCAAGGGAAACAGGAATCAACAACAATTGGGGCTAAAATTCCTCAAACCTGCAGGAAATGAGGCGGCATGGGAAGTTTGGCCACCAGTCGGGCCCAGCTTGACCCTGTCTTAAATCTATCCCACGGACAGGGCTATCTACATTAAAACCCAAGCCATTTACAGTAATTCCTGGGTATCTGTCCTACAGACAGAGAAATGGACACCAAGCCTTTGTGGTGACTTAAGAGCAGTCCCTAAAGGCTTGGTCAAACAGCTGGGTTTTTCACAGATTTTTAAAGGTGGAGACAGGAGTAGAGAGGCAGTGTGGGTTTACCGAGGGAGTTCCAGAGAGTAGGGCCAAGACTGATGAAGACTTTGCTACCGGTGGTGAAGCAGTGGTGGGATACACAGAAGTCAGACTCAGAGGAGCAAATGGCATGAGAGGAGATGTAAGGCTGGAGAGGGGTGAAGGAATAGAATGTAATGAGGCCTTGTTTGTAACAGAGGACAAGGATTCTAAATTTGATGCACTGGAGACAGGGAGCCTATGTAGTTCAGTGAGGATGCGAACGATACTCAAGCGGGATTTACTGCAGGACAGGATGTGGGCAGCAGAGTTTTAGTCAAGTTAGAGTTTATGGAGGCTGGAGGACAGGAAGTTAGAGATTAGGGTAGTGGAGAAAACATTGAGGATGATGAGTTGATCAATGAAAAGTCTCAGAGTAGAGAAGGGAGGAGATCTCGTGAGGAAGTTGCCATTGGACTTGGCTGGATAAGAGACAAAGGAGGCAAAATTTGGTTGCTTTGTGCCTCCCGTTAGCGCCCCAAGGGAGCGCGAACGGAGTGCAAAGCAACTAACGTCTGTGCGTGGCGCTGCTAACGCCTCCCGTGAAATTCAGCGGGAGGTTAGCGGTGGTGGTAGCCGGTAGCGCCCCGCGGTGCTGCGCCACCGGCAATGACGTCATCGCCATGCGCAGCATCCCGCTTGCGCCACGGCCGCAAACTCGGCTCGCGCCCCTGGCCTACCACCAGACGCTGTCTGACAGGGTCAGGGGGGCGTTCTTGCGGCCGGGGCAGCGATAATTAAAGGGGAGGTGCTGGGCGGCCATATATTTTGGGCCGCCTGCCAGCACCTGCCCCCTCTGCCCTCTTCCCGCGGGGTGGCGGCCTCGATCGGTCAGCCTGGCACTCCTCTTGAGTGCTGGGATCTTTTGCCGGCACCCCGCTCCCTGGTGACCCAGCTGGGCCCCGGTTCGCTCTGCGCAAGGCCCCTCCCCTTTAATCAGGGGAGGAAAGGTTGCAGTACCCCGGCGCGCGTGGCGCTGCGGCACGTAGCGCCACGATATTGGGCTGGAGTGCCCCAAGAGGGAGGGAGTGCGCTTCCAGTAGCGCTCCGCCTCCTGCTTGGGGCGCTACCATCCAATTTTGGGCGTGGGGGTGCTAACTTTTTTGGGGCGCTAAAAGTAGCGCCCCAGCGAAGTTAGCACCCCAAAGGGGGCGCGACCCAACTTTTCCCCCAAAGACCTAGAAATTTGATGGCACCGGCCAGCTGCATTTAGGAAATTGTGGTCTTCATGCAACCTAACCAGTGGTTCTTAAAGGGACTGCTGGAGGCTGCCATCAAAAAGGTAAATTTGGTTAAAATAAATACTTACCTGAATGTGGAGCCAGGTGAAGCAGCTCCTCTTGGCTCCACTGCAGTGCCATTGCCGGCCACCGCGGATCTTTTCCCCACTCTCCCAATCAGCCTCCCTCCCCGTCCCGATCGCCCTCTCCCTCCCGATTGCTCAAATTTGAAATCCTCTTCATCTGAAATCCTGTTCTTTGTTATTCATTATAGTCATACAGCAAAGAGTGCACTTATTTATTACTGACTCATTTAATCAGGTGATTAATGCTTGCATGGTCATGCAGGGCCAAAAACAGTTGATGTGCTTTGATATTGTAGGATGGATGCTGAACTGAAGGAGTTGCCATTTATTTGAAGGGGAGAAAGAGTTATGGGTGTTAAATAAAGGAACTATGTTAAACAGGTGAAAACACTTCATTGATAAATTGTGCTCTGATACCCCCTGCTGCGATCACTGAAAGTCTTTCAAGTGATGGTCGACCTGATGCTCTCCTTCATGGTATTCAGCTTCCACACAGCGACAGCCACTTTCTGAGGAATATCCATGTCCAGAATGTTTTTGGATTGCAAGGTTGTGCAGAACAAAGCAGGTTACAACTATGCAGGACAGACAGTCTGGATCATATTGCAGAGCTGTTCCTGTCAAGATAGCAAAAGCATCCCTTTAATATCCACTCAATGAACACTCTGGTTGAGGCATGTGCCTCATTGTAGTGCTCCTCTGCTTTTGTCCTTGCAACTCAAAGGGGTCATTATCCATGGGAGCAGGAGGTACACCTTGTCAACCATAAGCCGTCTGTTCACATTATTATCTTCTTCAAAGTGCTCGGATTGGGCAGAATTCCTAACAATGAATGCATTAAGGCAACTTTCTGCAAATCTTTTGTTAACAAGGAGGATTCTTTGCATTTCACACACAATGTGGACATTGATCGAGTGGTAGCCCTCGAGGGGATATACAACAGTTTAATGTGGCTCCAATCTATTGCAGCTGGCACTCCGGAGAAACCAGTAACCCCATAAGACTGATGGCCCTATTTTGTGCTGCCTTTCTGTGATGCCAAGCTGGATGATCTCCCCAACTCTTTTGGGGAGGTTAATATCTTGAAGGACGCATCCTCTTTCTATCCCTTGGAAGTGGAAGTTACCACTTGTGCGAGAGAGTGTTTCCACTTGTGGGGAAGAGCAAAACTAGAGGCCTACCGATACAAGATAATCACCAAGAAATCAAATGGAGAATTCAGAAGGAACTTCTTTACCCAGAGAGTGGTGAGAATGTGGAACTCGCTACCACAGGGAGTGGTTGAAGTGAATAATATAGATGCATTTAAGGGGAGGCTGGACAAGCAGGGAGAAGGGAATAGAGGGTTATGCTGATAGAGTTAGATGAGGAAAGACGGGAGGAGGCTCGAGTGGAGCATAAATGCCGGCATGGACTGGTTGGGCCGAATGGCCTGTTTCTGTGCTGTATATCCTATGTAATCCATGCTGCCTCAGTATTCTTTCCTCCATCCTTTGTTGACGTTGTTCCTTTTCCGTGATAATGGCAAACAAAGGAATGCCCACTGGGGATTCCATACTTGGCCCTCAGCACCTCTCACTGTGGGTGGGGCAAAAATAAAAACATTTCGAGGCATCTTCCTGCAGGCAGTTATGGAAAAAGCAAAAAAAAATACTCCAAAAGCCCTTTCTCATTTCCACTAACCTATAGTAAAACTTTCTGCACTCTTCTAACTCAAAGGCCTCGATAACAGGTGCAGAGGAGGCGGGCGGGAGCGGTGGTGGTGGGGGGTGTTTTAGCGGCCGGGAAACTTAAAAATACGGGTTGGACATTGGGAGGGGCTGGGCAGAAGTCAGACATGGGGGGTCGTGTCGGACATCGCGGGGGGTCCAATCGTGGGGTGGGGGGTTGATCGCAGGTGGGGGCTCCAATTGCGGGGAGGGAAGCAGGTAAGCTTGAGGGACCAGGGGGAAGCAGTCTTGCTCTTATTAGCCCACAAGCAGTGCTGTAAAGGCACTTACCTGTTCCATCTAGTTGTTCTCACCTCCCTTCAGCTGGCGCGTCAAATCTGGAACAAAGAGAAAATCTTAGGCGCGCAGCCTCATTAAAATAAAAACTAAATAAACTCGCCTCTGGAGAGCAGGTGAGTTGCCTGCAAGCCCCCCGCCCCCAACCCGCCTCCGTCAAAACCGGAAGTGGGGTTAAAATTCCCCCCAAAAGTTCCTCACTTCCACCAACCTCAGCTGTTGTTGGCACCAGTGTGCCGCACAATTCTGGTCCTGCGTTACCCCTGGTGCTTTGCAAGCATGCGTTCCAGGTGTACAGGCTCCTCCCCCAGGGCCACTGGTCCTCATTTAAATCAGCTTCATGGGGACTTGGCGGATCAATCATGGGAGACCCAAACCACAACTGGAAACTTGGGGAGGAAAATTTGGTCCTCAATTTGCATTACAGTAAATTCTGTCGTACCAATCCTGTGTCCCAGAATTGTTGAAAACAGTGAGGAATTTTGGGGCCAATGTCTAATACAGTTGTTCCCCACTTCTGTACGCTCTCCTCCCTCATACACTCTGGTGTCCATAATTTCAGATACCTAGGTGATTGGATACATTTAGGACTGAGATGAGGAGAAATTTCTTCACTCAGAGGGTGGTGAACCTGTGGAATTCTCTACCACAGAAGGCTGTGGAGGCCAAGTCACTGAATATATTTAAGAAGGAGATAGATAGATTTCTAGACACAAAAGGCATCAAGGGGTATGAGGAGAGAGTGGGAATATGGTATTGAGATAGAGGATCAGCCATGATCATATTGAATGGCGGAGCAGGCTCGAGGGCCGAATGGCCTACTCCTGCTCCTATTTTTCTATGTTTCTATGTGCTAAATTGTGTGTGCTCTTCTTGATGTACCAAAGTGTGCAGGCACGTCTTTCTCCCCCTCCTCCCAAATGTACAGACTCCACCCTCTTCTCTGCAGATGTGCAAGCTCCTTCTTCTCTGCCCCACATATACAGACCCCTCCCCAGGTGTGTATATTCCAATCTCTCTGATGCAGTTGTGCAGGCACCTTCCTTCCTTCCTCTCTCTGGGGTGTACAGGTTCCTCCCTCCCCTCTCCAGGTGTGCAGACTCCTCTTTCTCTCTCCCAAGGTGTGTAGAATCAAAAGCTATATGTCTACACACTCACCTGTAGGGGAATCATCGGGGGCTAAGAGCTCACCAGTCGAGGTTGTTCCTCCCTCTCCCCAGGTGTACAGGTTCCTCCCCACTCTCCCCAGTACAGGCTTCTCCCTCTCTCCCAGCCTCAGGTATACAAGCTCCTACACCCACGCAGGCTTACAAACTCCACCCTCTCTCTTCCCCAGGTGTCGAGGCCCCTCCCTCAGGTGCCGAGATCACGCTCCAGGTGCAGAGGCCCCTCCCACTGGCAGTCAGGCCCGGTCCCCTATTGTGCAAATCCCTCTCCAACATGTGCAGACTCCCCCCCTGATGCACAGGTCCCGCCCCAGTGTGCAGGCCACACCCCCAGGTATTACAGCCTGACCCCCAGGCGCAGAGGCCCTCCCCTCCAGGTGCCCCTACCCCTCCCCCAGGGCCAAAACCTGTCCCCCCCGGTGCAGAGGCCCCACGCCCCGATGCAGAAGTCCCTCCCCCAGGTGGAGAATTCCCTCCCTCAGGTGGTGAAGCCCCTCCCCCAGGTGGTGAAGCCCCCCCCCCCACCCAGGTGGTGAAGCTCCCTCCCCCCCCAGGTG
The DNA here is from genome assembly GCA_030390025.1 of Squalus acanthias. Taxonomy (NCBI): domain Eukaryota; kingdom Metazoa; phylum Chordata; class Chondrichthyes; order Squaliformes; family Squalidae; genus Squalus; species Squalus acanthias. The sequence goes on from CM059433.1 coordinate 85,744,767, forward strand.
GTGAAGCCCCCCCCCCCAGGTGGTGAAGCCCCCCCCCCAGGTAGTGAAGCCCCCTTCCCCTCCCCTCAGGTGGTGAAGCCCCCTCCCCCCCCAGGTGGTGAAGCCCCCCCCCCCCCAGGTAGTGAAGACCCCCCCCAGGTGGTGAAGCCCCCCCCACCCAGGTGGTGAAGCCCCCCTCCCCCCCCCTCAGGTGGTGAAGCCCCCCTCTCCCCCCCTCAGGTGGTGAAGCCCCCCTCCCCCCCCTCAGGTGGTGAAGCCCCCCCCACCCAGGTGGTGAAACCCCCCCCCCCAGGTGGTGAAGCCCCCTTCCCCCCCTCAGGTGGCGAAGCCCCCTTCCCCCCCCTCAGGTGGCGAAGTTCCCTTCCCCCCCTCAGGTGGTGAAGCCCCCTCCCCCCCCCCCAAATGGTGAAGCCCCCCACCCAGTTGGTGAAGCCCCCCCCACCCAGGTGGTGAAGCCCCCCCCACACAGGTGGTGAAGCCCCCTTCCCCCCCCCCCAGGTGGTGAAGCCCCCTTCCCCCCCCCAGGTGGTGAAGCCCCCTTCCCCCCCCCCAGGTGGTGAAGCCCCCTTCCCCCCCCCAGGTGGTGAAGCCCCCCCCCCAGGTGGTGAAGCCCCCCCCCACAAGCTGGTGAAGCCCCCCCCCCCCAGGTGGTGAAGCCCCCCCCCCCAGGTGGTGAAGCCCCCCCCCCTCCCAGGTGGTGAAGCCCCCCCCCCTCCCAGGTGGTGAAGCCCCCCCCCCCCCAGGTGGTGAAGCCCCCCACCCCCAGGTGGTGATGCCCCCCACCCCCAGGTGGTGAAGCCCCCCCCCAGGTGGTGAAGCCCCCCCCTCCCCAGTTGGTGAAGCCCCCCCCCCCCAGGTGGTGAAGCCCCCCCCCCCCCAGGTGGTGAAGCCCCCCCCCCCCCAGGTGGTGAAGCCCCCCCCCCCCAGGTGGTGAAGCCCCCCCCCCCAGGTGGTGAAGCCCCCCCCCCCCAGGTGGTGAAGCCCCCCCCCCCAGGTGGTGAAGCCCCCCCCCCCCAGGTGGTGAAGCCCCCCCCCCCCCCCAGGTGGTGAAGCCGCCCCCCCCAGGTGGTGAAGCCCCCCCCCCCAGGTGGTGAAGCCCCCCCCCCCCAGGTGGTGAAGCCCCCCCCCCCCAGGTGGTGAAGCCCCCCCCCCCAGGTGGTGAAGCCCCCCCCCCCCAGGTGGTGAAGCCCCCCCCCCCCGGTGGTGAAGGACCCCCCCCCCGGTGGTGAAGGACCCCCCCACCCCAGGTGGTGAAGCCCCCCCCCCCCCAGGTGGTGAAGCCCCCCCCCCCAGGTGGTGAAGCCCCCCCCCCCCAGGTGGTGAAGCACCCCCCCCCCCAGGTGGTGAAGACCCCCCCCCCCAGGTGGTGAAGCCCCCCCCCAGGTGATGAAGCCCCCCCCCAGGTGATGAAGCCCCCCCCCCCAGGTGGTGAAGCCCCCCCCCCCAGGTGGTGAAGCCCCCCCCCCCCCCAGGTGGTGAAGCCCCCCCCCCCCCAGGTGGTGAAGCCCCCCCCCCCTCAGGTGGTGAAGCCCCCCTCCCCTCAGGTGGTGAAGCCCCCCCCCCCCTCAGGTGGTGAAGCCCCCCCCCCCCTCAGGTGGTGAAGCCCCCCCCCCCCCTCAGGTGGTGAAGCCCCCCCCCCCCCCTCAGGTGGTGAAGCCCCCCCCCCCCTCAGGTGGTGAAGCCCCCCCCCCCCCTCAGGTGGTGAAGCCCCCCCCCCCCCCTCAGGTGGTGAAGCCCCCCCCCCCTCAGGTGGTGAAGCCCCCCCCCCTCAGGTGGTGAAGCCCCCCCCCCCTCAGGTGGTGAAGCCCCCCCCCCCTCAGGTGGTGAAGCCCCCCCCCCCCTCAGGTGGTGAAGCCCCCCCCCCTCAGGTGGTGAAGCCCCCACCCCCTCAGGTGGTGAAGCCCCCACCCCCTCAGGTGGTGAAGCCCCCCCCCCCTCAGGTGGTGAAGCCCCCCCCCCCTCAGGTGGTGAAGCCCCCCCCCCCCTCAGGTGGTGAAGCCCCCCCCCCCCTCAGGTGGTGAAGCCCCCCCCCCCTCAGGTGGTGAAGCCCCCCCCCCCCTCAGGTGGTGAAGCCCCCCCCCCCCTCAGGTGGTGAAGCCCCCCCCCCCTCAGGTGGTGAAGCCCCTCCCCCTCCAGGTGGTGAAGCCCCTCCCCCTCCAGGTGGTGAAGCCCCTCCCCCTCCAGGTGGTGAAGCCCCTCCCCCTCCAGGTGGTGAAGCCCCTCCCCCTCCAGGTGGTGAAGCCCCTCCCCCTCCAGGTGGTGAAGCCCCTCCCCCTCCAGGCGGTGAAGCCCCGCCCCCAGTTGGTAAAACCCCTCCCCCAGGTGGTGAAGCCCCGCCCCATGTGGTGAAGCCCCTCCCCCCAGGTGGTGAGGCTCCGCCCCCAGATACGCAGGCCCCGCCCCAAGGTGGTGAGGCCCCGCCCGCAGGTACGGAGGCCCCTCCCCGAGGTGGTGAAGCCCCTCCCAGGTGCGCAAGCCCCGCCCCCAGGTGAAGCCCCGGCCCGCCCCATGTTGACGCGGTGCTGCGCGCGGTTCTGTGTTGCCGCAGACGGCAAGGCGGAGGGAGCCGCGGGCCGCCGTCTTCACGCCGCCATGGCCGAATACTTCTCACTGGCTGACTGCGACGTGATCGGCTTCGACCTGGATCACACTCTCTGCCGCTACAACGTCGGCAACACCTTCGCGGTGAGTTCAGAGCGGACCCGGCATCGCGGCGCCTCACCCGCTCCCGCCCCACAGCGCGGCCCCCACACCAAGGCAGAGCCGGCTCCCTGGAGCGGGGTGCTCCAGTCAGCAGGCCGCGGAAGCCGGGGGCCCCCCTCGGCCTGTCTCCACGCCGCGCCAACTCGCGGCACAAATCAATAGACGGGGGCCCGTCAGCTCCCGCCTGCGGAGCACCTGTGACCGCTCAGTCCCAGCGCTCAGTCCCGGTTACTGGCAGTGAGCAAGAGCTTCCCTTCAGCTTCCTCCTCACCCTGGATCACAGCATTGTAAACTGTAGGTGAGAGTGAGATTATAAACATCCTCCCCTCACTGACTGTAGGTGAGTGTGAGATTATAAACATCCTCCTCCTCTCACTGACTGTAGGTGAGTGTGAGATTATAAACATCCTCCTCCTCTCACTGACTGTAGGTGAGTGTGAGATTATAAACATCCTCCTCCTCTCACTGACTGTAGGTGAGTGTGAGATGATAAACATCCTCCCTCACTGACTAGGTGAGTGTGAGATTATAAACATCCTCCTCCCTCACTGACTGTAGGTGAGTGTGAGATTATAAACATCCCCCCTCACTGACTGTAGGTGAGTGTGAGATTATAAACATCCTCCCCCCTCACTGACTGTAGGTGAGTGTGAGATTATAAACATCCTCCCCCCTCACTGACTGTAGGTGAGTGTGAGATTATAAACATCCTCCCCCCTCACTGACTGTAGGTGAGTGTGAGATTATAAACATCCCCCCTCACTGACTGTAGGTGAGTGTGAGATTATAAACATCCTCCCCCCTCACTGACTGTAGGTGAGTGTGAGATTATAAACATCCTCCCCCCTCACTGACTGTAGGTGAGTGTGAGATTATAAACATCCTCCCTCACTGACTGTAGGTGAGTGTGAGATTATAAACATCCTCCTCCTCTCACTGACTAGGTGAGTGTGAGATTATAAACATCCTCCTCCCTCACTGACTGTAGGTGAGTGTGAGATTATAAACATCCTCCCTCACTGACTGTAGGTGAGTGTGAGATTATAAACATCCTCCCTCACTGACTGTAGGTGAGTGTGAGATTATAAACTTCCCCCCTCACTGACTGTAGGTGAGTGTGAGATTATAAACATCCTCCCCCCTCACTGACTGTAGGTGAGTGTGAGATTATAAACATCCTCCTCACTGACTGTAGGTGAGTGTGAGATTATAAACATCCTCCCCCCTCACTGACTGTAGGTGAGTGTGAGATTATAAACATCCCCCCTCACTGACAGTAGGTGAGAGAGATTATAAACATCCCCCCTCACTGACAGTAGGTGAGAGAGATTATAAACATCCCCCCTCACTGACTGTAGGTGAGTGTGAGATTATAAACAACCTCCTCACTGACTGTAGGTGAGTGTGAGATTATAAACATCCTCCCCCCTCACTGACAGTAGGTGAGAGAGATTATAAACATCCTCCTCACTGACTGTAGGTGAGTGTGAGATTATAAACAACCTCCCCCCTCACTGACTGTAGGTGAGTGTGAGATTATAAACATCCTCCCTCACTGACTGTAGGTGAGTGTGAGATTATAAACAACCTCCTCACTGACTGTAGGTGAGTGTGAGATTATAAACATCCCCCCTCACTGACTGTAGGTGAGTGTGAGAATATAAACATCCCCCCTCACTGGCTGTAGGTGAGTGTGAGATTATAAACATCCCCCTCACTGACTGTAGGTGAGTGTGAGATTATAAACATCCTCCTCTCACTGGCTGTAGGTGAGTGTGAGATTATAAACATCCTCCTCTCACTGACTGTAGGTGAGTGTGAGATTATAAACATCCTCCCCCCTCACTGACTGCAGGTGAGTGTGAGATTATAAACATCCTCCCCCCCTCACTGACTGTAGGTGAGTGTGAAATTATAAACATCCTCCCTCACTGACTGTAGGTGAGTGTGAGATTATAAACATCCTCCCCCTTCACTGACTGTAGGTGAATGTGAGATTATAAACATCCCCCTTCACTGACTGTAGGTGAGTGTGTGATTATAAACATCCTCCTCCCTCACTGACTGTAGGTGAGTGTGAGATGATAAACATCCCCCTTCACTGACTGTAGGTGAGTGTGAGATTATAAACATCCTCCTCCCTCACTGACTGTAGGTGAGTGTGAGATTATAAACATCCTCCTCCCTCACTGACTGTAGGTGAGTGTGAGATTATAAACATCCTCCCCCTTCACTGACTGTAGGTGAGTCTGAGATTACAAACATCATCCTCCCTCACTGACTGTAGGTGACTGTGAGATTTTAAACTTCCTCCTCACCCCGCAAACAGTGTTGGGATTCCAACACTGAAACAAACCCTGTCAGCATTACATTCACAGCACAGAGTCTGGCCATTCGGCCCAACTGGTCCCTGCCATCACCGTACTCGTCATTTCCAACCCCCTGGATCGGTGTTCAAAATCAAGCAGTATTCCACATCTCTCCCATCCTTGTGCGCACTCTCGATAAGACGCTAAAAATACATTTCTATGTTGCTTGCATTGCCTCTACCTGCTCATTTCCGGCAATCTTTTGACGGAATGTGCATGTAAAGATGAGGGAGAGAGGGAGGCACATGCATTTCTTCAATTCATTTCACCTTCACTGGACGTCCCAAGTGAGTGAATTATTTTTGCAGTGCACTCGATCACAGCAGGCAAGTTGCACACGGCAAGGTCTCACAAACAACAAATGAGACCAGTGATCTGTTCTGAGGATGAGGGATAAATGTGGGTTAAGACTGCTTCACATCGTGCCATGTGCACAAGGCAGAGATTGGAACTAAAGCTGGGACTTTGCCCTCTTGACAGATCTTCCTCATCCCCGGGAGATGGGACTCTGCGGGTGGAGAGTTGCACTATTTGCCCAACTTCCGGCCGCTGAATGCCCGTGAAATTCTTATGCCTGGTAAAAGCATAAGAGTTTTAAAAAATAGAAAAATAAAATTTTATCACTCATTTATACATTAAAAACCCTGTCCAATAAGGTAAGTTTATTTTTAGCCCCGTTAAAACATACAAATTTTTTTTTCAAAAAATTAAATTTTTCTTTAAAATATTTAATTAAATGGCATTTTAATTAGTTTTAAATACATAAACACAAAAATATATATTTGATGTGTTTGTGTATTTTTTAAGTGATCCCCATTCCGTTCGTACGGAACTCACATAAGTGTGAATGGGGATTCCCTTCTTTTATTGGTTGGGCCGGCCCACATGATCCCAGGGGCGCTTCTGAAGTGCATGCGCCCCCCGGGATTCCTGGGCCTCTGCTCGCGCGGACCCAGAGAGGCCCAGGAGCGCGAGTGTCCGTACCTCCCGGGCCACCAGGTAAATGCGTCGATATTTTCCAGGTCGGAGGCAGCCGCCCGCAGGAAGCCTCCGATCGCAAATGTTGGGTCAATATCTCCTTACGTGGCTCGGTGTCAGATTTTGTTTGAAAATGCTCCTGTGAAGCGCCTTAAAATGTTTTACTCCGTTAAAGGCATTATATAAATACAAAATTGTTGTTTGAAACATTTTTTCTTGGAGATTACTTTTATATATGCAACAGATACTTGCAAAATTAGTTATTATGGTGTCAATTTAAGAAAAACTAGTCGGATATCTGATTAGCAGGGCCATTATTCTACGGTGCTTAAATATGTCAGGTTCTGTTTTTATTTCATGGAATTTTGGGGATTGTATTCTGGTATTCCATTCAGTTATAATTGGGTCCATTGGTTTGTTAGGATATGGGATTTTTGACTGTTCCTTGATTGCCTCCATTTTTATGTGAAGGCTGCAAATTGTTGGGGGGATGGTGCTTGCTGAGCAGGAATGTGATTAAAGTTATAAGTAGTCCAGATGGCTTGTTGCAGCAATTGATTTGTTGAAATCTGTTCAGAAACTTGCATTTTCAATGACCTCGGAGACATTTTATGCAAAATTGCAATAGTCGTCAGCAAATTGCTCGACCTGTGTTTTATGTAGAATTTTGTGGGACTTATCGTGGTATATTGTGCCTCAACAAATTGCTTGTCCTGGTTGTCCAGATAATTCTAGGCTCAGATCATTAGTTAGTACATCGGGGAGAATGGTGTTATAGACTAGGAAGTGGCACCTGCAGGGAAACTGCCAGCATTAAATAGTGAACATCTTACCAAAGAAAGATCACCTGAATTTTTGCTTCATTGTAAAATATGATCACCTCTTTTCTATTTATTGCGTTTGAAATAATCATTGTCAGGAATACAGTCCGATTGACATTATACAGTCAGTGATTGCTGGAGTGTTGGAACTGCAGGGTTCATACCTGAAGCAGACATCATAGATGTCCACACACAATTTGTAACCAGAAAGGTACTACATCATTTATATCACTTACGGATTATTGTTTTGGTGGGGGTGGGGGAGCAAACGTACTTGACTTTTCTAAAGTGCTATCTATTTTCAAAGAAAATAACCAGAATCTCCCCTTCTGTAATATGTGTGCTGTTGAATTCCAGTTTTCATAATGCAGCAGCAGTGGAGTTTGTTTCCAGGCAACACAGCAAGCAGAATTTACGGGCAAGAATATGAACCCTTTCCAAGCACTTGCAGTAATTATGGACTGGTGCATGTGAACATATTATTTAGAGCTGTGCCCCACAAGCTGCATGCAAAGTATAAGTGACGTGCAACCATATTTTAAGATTATGGTGTTATACTCTTGCATATCTGAAGTCCTTTTGTCGGAAATGTGCAATGTATCATTAAGGGGTACTAATTTTGAGACTCCTATTACATTACTGAGCATCTACCTTGGAGAGGATTTTGAGGTAGGACTGAATGCAACAAGTTCTCATCGCAATCTACCAGAAGAGTAATCAGTCGTTTAGTGATGCTTTCTTTGAAGTTGAATGCTTATTTCTTGCAAGAAGCAACTTTTGTGTTGGAAGTAGAGCAATTGTTCCAAGTTAGAATTGTCTCCTTCAGGGTTATGCAGTAGCTGTACGATTTATAGATCACAAGCATTAAAATTTAACTTAATTTTTTACAGCCAAATTTCTGTTTATGGTTTCTTAAATATCTTGTATGTTGGCAAAAGCAGCTTAAAGGGGCACTGCAATCCTGAAACTTTGTGCAAAATCATTCAATACCATGTGTGGTTCATAAACCAAAATGCATGTCAGCCATTCAATGACTGTTATTTAAGTGGTAAGATCTTCATATAGAAGTTTTAATGTGAAAATTTGTATTGTCTAGACTCTTTAAAAAGTAGTGGTATTGGAAAAAAATTGCAGTTGACTCTTGTATGTGTTGAGTACTAACGTCACTGTGGTAGCAGCTTAGGCGGTTCATACTATGGTGCTATAATCGTTTGCTGCCCTAACCTTCCTGAGTGGGAATGTACCTTTAATTAGAAATCAAGGACATTTACATTTGCATTTTTAAATATTATTTAAAACAAGAACATTATGCACATGTTGGTACAGTGGGTAGATTTTCTTCCCTACAACTTTGTTTTCTAATTTATATTTTATTTTTTGTTTTGTTTATCATGATGAGGGATGTCAATGCTTCATCACTGTTAGTCTGAGTGTGAGAGTTGAGTGTTCCCTTGTGCAGAGTATGACTCCCTCTGCTCTATTTAGGAATGCCCTGATACTTAAACCTCAGAAGACAACCCACTACTGCAGCAGTTTGAATTTTTAATTTTCCATACTATCCTTCCTTAAGTTCTTTGAGTGAGATTGCCATTCAGTGCCAGTTTAGCACGGAGGACCCTTGTACTGCCAAAGGCTCATTTCAGACCCTTACAGCAGGCAGAGGGAAGAGTTTCATTCAAGTAGCCTGGGCTGGATTTGAATAAATGCAGGTTCCAGGAATGAAAGAACTGCGAGCCAATTTACTGTGACTCCTATTTGCACATTTTGATTTTTGCTTACATTTCAAAGACCTGTTGATATGGGTGATCGGAGATCTATAGCTTGTTGTAGAACGGAGTGATCTTGGCAGTGCTGTGGCAAAGTGCATTTGAGCTTCAGCATGCTTCGCCACATAAGATATAATTTCTAACCCATGATTCCATAAATGTTGAGATCCTGATCTCACAAATGCTGTAGTAAAGAGGGGCAGATTTTAGAATTAAATATTTTTTTCTTTGGGGGGGAAAAGAAATCAAGTATGGTGACTTTAGAAAATCTGTTTGGAAATCTAAGGATACTTTTCTTTATTCGTTTATGGGATGTGGGCGTCGCTGGCAAGGCCAGCATTTATTGCCCATCCCTATTGCCCTTGAGAAGGTGGTGGTGAGCCACCTTGCTGAACCGCTGCAGTCCGTGTGGTGTAGGTACTCCCACAGTGCTGTTAGGTAGTGAGTTCCAGGATTTTGACCCAGCGACGATGAAGGATCGGCGATATACTTCTAAGACAGGATGGTGTGTGACTTGGAGGGGAACTTGGAGGTGGTGGTGTTCCCATGTGCCTGCTGCCCTTGTCCTTCTAGGTGGAAGAGGTCGCGGGATTGGGAGGTGCTGCCAAAGAATTCATGGCGAGTTGCTGCAGTTCATCTTATAGACATTCGCGCCACACAAGTGCCAGGCAATGACTGTCTCCAACAAGCGAGAGTCTAACCACCGCCCCTTGACATTCAACGGCATTACCATCGCCGAATCCCCCACCATCAACATCATGGGGGTCACCATTGACCAGAAACTTAACTGGACCAGCCACACAAATACTGTGGCAACAAGAGCAGGTCAGAGGCTACGTATCCTGCGGCGAGTGTCTCACCACCTGACTCCCCAAAGCCGTTCCACCATCTACAAGGCACAGGTAAGGAATGTGATGGAATACTCTCCACTTGCCTGGATGAGTGCAGCTCCAACAAAACTCAAGAAGCTTGACATCATCCAGGACAAAGCAGCCCGCTTAATTGGCACCTCATCCACCACCTTAAACATTCACTCCCTCCACCACCGGCGTACCGTGGCTGCAGTGTGTACCATCTATAAGATGAACTGCAGCAACTCGCCAAGCCTTCTTCAGCAGCACCTCCTAAACTCGCGACCTCTTCCACCTAGAAGGACAAGGGCAGCAAGCGCATGGAAACACCACCACCTCCAGGTTCCCCTCCAAGTCACACACCATCCTGACTCAGAAGTATATCGCCGATCCTTCACAGTCGCTGGGTCAAAATCCTGGAACTCCCTACCTAACAGCACTGTGGGAGTATCTTCACCACACGGACTGCAGTGGTTCAAGAAGGCAGCTTACCAAGGATATGCTACTGTAACTTGGATAAATATTCCCAACAGATCTGCAGGTTCATACAATAAAAGAACAAATATTTTTGTCAGAATATTTGCCAAATGTTACTAAGCTGGAGTATATTTCTGGACACATGAATCGCCGAATGAGACGGTATTGCAGTGACATTGCACAATGGAATGTATGCAAGATAGTTTTCTAGATCAGGACGTTGAGGAACCAACTCGGGAACAGGCTATTTTAGATCTAGTATTGTGCAACGAGAAAGGGTTAATTAATAACCTTGTAGTAAAGGAGCCTTTAGGGAAGAGTGACCATAATATGATAGAATTTTATATTGAGTTTGAAAGTGACTTAGTTAAATCCGAAACTAGGGTCTTAAATCTGAACAAAGCAAGCTACTTGGGTATGAGGGGCGAGTTGGCTAAGGTAGATTGGGAAACTACATTAAAAGGTATGACAGTGGATGAGCTATGTCTAGCATTTAAAGAATTAATACATAACTTACAACAAATATACATTCCTTTAAGGCACAAAAAACTCCACAGGAAAAGTGATCCAACCGTGGCTAACAAGAGAAGTTAAAGATAGTATTAGATCAAAGGAAGAGGTTTATAATGCTGCCAAAAAGAGTAGTAAGTAGTAGATTGGGAGGATTTTAGAATTCAGCAAAGGAGGACTAAGAAATTGATAAAGAAAGTGAAAATAGAATATGAGAGTAAACTAGCGAGAGACATAAAAACAGACTGTAAAAGCTTCTATAGGTATATAAAAAGGAAAAGATTAGTGAAAGTAAATGTGGGTCCCTTACAGGCTGAGACAGGAGAAATTATAATGCGGAATAAGGAAAAGGCAGAGAAATTAAACAAATACGTTGGGCTGGATTTTGCCAGCCGAGACGAGTTGGGGGGCGGGACTGCTGCCTTCCGGGTTCTAGTCCCGCCCCCAGCGACGTCTGACGAACCCACGCTATTTTCCCTTGATTGGCCTTGTTACCGGCCAATTAAGGGAAAGCCGGTGACAGATGACGTCAGCGTATGACGCTTCATCTGTTGAAAATTTTTGACAGATGAATTGTCAGCGTTTGACAGCTTTGAGAATCACAAGGGCTCACCAAGACCTCTCTCCTCAGCAGAAAGCAGATGGCTGCTGCATCTGAGAATGCAGCAGCCATTCTGTCATCTCTGCCGTTGAGATGAGGCACCTCCGGATCCTCAACGGTTGAAGAAAGAAGCAAAGATAAGGAAACTTTTTCCAACACTTTACACTCACCTCTCATACTTACCTGTCCACACTTGCACCTATCACTCACCTCTACAGCTGACATTTCGACCCCTCTCACCCCCGCAGACCCACTGCTCGCCTCGCTGACCCTGGCGAGGTTCGCAGCTGTCGGGAAGCCCGCAATTGCAGACGTAAGATGGGGAAAAGCCTCAAAACTGCCCGTTAACAGGCAGTTAACAGGCAGTTAATTGGCTCTAATCCCCTTCCCGCCTTGAGGAGACGGGTCCCTGCGCGATTCGGGGACCCACCTCCCGGGAAGATGGCACGGAGGTGGGTTGGGAGCGGGTTCGGTACCCGCTCCTAGTTTCTGCCATTTTCCCGGCAGTCCCGCCTCCAAACCCGCCTCCTCAAGGCTGGTAAAATCCAGCCCTTTGTGTCTGTCTTCACGGAAGAAGACGCAAAAAACTTCTCGGAAACAGTGGAGAACCAAGGGTCTAGCGAGAATGAGGAACTGAAAGATATTAAGTAATTAGTCATAAAGCAGTACTGGAGAAATTAATGAGTCTGAAAGCCGATTAAATCCCCTGGACCTGATGGCCTACATCCCAGGGTTTTGAAGGAGTTGGCTATAGAGATAGTGGATGCATTGGTTGTCATCTTCCAAAATTCCATTGATTCTAGAACGGTTCCCGCGGATTGGAAGGTGGCAAATGTAACCCCACTATTTAAGAAAGGAGGGAGAGAGAAAACGGGGAACTACAGACCAGTTAGCCTGACATCAGTAGTAGGGAAAATGCTAGAATCTATTATTAAGGATGTGGTAACGGCACTTAGAAAATAATAATAGGATTGGGCAGAGTCAACACGGATTTATGAAAGGGAAATCGTGTTTGACAAATCTGTTGGAGTTTTTTGAGGTTGTAACGAGCAGAATAGATAAGGGGGAACCAGTGGATGTGGTATCTTTGGATTTTCAGAAGGCATTCGATAAGGTGCCACACAAGAGGTTATTAAACAAAATTAGGGCTCATGGGATTGGGGGTAATATACTAGCATGGATTGAGGATTGGTTAACGGACAGAAAACAGAGATTAGGAATAAATGGGTCATTTTCTGGTTGGCAGGCTGTAACTAGTGGGGTACCACAAGGATCAGTGCTTGGGCCTCAGCTATTCACAATCTACATCAATGATTTGGATGAGGGGACCAAATGTAATATATCCAGGTTTGCTGACGATACAAAGCTGGGTGGGAATGTAAGTTGTGAGGAGGATGCAAGGAGGCTTCAAGGGGATATAGACAAGCTAAGTGAGTGGACAAGAACATGGCAAACGGAATATAATGTGGAGAAATGTGAAGTTATCTACTTTGGTAGTAAAAATAGAAAAGCAGAGTATTTTTTAAATGGTGAGAGATTGGGAAATGTTGGTGTTCAGAGGGACCTGGGTGTCCTTGTACACAAATCACTGAAAGTTAACAGGTACAGCAAGCAATTAGGAAAGCAAATGGTATGTTGGCCTTTATTACAAGAGGATTTGAGTACAAGAGTAAAGACGTCTTACTGCAATTATATAGGGCCCTGGTGAGACCACACCTGGAGTATTGTGTACAGTTTTGGTCTCCTTACCTAAGGAAGGATATACTTGTCACAGAGGGAGTGCAATGAAGGTTCACCAGACTGGTTCCTGGGATGGGGGGATTGTCCTATGAGGAGAGATTGAGTAGACTAGGCCTATGTTCTCTAGAGTTTAGAAGAATGAGAGGTGATCTCATTGAAACATACAAAATTCTTACAGGACTTGACAGGGTAGATGCAGGGAGGATGTTTCCCCTGGCTGGGGAGTCCAGAACCAGGGGTCACAGTCTTAAAATAAGGGGTTGGCCATTTATGACTGAGATGAGGAGAAATGTCTTCACTCAGAGGGTGGTGAATCTTTGGAATTCTCTACCCCAGAGGGCTGTGGAGGCTCAGTCGTTGAGTATATTCAAGACAGAGATCGATAGATTTTTGGATATTAAGGGAATCAAGGGATATGGGGATAGTTCAGGGAAGTGGAGTTGAGGTAGAAGATCAGACATGATCTCATTGGCGGAGCAGGCTCGAAGGGCCAAATGGCCTTCTCCGGCTCCTATTTCTTATCTTCTTATGTTACTCTCAAAATTCCATTCAAATAAATGAGAACTACAGACTACTTCACAAAAAACCCCAAAATAATTTTGTTAATTCTGATTATGCTGCTGTGCACTTCATATTTATTGCCAGTAATCTGAGGCATTGAAACTGCATGAAGCTTGTCCGTAAAGAGTTGTCATAAATAGAAAGCAACATATTTTCATGGAGATTCAAGTTAGTGCTTCCTCTGTTGAAGAACACATTTGCACTGTGCACTTTGTTACATTGTAGAGGACACATAATATTGCTCTCATTATTGTAAACCGAAATTGTATTTTATTTGAATTTTTCAGCTGATATATGATAGCTTTGCTCAGTTCTTAGTTGAACAGAAAGGCTACGATCGGGAACTGATGACCGTGTCTCCTGACAGTTGGGATTTTTGGTGAGTCCTTTTCTCTTTGATATTTCTTGTTACAAAAAAGGGCATTTGTTTTTAATAGTTTCGTGAACAAACAGAACTTTGGCTGAAGCCAAAAAAATACCAAGGCCCAGTTAGACTTTTTCCCCTCGCCCTTCAGCTCGAAAATCTTCTGCGCCGCAAATTGCTGGAAGTGCGAGCTGATAACGCTGCGGCACCTGGGACCTTAGTGAACAACGGGACCAGCATTCTATCTCTTAACTAATTTAAGGAAAGAAAGAAACAGAAGAGCAAAGGAGAAGGAAATCGGGTGAATTAGAGTCAAATTCAGTACAGAGAGAAATAACGACAAGGAAAGGAAGATTGGATTACGAAAGAAGAAAAAAAGAGACAAAGGAAAAAATTAAAAATTTAAAAACCTCTAGGATCAATTTACTACCTGCAAGAATGAGATTCTACAGTTTCAATTGTTTCCATTCTGGGCCGGAGAGGTTGAGTGGCATTGCAGGAACAAATTATGTCATTAAAAGGGTCCTTACACTGTTAAGTACCAGCCCTAACTTTCTGCGGTGAATTTAATTCGTATTTACTCCGCCAATGCCGTAATTTCTTGAAACTCACAGGGAGCTTGACAGCAAGCTGCCGCTTTTGCGAGGCTAACAATGGAGCTGCGCAAATCGTCCAGCAATTTGTGCAATTTGCAACTTACAGGATATCTCTTCCTCCTCACAAATTGTAGGAAGATTAACACACTAATAACAGTGTGCACATTAAACTCAACATTATTTTCCCAGCAAATTCTGGGCCCAGCTTTGGCTCTATGGTGAACCACATATATTTAGAAGCTTAAAGCTTTTTATATGGGTCTAGTGATGATAACTTAGTGTAAACTTTTCAACATTTACTAATTTTAGCAAAAAGCTAGATTCAACCTGCTTTATGCCTGCATCTAATTTTCATTAAAATTAACAAATTGCTCAAAATATATTGATATATTTAGTGTATGGTATTTGGACGCTAAACAAACTTTTATTTTTGTTTGCAATGTTGGTTGTAAGTCAAGACTAGAGGTAACAAATGCATAGATGAGGGTTTCAGCAGCAGTTGAGGTGAGGCAGAGGCGGAGTCGGACGATGTTACGGAGGTGGAAGTAGGCATTCTTGGTGATGGAGCGGATATATAGTTGGAAGTTCATCTCGGGGTCAAATACGACACCAAGGTTGTGAATGGTCTGATTTAGTCTCAGACAATTTCCAGGGAGACGGATGGTTTCATCTAGTACTGGATGTTGGACAAGCAGTATGACGAATTCGAGACAGTGGAGGGGTTAAGGGAGGTGGGGGTGAGGTAGAGCTGGGTGTTGTCTGTGTACATGTGGTACCTAACATTGTGTTTTCGGATGATGTCGTTGAGGGGCAGCATGTAGATGAGAAATAGGAGGGGGCCAAGGACAGATCCTTGGATTCCAGAGGTAACGGTGCGGGAGCGGGAAGAGAAGCCAATGCAGGCGATTCTCTGACTACAATTAGATAGATAAGAGTGGAACCAGGTGAGCGCAGTTCCACCCAGCTGGCGACAGAGGGTTGGAGGAGGTTTGTTGGCACCGTGTCAAAGGCTGCAGACAGGTCGAGAAGAACGAGGTGGGATAGTTTAATACGGTCACAGTCACATAGGATGTCATTTGTGACTTTGATATGAGGGCTGTTTTAGTACTGTGGCAGAGGTGGAAACCTGATTGGAAGGATTCAAACATGGAGTTGCAGGAAAGCTGGGCATGGATTTGGGAGGCGACAACGCGTTAAAGGACTTGAGAGGAAAGGGAGGTTGGAGATAGAGCAGTAGTTTGCAAGGACAGAGGGGTCAAAGGTGGGTTTTTTGAGCCATAATCAGCTTCTCTAATGAATAAATTAACAAGTGCAATTAATGGAATTTCTTGGCTTCTTTTAGCAACAGTATCCTGAATGCTTGAGAATATTCCATGTAGACTAGCTAATTTTGTGGGATATAGGGCAGAGTGTAATAGATTGATTAGCTACTGCGCTTTTAACAAATATATATTTATAACGTTTTTTGCTAAGTATAGAGTCAAGCATAACAAATTGTCAACCCCTGGAGAACTAGGAACATGTAATACATTGCTATGCATGAAAGATCAATAAAGTAATGGGGATATAAAGTTAAGCAGCTAATGGTGGTAAAACTTAGAAGTGAAAGGAATGGGCTGAAATAATAAATTATAAGTAGGTAGGGAAGGATCAAACCCCTCAAATAGGAAATGTGCTTTCATCTCAGAAATTAGAAAAAGAGTATACCTGGAACTGAATATCTACCTAAAACTAGGGCCAAAGGAAAAGGTAAAAGGACAGATGTAAGAGGAAAGAGAAGGAAGTTAGCAGTAGTTGAGCGAGTAATCAAATACTCGCTGTGGGAACCCAAGCAATTACAATTGCTTGTAAATTGTTCAGGTCAATTGGAAGTCAGCAAATTGTTTCTAAATTTCAGCTTTCAGTTCAATCACTGGATTTCTCTTTTTAAATGCCTAGTAGATTTCCTGTAAAGTTGCTTACAGTATGTCAGAGGATACAGTGTTTCTTACAAAATAAAGTATTATCAGCAAAGTACGATGAGGAAACTCTAATGGTTAAAGTGCTACAGAAAGTAAGTATGACACAGGAAATGTGTAGGACCTTTAATGTATGTTGTCGTTTTCTATATCTAACAAAATGTGATGTCTGGTGTGTGAACAAGAATAGTTGGTGTCCAACATCTGCTAATGTTAAACCTCATCCTCATAATCGGGTTACTTGGGTTATCTGGAAACTGATGGATGTGTGCAGACAAGGCTTTTATATTTGCATATGTGGATTGCCCGTGGAATTGCTCATGGTGACTCAAAGGAAATAGTAATTGATGACAGGAGTATTTTACCACCTAACAATGCATGATAAGGTCATTGATCTGAAACGTTAACTCCGTTTCTGTCTCCACAGATGCTGCCTGACATGCTGAGTATTTCCAGCATTTTCTGTTTTTATTTTATGTATGATAGGAGCTGCTCGACTGGAGCATTGCTCAAAGACAAAGCATATTATATTTATCTTGCTGTTACTGTCTCTATACTTTCCCGCCACTCTTTAATTCTTCATGTGCCACTCTCTGTCTTTGTCTTCCATTCTATTTTTCTGTTTTTGTGTCTCACATTTTTCTCATTGTGGTGTTTGTATCATTCTGCAACTGTTTTAATTCTCCACTTCATTGCCTTGTTTGAATGTGTGCAATAGCTATGAGTGACTTTCATATGTGTTTGTTTACTGAGGTACTCAATATCTGTCTCCTACTTTTCTTAATGACTAAAGTATGAAGAAAGCTGGGAGACCAGTATTTGAAGTGTGGTGGGGAGAGGCCATCAGACAGTTTCACATTGACAGTTGAGAGAGAAGTTAGCAGCTGAGGGTCAGACTGGAAGACACTGGGATGGGGGCGGGGTAGCGGGGGTAGAGAGTCTGTAGCTAGTTGGAAGATGTTGGGGTTAGAGTTGAAAACTGGTTCTCGGGGGTGGGTAGGGGGGGCGGGGGCAGATTGTGGAGGAGGGTGCCTAAACCTTGTTAATCCGTGGGGGCGGGTGCGGAAAGAGAGAGAGAGAGAGATGATGCTGAAATCATTTGGGGAGGGGGCAGAAACCTTGCTCAGTGCAGAGGGCGGATTGGGCAGGGTTGTAAACTTACTTAGCGGTGGCGGGGTGGATGGGAGATGCGGTGGGGGGAGGGGGGGGGAGAAGTGGCTGTTTTGCTTAATTGATGGATGGATGGATGGGTGCTGTTTTCTTGGCCTTGGGCTTTCTATCCGCTATCTCAGATCTGCTGCTTTTCATCTTCTGTATTTTTCCATTACATATGATGTACATAGGAGTACATTTCCTGAATAGCAGTGGAGGAGGAGGGGCTTGAAGGCTAAAGTCTAGCTATGATGTGGAGATGCCGATGTTGGACTGGGGTGGACAAATGTGAGAAGTCGCACAACACCAGGTTGTAGTCCAACAGCTTTATTTGAAATCACAAGCTTTCGGAGCGCTGCTCCTTCGTCAGGTGAAGTCCTGACGAAGGAGCAGCGCTCCGAAAGCTTGTGATTTCAAATAAAACTGTTGGACTATAACCTGGTGTTGTGCGACTTCTCACATAAAATCTAGCTCAGCAGGGGTAGGGGGTCTCATTATCTTGCTCAGTGAGTGGGGCGGGGGGCTCGATACAAAAGCTCAGTGATAAATTCCTCCTGCTTTCTGGGAGAATTCATGGGTTCTTGGCAGTACACTTTTTGCCTGATCCTTGGAATTCCTGTGTACTCAGTGAGGGCTGGCCATTGTAATCATTTGGTCATATTTACAATGCTGCCTACAGGTGCAATATCTTTATAATCTTGAGACCACTCAACATTTTTAATACATAATTAGTGGCCTTCCCAACATGTTGCCGATGGAAAGTATGATTTTCATGGAAAAATGGAGAGAGTAGCTGACTCCAATCCCCAAAATGTAGGTAAAAGTACAGGAGTATCATCTAATAAAAATAGAATTTGACTTATTCAGTCATGGTAAGTTAGTGGCCCTGTTAACGCAATCTTGCTACATGATGTGATATCCCTGCATTTATAGATAGCACATTCTGCGATTCACTGAGCAATGCTTCAGGAGATCTGCTAGTGGGACAGTCAATGTAGCGCACACAAGTGTTGCACTCAAATTTCTGCTCCACTTTGAAAGAAAAGATTTAATAAAAGGTAGCCATTTGACATGAGCTAGAATGCTTGTAACCTGAGTGACCTTACTAATCATACATTTAATTTTTCAATGTGAAAAAAAGCCACTGTTGTGACTTGCAGCCTGAAAACCAATTAAACTCTGACTTCACCCTGTGTTTACTTAACAGCAATTATACTTAGTGGCCTTAAAGGGGCACAGGTACATCTTAGCAGTGGAATAACACAGTCTTTATTACTAGTATAACAGGGTCCTTCGAAAGCAGCGATTCATCTAACTTACCATGAGCAATGACACGGGAGATTCTGTAGTAATTTAGTAAAAATGGTACTATTGATGTTACAGATTTCACACTTCATTACAGATGCAAAACCATCTTAAAATGCTCTGTGCTTCTGAACTCCAGCCTGAAACTGATGATCACATTCCAGTCTGCAAAGTTCCCTCAAAAAACAACAGCTAAACTCAGGCTGAACATTGTAGCCATAAACACAGCTCCTTAGCAGCCGAATAATATGACATGTATTACTTGTAATAGAACAGATTATCCAACTTAGTGTGAGCAACGCCAGTTGTGAAATAAAAATGGAAAATGCGGGAGTTGTTCAGACGCGACTCTTCGTCAGAATTCAAGGAACACACTCAAAATGCTAATCTCTTTTTCTTTCAAATGTTGACCACCATGTTGTGCATTTCCAACATTTCCTATTATTTTCTATTTCTAGCATTTGTGTTTTTTTTATTAGCACTATATGGAGATTGAATTCTGTACAGTTGTAGAAGAAAATAACTGAAAAGAATTGGGAAAGTTGGTGATTTTTGGCAGCTTGTTAGACACAGCGTTGCTCTCTTTTATTTGTGGTTTCAAACCCAGATGTTTGCAAAGAAAACTAAAACTTCACCATGGAATTTATTGTAGCTAAACATAAACCAAAGTCAAAAAGGAAGCAGATGGAACATCTAACCTCTTGAGAGGAGTGGAAGCTAAGAACAATTGTAAAAAAAAAGTGTTACAAAACCACCAACTTGCAAAAAAGAAAAACAGTAAAGGCTATTGCTTTATTGATTTGATAAACAAATAAAGTATTGGGGGAAAAAAAAACAAAGTAAAAAAAAAAGGAGAGAACAATAACACATTTCAGCTGAAAAGTAATCAGGCAACAAACACAATCTGTGAATGTAAACTTGTTTTGCTACAAACTAAGAAATTGTAGAACCAAATCTGGAGTGAAGCCCTGACCTGTCTCTGAAGTGAAGCAGAGTGAGACTCCCATCTCCAGGAACTCTCTTCATTCTGGAGTCAGATCAGGTCCTGACTCTTATTTAAACAAACTTCAGCATTGCTGCAAAATGAAGTACTTTGCAGTAATGTTATAATTGTGCAAATGTAGCTTCAGTGTCTCAAAACTAATAAGAATGCAGTTCATAGAGTTCATTTGCTAGCCAAAAAGAGATTGTGAGAGGGTACATGATGCAACTCTTTAAAATGTTGAGCAGTCATACTAATGGGAAACTAAGCAGATCTAAACCAACAAATCTCATGACTGAACTTCTGAATTTCAACTTTGTTTGTCAGTCTTCAACATGTTTTGTTCTAATGGCAGTTTCAAAGGCTTGATTTTGGACCTGGAAGATGGAAATTTACTGAAACTGGGTGAAGATGGGACAGTTCTGAGGTAAGTATTTTAGTTTTGTCATTTGTACCACATTAAATAAGAGCTAGGAGTATCATGGAGATGTAGGGTGACATACTTTCACTTTTGTGCCACTGCCATGTGATTTTAGCTTCCCAGCAACACAAAAATGAGAATATAACTGCTTTTAAATTTAATTACACTTGGGATATGGAAGGTGCTGGCAAAGCTGTATTGTTATTACCAATTCCTATTTTCCCTGAGAAGGTGGTGGGTGATGAGCCTCCACCTTGAATTGCTGCAGTTTTTGTACTGATGGTACGCCCACGATGGTGTTAGGGAATTCCAGGATTTTGACCCAGTGATGGCAAAGTAACAGCAGTATATGTGCAAGTCAGGATGTTGTGTCTCTTGGAGGTGATGGTGTTCCCATGATATTGCAGTTCTTGTCTTTCTTGGTAGTACAGGCTTGTTGGGCTGGGCGATGCTATGGAAGTAAGCTTGGTGAGTTGCATTCTGCAGGTGCACATACTGCAGCCACAATGCACTGGCAATGGAGAGAATGGATATTCAGTCCAGTGGCAGAGCTGCCGGTCAAGTGAACTGCTTTGTCCTGGATGTTGCTGAGCTTCTTTGAGTGTTGTT
Organism: Squalus acanthias; assembly: GCA_030390025.1. Lineage (NCBI taxonomy): Eukaryota > Metazoa > Chordata > Chondrichthyes > Squaliformes > Squalidae > Squalus > Squalus acanthias. The sequence continues at coordinate 85,765,531 of CM059433.1, forward strand.
GCTACTCAACCCAGCCAGAATGTTGTCAGGGCCCAGAGCCTTAGCTGTGTCCTCTTTTTAATGCTCCTTGATGCCATTTGGAGTGGACCAAATTGGCTGGACCCTGTTATCTATGATGGTGGAAACCTTGGGAGGAGGGGGACAAGTGGAATTGCCCACTTGGCACTTTGGCTAAAGACATTTTTAAATGTCTCTCGAGTCAGGTTCAGATCTGAAAAAGTGCAATATTAGATCCTCAAGAGGAGACCATCTTGCATTACTTCAGTTTACCATGCAAGTCATAATATGAATGCAGGCAAATTGTATTTATTCACTTGGGAGTTCTTTTGGTACTAAATTTGCAGTTTTCTAAGGTCATTAGCTTAGCCTGGGATGGGCCGAATGGCCTCCATCTGTGCTGCAACCATTCTATGATTCTATGATTATTTTTTGTGACAAAAGGTCAAGTGAGGGCTGAACTATGTTAACTTCAGCCAGACAAATTGTTCAATGCTGCTAAATTATAAATTTGGCTTATAGTGGATGACGGAATAGTTGTTTACTATAAATATTAGTAAGTTAGTTCCTAAGACCATTGCTGGCACAACCACAATCCTGTAAAATAGAACATTTTGAAAGGTTTGTTCTATTTAATAACCTAGTAAATAAATAGTATGCAATATGCTTTGCTTTTTTGTATAGTCATTAGCTTAGTAAATATTCTAGAAACAAGTGATCACCGGACTTGTAGGAAACTGTTTTTTAGCTAAGTGTAAATTAATGGATCATCAACATTTGATATTTCAATTAGGGCTAGTCATGGCACTAGAATTTTGACAGTAGAAGAGATATTGGAAACCTATGGAAAGAAGAGAAAATGGAAACACTTCAAAACTATCAATGGAACATTTGCACGTTCAGGTATGGAGCAAAAGATGGGTAAAAGCATTAATGTGTGTTACTTAATTACATTTTTTTAAGAGTGTTGACTTCTGTGCAAGTTCCTCAAATGTTGAAATACTATTTTTTTAAAATATTTTTGTTATTGAATGGAAGAAAATACATTTACCTTCGAAGCATACAATTCTGGAATAATCTTAAATGTTGAAATTATTCGTTGAATTGTAAAACTTAATTAGAAATAGCACTCTACCATAGTTGTTGAAGATACTTAATCTAATGATACAAATTCTAAATGTATCCATTGTCTTTTGTAATAGAAATACAATATATAATCTTTTAAAGAGTTATTGTTTCAACTTTTTTCTCTTCTTTGCCAGGCAAATATCATTTCTATGACAATTATTTTGATCTGCCAGGAGCTTTGCTGTGTGCTCGGGTAGTGGATCTGTTAGATCAGGTGAGACAATAATGTTTTTAATTCTTTTGTCTTTTGCTTTTTCCACATAGAATCATAGAAATTACAGCACAGAAGAGGCCATTTATCCCATTGCACTTATTCTGGTTGCTAACACTAAATGGAATTATCTACTCCAATTTTAATCCCCTGTTATCCCTGTATGACATTTTCTTTTGGAGAGAGCAGGAAGTTTTACTTTGCATGAAAGAGTGTTTTATTTGCTGTAATAGTTTGTTCTGTTTTTTGTTACAGCAAAAATTCACTCAGCTTCAGAGTAATCCTCCAAAATGAAACATTTTGTCTGGAAGATTTTTTTTTGCACAAGTAAAATTTTGGAGTTTAAATAAAAAGCAAAAAAAAATGCAAGCTGAAAATCCGAAACAAAAACAAAGTGCTGGAAACACTAAGCAGGTCAGGTCCACGCCTGAAATGTTAGCTTCTCCACAAATGCTGCCTGACCGGCTGAGTATTTCTTGCATTTTCTGTTTTTATTTCAAATTTTGGAGGCAAGGTAATCAGTGTCACATGCCTCCGATTATTGTGATCAAAGAGCTAATGGTAATCAGGTGATTTTTAAGAACGATATAAAAATGATGACCTAATTGAAGTCTGCATAATGGCATTGTTCCAAGCTTTCAGAAAATATACATGGCAATTTTAAGTTTTCTAAGGCCTTGATTCTAATATTCATCTTAATACTTACGTTCTATTTTGTGAACTTTCATATTAGATATAACTTGAACCTGCTAGAATTTGATTTGGTTGAGTTGAAATTTAGAATGCTATAATTAAACCTTTTTAAATGTGAGATTTTTTTAAACAAATTAGGATGTGCATATAAAAGAATTCAGAGTGGTGTAACCACACATTTACGGTTGCTATAAATAGATTTCTATGCCTTGTTTAGTTCAAGAAGAGAGATACTTTTCTTGCAAATGAAAACTGAAGAAAACAAAAACAAGGAAGTGGTGGATACATCTTAACCACATTGCGGTGATGAGCATTCCATTGTGCTTTGGTTTTAGATATATAAAAACTTCAGAGGATATTGTTGGTGCAGTTGAATTGAACCAACCCACATGGATGAGTGGAGATTTTTTTCAGTCACCCAGGAAATAAAAACCCTTTGCCTTGTTCCCCCTCTCCAAGTCTCTTTTCAATTCTGTTTTTGGTGATCTCTCCGAACTGTCCAGTTCTGTTTCTCCTCTATAACATACCTTGACATGTTTTTCTCCATTAAAGATGCCATATAAATGTTGGTGAAAGGAGTGTTGGCAAACTAAATGTAATTAATGATTGATTACCACTGGTAGATTCTTAGAAATTCTAATTCACAAGAAGAACAACAGACTCACTTTTAAGAGCTAATAGCTACCAAATTATATTGTAGATGGCCGCGTTCACTCCTCATAAAATTGTTGTGCTTAAGGGCCATCATATGACTCTGGAATGGTGCTTTAAAAGAGTTGACTTGTTTTGCCGCCTAATTCAAATTTGTTTTTTCTTTATAAATACATATTAGCTTGCAATTATTTTCACCTCCAATCTTCTAATCTTACCCATGCTGTCCTGTGACCAAGAGAACAGTCACGTGATTTGATTCCAGGTATCTACTGCTGTAAAGCTAACCACTCTGAGGCAGGCAAAGGGTTGCTTGAGAATAAGATTCACCAGATTTTCCTCCCCTGCTCCTTCTCCCAGAGTCACTGCTAACTTTGGCACTAAAGGTGGAGCAAATCAAACATGTATTTCACCACTGTGTGATAGAGAGTAAGATGAAGCAGAAAAAGGGTGCGTATGACAGATGTCAGGTTGAGAATACAAGTGAGAACCAGGCTGACTATAGAAGGTTCAGAGGGGAAGTGAAAAAGAAAATAAGAGAGAGTATGAGAATAGATTGCCAGCTAACATAAAAGGGAATCCAAAAATCTTCTATAGGCATATAAATAGTAAACAGGTAGTAAGAGGAGGGGTGGGGCCGATTAGGGACCAGAATGGAGACCTACGCATGGAGGCAGAGGGCATGAGTACTTTGCATCTGTCTTTACCAAGGAAGAAGATGCTGCCAAAGTCATAGTGAAAGAGGATGTCGTTGAGGTACTGGTTGGGATAAAAATTAATAAGGAGGAGGTACTAGAAAGTCTGGCTGTATTTAAAGTAGTTAAGCCACCAGGACTGGATGGGATGCATCTGATGATGCTGAGGGAAGTAAACGTGGAAATTGCGGAGTACCGGCCATGATCTTCCAATCCTCCTTGGATACGGGGGTGGTGCCAGAGGACTGGAGAATTGCAAATGTGATAAACCCAGCAACTACAGGCCAGTCAGTTTAACCTCGGTAGTGGGGAAGCTTTTAGAAACGATAATCCGAGACAAAATTAACAGTCACTTGGACAAATGTGGATTAATTAAGGAAAGCCAGCACGGATTTGTTAAAGGCAAATCGTGTTTAACTAACTTGATTGAGTTCCTTGATGAGGTAACAGAGAGGGTTGATGAGGGTAATGCAGTTGATGTGGTGTACATGGACTTCCAAAAGACATTTGATAAAGTGCCACATAATAGGCTTGCCAGCAAAGTTGAAGCCCATGGAATAAAAGGGACAGTGGCAGCATGGATATGAAATTGACTAAGTGACAGGAAACAGAGAGTAATGGTGAACGGTTGTTTATCGGACTGGAGGAAGGTATACAGTGGTGTTCCCCAGGGGTGGGTACTAGGACCACTGCTTTTCTTAATATATATTAATGACTTGGACTTGGGTGTGCAGGCCACAATTTCAAAATTTGCAGATGAGACAAAATTTGGAAGTATAGTGAACAGTGAGGAGGATAGTGTTAGAGTTCAAGAAGACATAGACAGGCTGGTGAAATGGGCGGACATGTGGCAGATGAAATTTAATGCAGAAAAGTGTGAAGTGAAACATTTTGGTGGTGGGGATCTCAGGAGGAGGCCAAGATGGCTGAAGATGGTTGCAAATTTCCACTACCCTTTATGGGGAGAAGTGCTTCCTGACATCACCCCTGAAAGGCCTTGCTTTAATTTTAAGATTATGCTCCCTTGTCCTGAACTCTCCCATCAATGGAAATAGTTTCTCTCTATCTACCCTATCAAATCCTTTAATCATCTTAAACACCTCAATTTTATCACCCTGTAATCTTCTATACTCGAGGGAATACAAGCCTAGTCTACGCAATCTTTCCTCAGAATTTAACCCTTTTAGCCCCCAGTATCATTCTGATGAATCTGTGTTGCACGCCCTCCAAGGCCAATATGTTCTTCCTGAGGTGCGGTGCCCAGAACTGAATGCTGTACTCCAGATGTGGTCTAACTAGAGCTTTGTACATTAATCTACTTGGGATGGGCCTGTTACGTCTGCTCCCCTGGAGATTTTAAAGGGCCAGTACAAATGGGTAGATTCTCGACGTAACTGGGTTCTGCCTCAAATTCCTGGCCGCCCCAGGTGGAAACCAAGCTTTCGGCTCTCCAGCCCCAGGGCCTACTTGTCAATTCCCACGAGTTTGCATAAAGAAAGATAGACTGTGCACAGTAAACTTAAGTACTTCTGAAACCATTATTTTGTTATAAAATGGTAGCTGGTATGATCATGCAAACATTTTGTTGAGGGACTACTGCAACTTAGCTGGTTTGAGTTGGCAAAATTATTGTGGGCAGTTTGGCTACAGGATCGGCAAGAACTTGCATCACCTGGAAGTGAATGCTTGTACAGCTGCCAAATAATTTCCCAAATACTAATAGGAGTAACTGCATAAAAGTTATACATGCTCAGGAGTAGGGCCTCCACAATACAATAGAACACAGTTTAGAAATTATTAATGTACACTGGTGAATCTCCTGTGGCATAGTTTGTGGCGTGCTGGGTGGTGCACTATTTTATAATAGTTGTTGTAATGTATAATACCTAATATTACGATACAGTTGATCTCCTATGGTGTTGCAGAAAAAAAAATCTCCCTTTCTGTAACTGTGATGCTGTGCACTTCCCATACGCTTAATTCTTTGTGTTCCATGTTTTTGTTTTTTTTCTTTTGTGTTTTGTTGCTGTTTTATGAATATAAAATTTGAGCTGGTATGTGACACAAAAGTTAGCTTGTAAAAAGTTTGACCCCCAAGGTGCGATTAACATAGACACACACATATTTATGAGATTTTTATTTTAGTGGATCTCGCTTGGCATTGCTCATTGTGAGTCGGAGGATGTGGTATTTTATGCTGTGTAATATACAATATATTATAAAGCCACTGATTTATAGTAATTGTACAAGTGATATTGCATTTTTATAACATATTATGATAGTATTAGTGGTATTTCTGGGTTCAAACTGAGATTATGCTCGCTTTGTAGTGTAAAATATTAATTGTGTTTGTTTAGGTACTTTTTCAAATTTTGGGTCCATGAGGATTGAAGGAGACAGGGTTTGGAACTACTGGGTGGCCAGGGATATGATAGTGTTGACAGGGTGTCTGGTAGTATATTTGGGAAAGGGGGAAAGAGAATGAAGGCTGTAAGTTGTCCCCTCCCACCTCCAGAAGTTGTATACCACAGCACTGAGCTCATATACCTGTTTTAGTTATTTAAAATGCTAAGTGGGCTTATACTGTAATTGCTGACTGTCGGCGATTACCGTATAAACCCATTATTCATTTCAAATAACTAAGACTGGCTTCCCATCTCTGTGTTGGGAAAGACTTTTGTGGAATCCTGCCCTGCCCAAGAAAAAGGCTGTTGTCATTGCAATGTTTTGGAACTTTTACTTTTATGGCTTGGTCGGGATTTTGTTTTAATTCATGTTATGATATTACTGTAAAGATTAAATGAATCTTAAAAGAGGTTAACTGCCAAAGATAAAGCATTTTTGACTTAATTTTTAATCTATTTAGAGTGTAAAGCAGTATGGTTCCCCCGGTAGGACCACAAATAGAACAACCATCAAATTGTGTACTTTGCATGTTACAGTAGCTTTGAGGCAATAAGACTCATTGGTCTGAGATATTTCTCACCATTATGATGGGACAGTTCATTCATTCATTCAGTACACCCTTCCTGGAGCTTTGCTGAACAGGCATACAGGTGCTGCAAGCTCCTATGTCAAAAGGGTGACTTTCAAAGTGGTAGATTTAATTTGCTGCTCACCGGCAAGTCCTAAGCATACAGAGTTGAGGGACTGTTTTTGATATTTTGTTCCCCACACACTCACTCCAGCAAGTGTGGCTCAGCCTGGGACACAGAGGCTCTAGGCCAAGGTACAAACATGTACAGCCTGTAACACAGGAAGCCAGAGCGAGCTAGTTTGAAAGTGAGTCTGGACCAAAGTGTGGTTAGCTGCATATTTATTGTTTTTATGGCACAACAACGCCCAGGATGTAGACGAACGTTGCTGTGAAAGCTGCATTCTGTTCATTCATGTATTTGATGCATAATTACTCAGTTTGTTGGTTTTCATTCAGGCTTCATCTGATTAGAATGTTTTTCATTTCCCCTATTTGTAAAGATTTCTGCAAAAACCACAGTACCCAGTACACGCAACAGGGAGTATATGTCATGCTGATGGTTAACTAGATATTATGCAGTAAAAGTGCACCCCAGATTGTAGGGCACACGAGGTTTGTTTGTGGGAGTAACTGGTCATGTTGATAAGAAGTGACTATCTAGTGTACGCCTGTGAAATTTGTAACAGCCACATTCCCACCTGTGATCCTCGACATAGGATTACATAGGATATACGGCACAGAAACAGGCCATTCGGCCCAACCAGTCCATGCCGGAGTTTATGCTCCACACGAGCCTCCTCCCGTCTTTCCTCATCTAAATCTATCAGCATAACCCTCTATTCCCTTTTCCCTCATATGTTTACCTCGTCTCCCCTTAAATGCATTTATACTATTCGTTTCAACCACTCCCTGTGGTAGCGAGTTCCACATTCTCACCACTCTTTGGGTAAAGAAGTTTCTTCTGAATTCCCTATTTGAATTCTTGGTGACTATCTTATATTGATGGCCTCTAGCTATGCTCTTCTCCACAAGTGGAAACATTCTCTCTCTATCCACTCTATCAAAATTTTTCATAATTTTAAAGACCTCTATTAGGTCACCCCTCAGCCTTTTTTCAAGAGAAAAGAGATCCAGCCTGTTCATCCCTTCCTGATATGTATACCCTCGCATTTCTGGTGGTATCCTCGTAAATCTTCTCTGCACCCTCTCCAGTGCCTCTATATCCTTTTTATAATATGGCGACCAGAACTGTATACAGTACTCTAAGTGTGGTCTAACCAAGGTTCGATACAGGTTTAGCAGAACTTCCCTACTTTTCAATTCTATCCCTCCAGAAATAAACTCTAGTGCTTGGTTTGCTTTTTTTATGGCCTTGCTAACCTGTGTTGCAACTTTTAGTGATTTGTGTATTTGTACTCCGAGATCCCTTTGTTCCTCTACCCTACCTAGTCCCGCACCCTCCAAGTGATAAGTGACCTCCCTATTCTTCCTACCAAAATGTAATACCTCACATTTATCTGTGTTGAACTTCATTTGCCAATTATATGCACATTATACAAGTTTATTAATGTCCTCCTGTAATTTGTTGCAGTCCTCCTCAGTATTGACTACCGCCCCCGCCCCCCAATTTGGTGTCATCCGCAAATTTAGAAATTGTGTTTTTGATTCCAAAGTCTAAATCGTTAATGTAAATTATGAACAGCAGTGGTCCCAGCACAGATCCTTGTAGAACACCACTACCCACCTTCTGCCACTGTGAATAGCTGCGCTTTACTCCCACTCTCTGCTTTCTGTCTTGAAGCCAGTTACCAATTCATTCTGCTACTTGTCCCCTGACTCCGCATTCTCTGACCTTGCTCATCAATTATGGGGTACCTCACAGAAGGCCTTTTGAAAATCCAGATAAATTGCATCTACTGCATTACCATTGTCTACTCTCTCTGTTACCTCTTCAAAAAATTCAATAAGGTTGGTCAAGCAAGACTTTCCCTTTTGAAATCCATGTTGACTATTCATTATTATATTTTTGGTTTCTAGATATTCTTCTATTTTCTCCTTTAGTAGGGATTCCATTATATTTCCTACCACTGATGTTAAGCTGACTGGTCTATAATTCCTTGGACATGTTCTATATCCCTTCTTAAATATCATAGAAACATAGAAGATAGGAGCAGGAGTAGGCCATTCGCCCCCTCGAGCCTGTTCTGCCATTTAATGAGATCATGGCTGATCATCCAAATTCAGTACCCTGTCCCTGCTTTCTCCCCATATCCCTTGATCCCTTTAGCCTTAAGAAATATATCTAACTCCTTCTTGAATACATTTAATGAATTAGCCTCAACTGCCTTGTGTGGTAGAGAATTCCACAGGTTCACCACTCTCTGGGTGAAGAAATTCCTCCTCATCTCAGTCCTAAATGGCTTACCCCTTATCCTTAGTCTGTGACCTCTGGTTCTGGACTCCCCCACCATCGGGAACATCCTTCCTGCATCTAGTCTATCTAGTCCTGTTAGAATTTTATAAGTTTCAATGAGATCCCCTCTCATTCTTCTAAATATTACGTTAGCTATCTGCCAGTCCTCTGGCACTATACCTTTTTCTAACGAATTATTAAATATGCGTAGTAATGCCTCTGTGACTTCTTCCCTAAATTCTTTTAAAATACGTGGATGCAATCCATCCGGACCAGGGGTTTTATCCTCTTTGAGTTTGATTAATTTATTTAATATATCCCCTTTTTTTATTTTAAATGCATTTATCTCATTACTAATCTAATCATCCAATGTCATGTACACCTGTTCTATCTCCCTGATAAATACTGAAGCAAAATAATTATTTAATATTTCTGCCATCTCTCTATCGTTACCTGTGGTATTATCCTGACTCTCCCTTAATGGCCCTATTCCCATCCCAACCTTCCTTTTTTATTGATGTGCCTAGAAAATATTTTACTTCCTAATCTTATGTTCCTTGATAACTTAATTTCATAGTTCCTCTTTGCCTCCCTAACTGTTTTATTGACTTCTCTCTTATCATGCACTCCCCTGCTGTCTGTGTACTTAATGTATGCCTCTTTCCTTACCCTCAATTGTTCCCTTATGGCTTTATTCATCCATGGAGCCTCATTATTGTATTGTTTTGTTTGTTCTTTCCTTTAAAGCGGAATATATTTTTTCTGCACTCTGTTGAACACCGTTTTAAATGTTTCCCATTGCTGTTCTACATTATTGCTTCCCTATATTGTTGCCCATTTTTTTTCCTAATTCTATTCTCAGCCCCTCAATCAGCTTTTCTCCAATCTATTAACCTGTTTTGTCAATTTTACTATGTTGGCAGAAGTGCAGTAAACACTTTAAAGAACTTAAACCTGGTGCCCAGGTCACAACTGGGAATGTAGATATTGGGCTTTTCTCATGGGGAGTGGGAGGAAAGAAGGGTAAGAGGTGGCTTGGAGGAAACTGCCTTGTTGGAACTGAAAAATAGGGAGAAACAGCAGGAATACTGATTTTTACAGTCTTCAAGTTGGAAGAACAGTTTCTTAGTACTATTTATCTGGGCGGTGGGGTGAGGGCGAATCAATCAGAAGTACATTGAATAGGTCAGTCCAAGCTTTGCAGGTGTGACATAATTGGAAATTGTTACAGGAAGTGTGCGCTATACACAAGACACAGGAGCCTCTTGCACAGCGTAAGGGGAGGGGGGATGAGAAAATTGTATTCGTTGGCAGCTGCTGACTGACGCGTTGAGTGTTTCAAGCATTTTCTGATTTAAAAATTACTGGCCAGACATCTTTTCATGTGTCAAAATCTTTCCCGATAAGTTTTTGAACCCAGAAATTAAGCACAGTAAACACCAGCAGTCGGCACTCTAGATTGGATATATTGGTTTAAGGGCAAACTTTTTGTGTGCTGATTATTTCTCAACATATTACAATTTAAAAAAAACCTACTGATTTAGCAAAACATTTTGTACTGGGGGTTTGCTACTTTATGGGCACAATTCAAATAATGGAGCGTCTAATCTAATACTGAGTAGGTAAGAACCGTATATCTAACTAATGCAGTATTATTATTTACAAATAGTTATGAAAGATGTTTGATCAGATGTATATCTGGCATAACTAAAATATATATACCTACCTTTTTAAATCCCTTCAACCAACATTTCCAATTAAGAGTAGCTATTAAATGCTATGTAGATTGTAAATGTATGCCAGTAGATGACTTCTGTCTTCTATTGACATATATTACACAATCCTGTTTTCACATTCTCCTCTGTTTCCTGATTGGCTAAGAGTCAGGAGGTGAAAGGAGCGCACCCCCCCCCCCCCCCACATGATCCCAGGTTCGCATACACACAAGGGTGCGCCCCTGGGATCCGTGGGCCACTACACTGCACACAACTCTGCAGCGTCTGAAAGCAACTTCACGAAGAGGGGTTTGCACGAGGTAATTGCGGATTTCGTTCAGATGTTGGCGGCGTACTCCTTAGCTTTGCCGCCATCTGTGAATTCAGGGACAATACTTAATATAATCTACAATAATAAATGCTTAAAAATCAAGTATACAATACACTGAATTATTGGGTGTTATAACTTTTAAATTCTTAAATAATTAGAATATCCTAACTATATTTCAGTGCAGTAATTTCCATTTTTGTGTCTTCCAGAGCATTTTTCCATATAATGTGTTGACCCCACAGAATTATTTTGATTCTGGCTACACGTATGACTGTTCTGACTTGGACTGTTCTAACTTGAACTGATCTGTACTTTTGAATCTTAAAAAAGCAATAGAACTGATGTGATGAGGGTGTTTAAACCATTGCTTTTTCACAGAATAGAAATGTGAAGAAATATGAATTCTGGAAGGATGTGATTGCTTCCATAGAATACAATTACAAAGCATCTGCCTTCAAAGGTAAGGCATTATTTCTTAATTCCAGATACACTCTTTTATAGGAATTTATAGAAATTAGCATTTTGGGTTGCCAACTCTTGAAAAGGATTGTACATCTGGAACTTTGTGACGAACAACTGCTAAGATGCCATCCAATACTTGTAGGCTACTTGAAGCTTAATTGTTACGGCTGATTTTCTTCTGATTTCATCTCCAACCTTCTTTTCCTCTCCAAAGTTCTTGAACGTGTTGTTGCCTCCCAAATCTGTGCCCATCTTTGCCGCAATTCCATGTTTGAATCCCTCCAATCAGGTTTCCGCCCCGTCACAATACCGAAACGGCTCATCAAAGTCACAAATGACATCCTTTGTGACTGTGACAAAGGTAAACTATCCCTCCTCGTCCTTCTTGACTTGTCTGCAGCCTTTGACACGGTTGACCACTCCATCCTTCTCCAACGCTTCTCCACCGTCGTCCAGCTGGGTGGGACTGCACTCGCCTGTTTCCATTCTTATCTATCTAATTGTAGCCAGAGAATCACCTGCAACGGCTTCTCTTCCCGCTCCCGCATCATTACCTCTGGTGTCCCCCAAGGATCAATCCTTGGCCCCTCCTATTTCTCATCTACATGTTGCAGCTTGGCAACATCATCCAAAAACACAGCGTCAGTTTCCACATGTACGCTGACGATACCCAGCTCTACCTCACTACCACTTCTCTCAACCCCTCCACGGTCTCTAAATTGTCAGACTGCTTGTCCGACATCCAGTTCTGGGTGAGCAGAAATTTTCTCCAATTAAATATTGGGAAGACTGAAGCCATTGTTTTTGGTCCCCGCCACAAACTCTGTTTCCGAGCCACTGACTCCATCCCTCTCCCTAACATCTGTCTGAGGCTGAACCACACTGTTCGCAAACCTTGGTGTCATATTTGACCCTGAATTGAGCTTCTGACCACATATCCATGCCATAACTAAGACCGCCTATTTCCACTTCCGTAACATCGCCCGTTGCCACCCTTGCTTCAGCTCATCCGCTGCTGAAACCCTCATCCATGCCTTTGTTACCTCTAGACTTGACTATTCCAATGCACTGCTGGCTGGCCTCCCACATTCTACCCTACGTAAACTTGAGGTCATCCAAAACTCGGCTGCCCGTGTCCTAACTCGCACCAAGTCCCGTTCGCCCATCACCCCTGTGCTCGCTGACCTACATTGGCTCCCGGTTAAGCAATGCCTCTATTTCAAAATTCTCATCCTTGTTTTCAAATCCCTCCATGGCCTCGCTCCTCCCTATCTCTGTGATCTCCTTCAGCCTCATAACCACCCCGAGATATCTGCGCTCCTCTAATTCTGCCCTCTTGAGCATCCCTGACTATAATCACTCAACCATTGGTGGCCGTGCCTTCTGTTGCCTAGGCCCTAAGCTCTGGAACTCCCTCCCTCTGCCTCTCTACCTCTCTTTCCTCCTTTAAGATGTTCCTTAAAACCTACCTCTTTGACCAAGCTTTTGGTCGGTCACCTGCCCTAATTTCTCCTTGTGGCTTGGTGTCAAATTTTTTGTCTTATAATACTCCTGTGAAGCGCCTTGGGACGTTTTACTACATTAAAGGCGCTATATAAATACAAGTTGTTGTTGATTTATTTGATTTCTATTTCAGGACAAGTGTTGAAAATAGTACACTTCAAATGTTCTTTCACCAGTTATATCATGTCTCATTTGCGTAAAAACATGTGCTGTTGTGGTATGGATATATCCACTTTACAAGTCGCCACAAAAGTACTTGCACTATTTTTTCTGTGTCTTATTTAAGCAACTCTGAAACTTTGGTTGTTAGAAGGAAGAAATGTAAAGTTTGTACTTTCAGTCTATTATTAGTATGCCAACGTAGCACTTGGGTGGAATTTCCTGTCAATTTGTGGCCAAAAAACCGATGTAATTGTGGCGCAATACCAATTTCCGGTGCAAAAGATTGAGGAAATTCAGGTGCAAGTGATTTACGCCCGGTTTTACACTACATTCAAATTTTCTGTCTTTTACGCCCGTCTATCAATCCCTGTGCCTGAATGCATCTTGGCTCATTATAATTGCTCTGCCCCAGGCTAAAGAGCTGTGCACAGGAACTTCCTGAAATAATGTTGGTTCAAAACAGGTGTAAAATTAAGCCCAGAATTTTAGGTAAAGCAGTAAACAGTCATTTTTCTGGTGTTATATTGAAATTTTTTAATATCCTCTCTGGGATCGGCACTGTACTTTGTTTCTTTGAATGCATTTTTATGGCACATTAAAATTGAAATGCTTCTGTGATTGCATGTTCTTAAACATGCTGTGTCGAATGTGCATGAATGTTGGTTAGATGCCTTGAATCTTTAATTTTCATTCTTAAAGAAGGAATATATGGTGTGAGTTCAGCACTTTCCTCGAGCCCCGATTGTTTACACTGATTTCTGCTTGTTTATGCCCATTTTTACATAAAATTGCCAGGAAATTTGAGTGTAAATAGACTTGAGCAGAATGGGTGTAACTTCCTGATTACGCCTCCACAGGAAATTCCACCCACACTATCCATATTTACTGTTTAAGCATACGGTATTAGTTTTAGATTTAATTTACTTACTTTGCTACCTTATTTTTCAATGTGGTTGAATGCATTATGATGATATATCATTAGTTTGACCAGCCATAATAAATTGGCTTGATATTATCCATGATTTTAGCTGTTCAGGCTAGAATGATCAAGCACTCTTTAATGGACTTTTTCGTGGATATCGAATTACAGCAGATGAGAATGTACTTTGTGTGCTCTCCCATATTTTGAATAAGGTCAAATATCAATAACTTAGACCTTTGGTCTCATCCCGTAATCATTTATCCTGCCCATATTTTTAAAGGCACGAGCTAGCTTAATGAAGAAGGAAATTCTAGGGGGGAGGAGTGATTTATTTGAAATATTTCCCTTTTTTTTATAAAAAGACAGTAATATATTTGATTTTTTTTGTAAAATGTCAAATGTTTACCCTCATCGGTGCCCACCACATTACACCTCTATGTTCTTGCTCGGCAACTTAATGACATTCATATACTTGATCTCCTTTGAAAGCAATGGAGATACAACTAAGCAAGCTGGTAATGTGCTTTACAAATGTTGGGCAGCTCTGTATAAGCTTTCAGGTTGATCCAAAGTTGCTTTCACTGGAGACACCCCAGGATGCTTTCTGTTGGAAATGCCACTCTTTAGATATTTTCTGTTGCGCTCAACACCAAAGATAATTTCCGTAAGTGATCCCAATGAACCAAAGTATGTCTTTATGTGCATAATCTCTGGTAATGTAGTGTTGATTGGGGTCAAGCAGAACATTCTTGTTACTGTAATTTGCTAACTGGAATTGATGTAAGCTCTTTCGTTTTCTCCTTCTCCTTTTGGATAATGTGACCGTGCAAGTTTATCTATAAACTATGTATACCAGGTTTATTAAAAGTAAGAATTAAACAGTAGAAAGAGGTCAATATAGTAGATGTCACTTGATTACAAAACCTTTAATGTACACCACTGCAAATACAAAAAATAAAGATGGTTCTACACTTCCCTTTTTTCTAATGATATTGAACCTGAATCAGCTTCTATGACACAACCTTGTATGTGTGACTTAGTTTATCCTTCAGCTAATTGCATCAGCTCAATGCGGCTAAAAGAATTGAAAGCTGCAGCAGACTGGGTGAGAAATACCTCATGTCACCTTTGAAATTGAACCTGGCACACAGGAAATCGGGAAGGTGTCTTTCACAATTGAGGAATGTTATCAAATTTAAGTGCTGGCTTCCTGAATCTCCAGCGGATTCTAGACACACATTATTTGCACATGGTTGCAAGCATCTATGCTTCAAATTGATTATTTTCAGGACAAAGCAAGCAGCCTGCCTCGAGTAGTTTCTACCTGCTTTGCAATCAAAACAAGTCTGCATGAAAAGAATGTTGCATGTCTGTGAACTGATTCCCCCACGATGGCTATTACTTGAAGATGATGTATTTTAGCTAGACTGGCTATGGCAGTAAACATAGAAACATAGAAACATAGAAGATAGGAGCAGGAGTAGGCCATTCGGCCCCTCGAGCCTGCTCCGCCATTCGATGAGATCATGGCTGATCATCTAAACTCAGTACCCTGTACCTGCCTTCTCCCCATATCCCTTGATACCTTTAGCTTTAAGAAATATATCTAACTCATCCTTGAATATATTTAATGACTTCGCCTCAACTACCTTCTGTGGTAGAGAATTCCACAGGTTCACCACTCTCTGGGTGAAGAAATTCTTCCTCATTTATGTCCTAAATGGTTTACCCGTTATCCGTAGATTATGACCCCTGGTTCTGGACTCTCCGACCATCGGGAACATTCTTCCTGCATCTAGTTTGTCCAGACCTGTCAGAATTTTATATGTTTCGATGAGATCCCCTCTCATTCTTCTATACTCCAGTGAGTATAAGCCCAATCGACCCAATCTCTCCTCATATGTCATTCCTGCCATCCCAGGTATCAGCCTTGTGAATCTTCGCTGAACTCCTTCCATGGCAAGAACATCCTTCCTCAGATAAGGCGACCAAAATTGCACACAGTACTCAAGGTGATGATCTAGATAAGGGAATTAAATGTAATATCTCCAAGTTTGCAGATGACACAAAGCTGGGTGGGAGTGTGTGCAACGAGGAGGATAGCGAGAAACTCCAGGATGATCTGGACAGGTTGGGTGAGTGGGCAGAAGCGTGGCAGATGCAATATAACGTGGATAAGTGCGAGGTTATCCACTTTGGTGTCAAAAACAGAAAGGCAGACTATTATCTGAATGGCAATAGATTGGGAGAAGGGGAAGTGCAACGAGACCTGGGTGTCCTTGTGCACCAGTCACTGAAAGTAAGCATGCAGGTGCAGCAGGCGGTGAAGAAGGCAAATGGTATGTTGGCCTTCATAGCGAAAGGGTTTGAGTATAGGAACAGGGATGTCCTGCTGCAGTTGTACAGGGCCTTGGTGAGACAAATGTAAAGTGCCTAACAATGTGCCATAAATAAATATAGATATTAAAAATAGAGTTTTTTGATTCAAAAAATGTGTTGGAGAGATGTCATGGAATGGCCAAGAAGGAGGACCAGCATCAACAAGCTTTTCTGAACATGTAACATTTTTTCAGTATAAAATAGAGTGTTATGGCATCTTTAAATAAAAGTGTTCCTACTTGGCATTCCTTATCCTTTAAATGAAATAGTATTTTCTTCATAAGCATCCTTCGATAATGCCTTCTATCTGGGGCCATTTCCGCTCACATAGCAGCTAAAATTATGTTTTCCAGTACATGTTTTTTTCCAGAAAAATGTTATGAAAGAGGATGTAGACAAAGAAAGAGTGAAAGAAAACATGGCAAAAGATAATATACATTCCTTTAAGGCACAAAAACCCCACAGGAAAAGTGGTCCAACCGTGGCTAACGAGAAGTTAAAGGTAGTATTAGATCAAAGGACGAGGCTTATAATGTTGTCAAAAGAGTAGTAAGCCTGAGGATTGGGAGGATTTTAGAATTCAGCAAAGGAGGACCAAGAAATTGATAAAGAAAGGGAAAATAGAATGAGAGTAAACTAGTGAGAGACATAAAAACAGACTGTAAAAGCTTCTATAGGTATGTAAAAAGGAAAAGATTAGCAAAACTAAATGTGGGTCACTTACAGGCTGAGACAGGAGAAATTATAATGGGGAATAAGGAAATGGCAGAGAAATTAAACAAATACTTTGGGCTCGATTTTAATAGCCCTGAGGAGGTGGGTTTGGAGGCAAGTTAGCTGTGAAAAGCGGAAAAAATGGCTTTAGACACCCAACCCGCCTCTATCCCGCCCCCATGCGATTTTCGTGAGTGTCTGTTCAGACGCTCCCAAACTGACACGACTGGAACTGGTGGGACAGGTAGTTAAGGCAGTTAAGAGCCTGTTAACTGCCTTGATAATCCTATTTTGACAGAGGTTTCCCATTTTTGTGCCTCTGGCTCCTGTTTCCCGTCTTGTCAGAAACAGTCCAGCTGCAACGAGACGAGTTAGTGGAGGACATGATCTGTAGTCATTATTGGTGCAGAACTTTAAAAGCGCTCCTGTAACATGGCTGGCATTCAAATGCAACAACTTTGTTATTGGAGGTTTGGGATAAGATTTTGAAAATCTACTGACCTTGTAACTGGTCAAGCTGACACACATCTGCTGTTTGAACTGATTGGAATAATTTCAGGTCACTTTGAGTGTGCGCTTGCAAGCTTCTTGCCTCAACTGAAATCTACAAGGGGATGGGAACCATTTACATCCTCTCATCCTGGTTGTCCGATTCGCAGGAAGAGCAGCACGGCTTAGTGCTGCTGGATGAACAAGTGGCTCAGCACACAGCCTCCTTGGAGGAAGATGAAGAGGACGAGTAGGAGGACGGGGAGTGACGCCTTGCGGGGCCGGATGTGGCCAATCCAGCAGCAGGCAATCACATTGATCGCTGTCAGGCAAGGGATGCACTCAGCCATGCCAGATTCGCGTAAGCTAACGCTTCAACCACAGGTGGCTGGCACATGGAGATGAATATAAGTCCGACAATCTCAAACCCCAGGCATCATCTGTCCAATAAACAGTGGTTTGTGCTCACTGTCACCACCACCATTCTACATGGAAATCGCCCTGAGCCCTCACTCTTAAACTTCCACTTCCTAGAACACAGAGGCCACACTTTAGGTGATCTCAGCAGATCATTAAACCTTTTTCGACACTAAACCCATGTTCGTCTGCGCACACACCTCGAGCTCACCTCCTCAGCAATTTGCAGCCAAGCTGTCTTGGTTTGCTGAGGAGGCCTCCTCCTTCCATTTCCAGGGAAGAGGAGCTCCTGACGTCCTCTAACTCCCTCAACAAGAGCATGGAGAGAGCCCTCATTGAACCTGGGTGCAGCCTTAGTTTTTGGGGCTGTCATTCCTGCAGCTCCCTGCACCTTTAAGAGAAAAAAGCATTAATATTACTAAGCAAATGATTGGAACACATCTGACAACTTTTTCATTTCATAGTCAATTAATAAGGTCATATATCAAAAAATCATGAATCTCTTTCTGGAATACTATGACCAGCAATATCATTGATTAAATTTTGCTCAGAACAGACGCTGCCAACTCCCCTTTCTAGATAATAAAGCACCAAGCCATCCTGATGACATTTGTATGCAAAGGGGACATGGTCCCTTTAAATTTTCAAACAAACAATGCATCATCAGACATGAGAAACTGACATCCTGCAAGCAGTTGCCCGGAGGGACCCGCACGTCGGCCGTAACGAGGCCAATGAAGCCAAAATCGGAAGTGCTGGGAGGCGGCAGCTGGTTGCGGGTCTGAAAGCTGCCGAGCAGCGGGCCCGCCCTCAACCCGCCTCCATTAATAAAATCGAGCCCTTTGTCTCTGTCTTCACGGAAGAAGAAGCAAAAAACTTCCCGGAAATAGTGGAGAACCAAGGTCTAGCGAGAATGAGGAACTGAAAGAAATTAGTATTAGTAAAAAAAATAGTACTGGAGAAATTAATGAGACTGAGAGCCAATAAATCCCATGGACCTGATGGCCTACATCCTAGGGTTTTGAAAGAGCTGGCTATAGAGATAGTGGATGTATTGGTTGTCGTTTTCCAAAATTCCATAGATTCTAGAACGGTTCCTGCAGATTGGAAGGTAGCAAATGTAACCCCACTATTTAAGAAAGGAGGGAGAGAGAAAACAGGGAACGACAGACCAGTTAGCCTGACATCAGCAGTAGGGAAAATGCTAGAATCTATCATTAAGGACGTGGTAACATTGCACTTAGAAAATAATAATAGGATTGGGCAGAGTCAACATGGATTTATGAAAGGGAAATCATGTTTGACAAATCTGTTAGAGTTTTTTGAGATTGTAACTAGCAGAATAGATAAGGGGGAACCAGTGGATGTGGAGTATTTGGATTTTCAGAAGGCATTCGATAAGGTGCCATACAAGAGGTTATTAAACAAAATTAGGGCTCATGGGATTGGGGGTAATATACTAGCATGGATTGAGGATTGGTTAATGGACAGAAAACAGAGAGTAGGAATAAATGGGTCATTTTCTGGTTGGCAGGCTGTAACTAGTAGGGTACCGCAAGGATCAGTGCTTGGGCCTCAGTTATTCACAATCTACATCAATGATTTGGATGAGGGGACCAAATGTAATATATCCAAGTTTGCTGATGATACAAAGCTGGGTGGGAATGTAAGTTGTGAGGAGGATGCACGGAGGCTTCAAGGGGATATAGATGGACTAAGTGAGTGGGTAAGAACATGGCAAATGGAATATAATGTGGAGAAATGTGAAGTTATCCACTTTGGTAGTAAAAATAGAAAAGCAGAGTATTTTTTAAATGGTGAGAGATTGGGAAATGTTGGTGTTCAGAGAGACCTGGGTGTCCTTGTACACAAATCACTGAAAGCTAACATGCAGGTACAGCAAGCAATTAGGAAAGCAAATGGTATGTTAGACTTTATTACAAGAGGATTTGAGTACAAGAGTAAAGACGTCTTACTGCAATTATATAGGGCCCTGGTGAGACCACACCTGGAGTATTGTGTACAGCTTTGGTCTCCTTAGCTAAGGAAGGATATACTTGCCATAGAGGGAGTGCAATGAAGGTTCACCAGACTGATTCCTGGGATGGGGGGGATTGTCCTATGAGGAGAGATTGAGTAGACTAGGCCTATATTCTCGAGTTTAGAAGAATGAGAGATGATCTCATTGAACCATACAAAATTCTTACAGGACTTGACAGGGTAGATGCAGAGAGGATGTTTGCCCCGGCTAGGCAGTCTAGAACCAGGGGTCACAGTCTTAAAATAAGGGGTTGGCCATTTAGGACTGAGATGAGGAGAAATGTCTTCACTCAGAGGGTGGTGAATCTTTGGAATTCTCTACCCCAGAGGGCTGTGGAGGCTCAGTCGTTGAGTATATTCAAGACAGAGATCGATAGATTTTTGAATATTAAGGGAATCAAGGGATATGGGGATAGTTCAGGGAAGTGGAGTTGAGGTAGAAGATCAGCCATGATCTTATTGAATGGCAAAGCAGGCTCGAAGGGCCAAATGGCCTACTCCTGCTCCTATTTATTATCTTCTTATAAGCTGGAAAAACTCAAGTCCATAGTGAGGTATTATATCGCTGCATGTACCATTTTAATTTTTTGTCTGTTACTCGTCTCTTTTTCCATGTAACTCAACTACACTGCTGTTCCTTTTGTTTCCCCTTGCATGGATGACATTAGTGATGTTCTTTTGCCATGTTCCTGTTTGCTATCAAACTCATTTGCACAACAACTTAATCTTAACAATATTAACTCAGTTCCTACTGCTACTATTGTAGTGTCCAATCAGTAACTACTGCATCCACATTCTATATGGTTTTGCTTAGAATAAAAGCTTTACTCTTTGTAGGTTAAATAGGGACAAAGAATTGACTTAGAGCTGCCCAGGATATATATGATGTAGTGCGGATTCAGTGGCTGACTGTAGTCTGCTGTGTTGGATATCTGCTGAAGGGATTTGATTTTAGTGGGCAATATCAACAAATATCGATAGCTAACAGAACATGAAGGTATCTTCTGAACTTTCAGCATGATGAACTTTGTAATGATTGTAACACTGTCAATGCCTTTGTCAGGTTTGTCAGAAACTAAATACTTAGTTGAATACAGCAAATTTAGTCTGCATTTGCAATATTCCCATTTCATTCAGTCCAAACACAATCACACAGTACAGTTATAGAAAGACGGACTTGCTTTTTTGTATTACCTTATTGCGTCTCAAATGCCTCGAAAGCCTGGCTAAAGGGTGAGACAAGGGCAGACATAGGTACTGGTGTGTAAATAGAATCCAGTGGTAGTGATGATGGGCAGGTTCATTGGGCCCAAAGCTTAACCCTGGGTCCAACAGGATACTGAAGTTGTGCACAGTCTGGTTTAACCTGTGCGAGTAACTAGGGAGGGGGATGAAGTCAGTGGCAATAGAGAG
This sequence comes from Squalus acanthias, assembly GCA_030390025.1. Classification (NCBI taxonomy): domain Eukaryota; kingdom Metazoa; phylum Chordata; class Chondrichthyes; order Squaliformes; family Squalidae; genus Squalus; species Squalus acanthias. The sequence goes on from CM059433.1 coordinate 85,786,843, forward strand.
GAGCTTCTGTTGGAAGCCAAAAGCAATGGTTTTCCCAATGTTTAATTGGAGGAAATTCTGCTTCATGACTTAATGTCTGATGGTACAGATGTAGCCATCGTAACCATGGAAGTGGTGGACATATATACATGTGGAAATTGACGTCTTGCCTATGGATGATGTCACTGAGGAGCAGCCTGCAGATCATAGAATCGTGTAGCACAGAAGGAGGCCATTCGGCCCATTGATTCTGCGCCAGCTCTTTCGAAGGGTAATCCAGTTAGTCCCACTCCCCCGCTCTTTCCCCATATCCCTGCAATTTTTTCTCCTTCAAGTATTTATCCAATTCCCTTTTGAAGGCTACTATTGAATCTGTATCCACCACGCTATCAGGCAGTGCATTCCAAATCCTAACCACTCGTTGCGTAAAAATGTTTTTCCTCATGTCACCTTTGGTTCTTTTGCCAATCACCTTAACTCTGTGCCCTCTCGTTTTCGACCCTTCAGCCATTGGAAACAGTTTCTCTTTATTTACTCTATCTAAATCCTTCATGATTTTAAACACTTCATTCAAATCTCCTCTTCTCCTTCTCTGCTCCAAGGAGAACAACCCCAGCTTCCCCAGTCTATCCACGTAACTGTATTCCCTCATCCCTGGAACCATTCTAGTAAATCTCTTCTTTACCCTCTCCAAAGCCTTCACGTCCTTCTGAAAGTGTGGTGCCAAAAATTGGACACAATACTCCAGCTGGGGCTGAACTAGTGTATTATAAAGGTTTAGCATAACTTCTTGGCTTTTGTACTTTCTGCCTCTATTTATAAAGCCCAGGATCCGATATACTTTATTAACTGCTTTGGTAACTTGTCCTGCCACCTTCAAAGACTTGTGCATAAGCACCTCCAGGTGTCTCTGTTCTTGCACCCCTTTTAAAATTGTACCATTTAGTGTGTATGGTCTCCTCATTCTTCCTACCAAAATGTACCACCTCACTTCTCTGCATTGAATTTCATCTGCCATGTGTCCGCCCATTCCACCAGCCTGTCTAAGTCTCCTTGATGTCTATTACTATCTTCCTCACTGTTTCCTTCCAAGTTTTGTGTCATCTGCAAATTTGGAAATTGTGCCCTGTACCCCCAAGTCCAAGTCATTAATGTATATCAAAAACAACAGTGGTCCCAGTACTGAACCTTGGGGAACACCACTGTCTACCTCCTTCTAGTCTGAAAAACAGCCATTCACCACAACTCACTATCCTTTAGCCACTTTTGTATCCATGCTGCTACTGCCCCTTTTATCCCATGAGGTTTAATTCTGCTAGCAAGCCTAGTATGTGGTATTTGATCAGACATGTTTTGAAAGTCCATATACACAACATCAACTGCACTGCCCTCATACACCCTCTCTGTTACCTTATCTAATTTACACTTCCTTTTCAGTTCTTCTGCTGTTTATTTCTCAATCCTTCAGTCTCATTGGTTAAGGAGATACCCTATTCACTCAGGTCCCAGATGCCCTGATTCCCTCGCTGTGACGTTATCAGCTTGCACTTTCAGGAATTTTGTGGGAAAAAATGTTTTGAGCTGAAGGGTGCAGGGGCAAGTCTAACTAAAGGCAGATACTGTTAACTGCCCTGCTGCAGCAAAATTTGGCCCAATACTTTGAAAGTATGATTCAGGTCATGTGTGCATTCATTCACAGAAATTCCTGTTTGTTTAATAGATTTTTTGCAATTAAATGTGGTGTGTAATGGAGTAAAAACCAGCATCAAGAAGCATTGATTGCATTTATTAAACTGCGATACCCGATGCTACTTGAACAGAAATACAAAGTTAACAGTACTAATATGCAGAAAATAACTTATTGTTCAGTATTTGTCGAAGGATATGCGCATCTGAAAATTTCAGTATGGTAGCCAGGGGATTTTGTTTCAAGTAATTTTATTGACATGGATAAAGGGAGAAGAACAAACATTTGCTCTTAAAACACACAATTCTTTGTCGAAGGATACTGTTAATCTGACCTTTTCTGTTTGCTATTTTATTTCTAAATTGGATCTCTTACCGGGGCTCTATGTTTTTCCAATCAAAATATACCACAATAAATGCAGTCACATCACCCATTTCAAATTGCACTTTTTTCAGTTGATATGCATCATGATTGAACAATTAGAAACCCTGAGAAGGAGGAACTTTTCTCATCAGATGAATACAATCCATTGGAATCTTTTGAAGGTAACTGCATATAAACCTGGTCATTTTTATGTAGGCTTAGTATAGCACTTCCTGAGGCCTGATCCATATAACCTTTTTTATAGTCGTCATACGTATACATTACAGGTTCATCATTTTTGTATAATCCAACCCAGACATTTGCTCCCTTGACTTGTATGTGATAAGCAAATTGATAGATGCCAGATATTTCACATGTGAAAATCCCAGTAGATGGATCATAATTATTATTTGAATTGATTAATATTTTGTCAAACACTATTGGTTGGCCTGTTGACGAATATGAATGAGAAAGCATGGCTGTAAATGCTGGAACAGACATGCTGTAGTCATATTTTCCTGATTGTGCAATCATTTCTCCAGGTGGGCCAGGTGGACCAGGACGTCCTGGAGGGCCTGCTGGTCCTTCTCGTCCAGGTGAACCAGATAGGCTCCCTGATAATTTTCCATAATAATCACCTGGACTACCTGGTGGACCAGGAAGACCTGGTTCTCCCTTTTCTCCAGGGTATCCAGGAGATCCTTGAGATCCAGGTGGACCTCTTGGACCAGATGTTCCAGGGGCCCCTCTCATTCCATCTTTACCAGGGTACCCAGGTGTTCCTGGAGCCCCTGGCGCACCTGGACTACCTGATTTACCAGGTGATCCAGCTAGTCCTGAGTCACCTTTTCGACCAGGTAGTCCTTGTTGTCCCTCTGGGCCTGGGGTACCTGGTTGTCCTGGAGATCCTGATTTTCCTGGTGCACCACCTGGCCCTGGCTGGCCCTTTGAGCCTGGATACCCTTGTGGACCTGATGGTCCTGGATGACCTGTTGATCCTGCTGCACCAGCTAGTCCTGGTAACCCTTTTGGACCTTGCTGGCCTGATCGACCAGATGGTCCTTGAGGCCCTTGAGCTCCAGGCTGACCTGCCTCTCCCTTTTTCCCGGTTTCTCCAGGGAAACCATTTGCGCCCGCAGAACCACGGTCTCCTTTAGGACCTTGCATTCCAGGTTTTCCAGAGCCTGGCAATCCTGGTGCTCCTGGCAAGCCTTGTTGACCCTGTGAGCCCTTTGGTCCAGGAGCTCCTCTTGAACCTGGTTCTCCATTTTCTCCAGGCTTTCCACTTTTTGATTGCCCAGGTGATCCTGATGATCCTTTTGGGCCTTGTGCTCCTGGCATGCCACGTGAACCTGGGGGACCTGTTTCACCCTTTGAACCTGGTTTACCGGGAGAACCAGAGGACCCAGGACTTCCTATTCCTTTTGATCCAGACGGACCTGGAGGCCCTCTTGGTCCTGGAGCACCTTTTTCACCTGGATGCCCTGGGGCTCCAGATCCTTTGTCTCCCTTTGGCCCTGGTTGACCTGAATTCCCTGACTTTCCTTTTTCTCCAGGTGATCCTGGTGCTCCTGGACGACCTGATGATCCTTGGGGACCTGGTTTACCTGTAACGGACGATCCAGGTGGCCCAGGAGGTCCTTTGGGACCTCCACTCCCGTTTTCTCCTTGTTTCCCAGGAGATCCCCTATCACCTTTTTCTCCAGGGGAACCACTTCCACCTGGCTTTCCTGGTGCTCCTGTAGCGCCTGGTTTCCCTGCAGATGATTGTCCTGGTGGTCCTCGTGGTCCAGGGCTACCAGGGGCCCCTCGCAGTCCGATACCTGGATGTCCTGCTGGACCTGGTGATCCTGGCGGCCCACGCGGTCCACGTGGCCCACGCTTTATTCCTTTTGTGAAAAAGAAAGGAAATATACTTCAGATTTTGCTGTGAGAACACTAATTCATTTCATTTGGTTACTTTTTTACTGATCAAGGTAGCAGTCATGTTCTATGAAACATTTTTCCACGAAGTGCCAGCACTGTGCTTTCTCACTTCATCTCAGGCCTATAATATAGCTTCTCTTGCTCTGCCCTAATAGTGTGCCGTAACCACAAACTCAGTACAACACTGGCTTGATACTGGTACTTGTTTCTAGAGTGGTGTAAGTGCACATCACCTAATTATTCTGTACCTGTGCGCACAGTCATCCAGTGAGGAGCAAGCAGAACTTTGCACATACATACTTAAACATAAGAGCATAGTTCTGTTTACTAGTCTACAACTGTCATTGACATTTCTAATATTTGTTAGGATCCAACTTTGTAATCGAAAGAAAGACAGTCCATCGGATCAGCTGAACTCTTCTCAAACTTCAGTTCTGTAGTGTCAAAGTTAGCTATGAATCTGGAAAATTCCAAACTTGTGCCAGGTCAACTGTATGTTGATTGTTAATGTTGGGCCACTTTGAAGCAGAAACTGCTTTATAGTGATGCAAAATGTGTAATGTTGGACTGCAAGTGGAATGATTTTCTTCCAAAGTATGGGGATTTTTGATGTCATACTTTTAACTCCCAAACTCAGATGAATACTCACTTGATACAAAGGTAGTTGATTTTAGAGTGGTGTGAGTCTCAGCTTATCTGCTGCTGAAACGCTCATCCATGCATTTGTTACCTCTAGACTTGACTATTCTAATGCACTCCTGGCCAGTCACCCGTCTTGCATCCTCCATAAACTTGAACTCATCCAAAACTCTGCTCCCAATTTCCTAATTCGCACCAAGTCCTGCTCACCCATCATGCCTATGCTCGCTGATCTACATTGGCTCCTGGTCCACCAACACCTTGATTGTAAAATTCTCATCCTTGTATTGAAATCCTTCATAGCCTCGCCCCTCCCTATCTCTGTAACCTTCGCCAGTCCTACAACCCTCCGAGATCACTACGCTCCTCCACTTCTGGCCTCTTGCCCATTCCCCAATTTTAATTGCTCCACCGTTGGCGGCCGTGCCTTCATCTGTCGAGGGCCTAAGTTCTGAAATTATCTCCCTAAACCACTCCGTGCCTCTACCTCTCTCACCTCCTTTAAGACCCTCTTTTAAAACCTACCTCTTTGACCAGGGTTTTGGTCATCTGCCCTAATATCTCCTTTTGTGGCTCAGTATTAAATTTTGTTTGATAATGCACCTGTGAAGCGCCTTTGGATGTTTTACGATGTTAAAGGCGCTATTTAAATGCAAGTTGTTGTTGTCGTGTGGACATCACTAAGTTAATCTCAGCCGGTGAGCAGCAAGCAGAGTTCTATTGACTGACCACTCATCTTCCCTTTCTGGTCTCCATAGTATCTGACAGAGTAAATGGTATCTTCTCCTCAGGAACTATCTCCCCGTTTCAAAACTACCATCACTCCTTTAAAAAAAATACTCGACCACTCTGTCTTTGAATACTGCTGCCCCATCTCCAACCTGCCTTTCCTCTTCAAAGTTCCTGAACATGTTTTCATTTCCCAAATTCGTGCTCATCTTTCCCTCAGCTCCATGTTTGAATGTCACCAATCAGCTTTCTACCCCTTCCACAGCACCGAAACGGCTCTAACCAAAGTCACAAATGCCTTGTCCCTCCTCATCCTCCTCAACCTCTCTGTGCCCTTTGGCACTGTCGACCGCAGCATCCTCCTCTAAAGCCTATCTTCCGTTGTCCAGCTCAGTGAGACTGTCCTCCCTTGGCTCTATTTTTGCCTATTGAATTGTAGCCAGAGCATCTCCAGCAATGGCTTCCCTTCCTGTCCCTGACATCTTGGGAGTACCCCAAGGATCTATCCAAGGTTCTTTCCTCTTCCTCATTTGTATCCTGCCCCTTGGGAATTTTACTTTAAATTAGTGATTTTGCTTGAGCAATTGTGATTTGTCCCCCACCCCCAGCACATTGTAGAATGTATTGGCGCCTATCAAGATTGATGGAGCAGTTGAACCTGGAGATAATCCATATTTTGATGGAATAGTTTGACTCTGAGATAATCCATATTTTTCTGCATAGCATCAGATAACAATTACATATTAAAAATGTTAAATGGGTTGCAGCAATCTAACTCAAAATACATTGCTAAGTCCTATATCAGGATTTGTCGATGGCAAAACTCGCTCTAAATGTGTCAGCATTTACTGCTATGCTTGTAGGTGATACTGGGATTGTTTTTTTCAGTGTTAAATATCACATAATGTTAGCTGCTAAAACCATAGTTGCTGCAATATACTGGCAGTTTATGCAGTTGTAGGCTCTGGTCACCGAGTGCTGTGTTGGAGCAGGCTCTGCACCTCTGTTGTATCAGTCATTAGCCATGTTGCTAAAAGTAAAGCTTAGTAAAGGCTTGCTTTTTATTTAATTTTGTTAACTGCATTTTTATTTAATTTCGCTGCTGGAAGCCCACTTTCTAATTAATTTTCCTCATGGATGCTTATTCTTTAATTCATTTTGCTGACGTGCAAGGCATTTTTATTAATCAACCTTGTGTCTTTATTTCATTAATTTTCTCCTATTTCACTCTAATTTATTTAATTTATTTTTCCTACCATGGTTAAGTTTCCTTATTTAATTTAGTGTTGTTTCTTCCCATTCTATATAAAGCTGCTTTAAAATAATGAATTGCACATCTTTACTTTTATTCATTTATCTAAATTTAATTTTAATTTATTTGTCTTGTCCCCCTCCTCTCGCCTTAATGTACTGCAGCTGCTTCTTCCTGGTCTTCAACCTTGCTCTGATTCCTCTGTCAGTTCTCTCCCCTCACACCATAACAGGCCTTTAAAGCTCCTCTAGCCTCTTTACTATGCTCTACCTCCCTCCTTGCTCATTGCACTAATCTTTAACCCCCCTCCCAGCCTCGCTCTATCTTTCTCCTCTTGTCTAATCTTGCCCCCATTGTTGCCTCCTACCTCAGCCCCAGTCCAGCTATTGTTCACCCTCTAACCCAGATTGACTTGAAGGCTGCATTCGTCTTGACTCCCCATGTGGAGCGATATGTGAGATTGACTAGCATTTGATATTTTTACAATAAGAAATATATTTTCTGAAATATCCATGGAAACAATTTATTTGTTCTAGAATTCTATCTAAAACTAAAGAGAGCAATCAGAAATGGAAAGGTTGCTTCTGGAGTTTCAAACATGTTTTAAATATGTTTTTCTTTATTGCCAATCCTTTCCTAATGTCATAGGGTAGAACTAAATTAACACAATTCTAGAGCAAATTGAGGGCACCTTTTTCTTCTACAAAAGAAAAAAATGATGTTTAAGCAAATAGCAGTTATGTTGAATTCCGGAAGTAAAGCAAAGAAATGTGATGTTTAAATGTTTCTTGTGAGCAGATTAATTTTTACTGCATTTTATCTAAAATGTATTTGTTTGGAGCAAATGGATTTCTTACACAATCACTGACTCAAGACAATTCATATAAGTACAGTATTCTAAATTACTTGTTTTTGAGTTATACCGATGGGATATTATAACTCAAAAAGAGTACATCACTTTGAACAGATACTATCTGGCCCAGTCCAATATGCTGATAACTTGTGGGAATAGTTAAATTTGGCATATAATCAAATCCACCCATGGATGCACCAGAATAACTATCCTGCTTACTATAGCAGGAAGATTTAAGAAGTCATAGAAGAAAATAACATTTGAAAACTTTTCCTGGCCACTGTTACCATTAGTAAAGTTGGTAAGTACACTGCATTATACAGGAATATCCGACAGTGAATTAATTGGGCTTCTGTTTTATTTAGCTGGTGCTTTTGTGATGTATTTTCCCACCTGTTTAACATTGATATCAAATTAGTATGAGTTTAATTTTATCCTCAACACATCATATCTGAATAGATTTTTAGTACAGTGCACAGAAAATGTTAATGTCAATTATTCTCTTCAGGCCACAACTAGAGTACTGCGTGCAGTTCTGGTCACCACATTACAGGAACGATGTGATTGCACTAGAGTGGGTACAGAGGAGATTTACGAAGATGTTGCCAGAACTGGAGAATTTTAGCTATGAGGAAAGATTGGATAGGATGGGGTTGTTTTCTTTGGAACAGAGGAGGCTGCGGGGAGATTTAATTGAGGTGTATAAAATTATGAGGGGCCTAGATAGAGTGGATAGGAAGGACCTATTTCCCTTAGCAGAGAGGTCAATAACCAAGGAGCATAGATTTCAAGTAATTGGTAGAAGGATTAGAGGGGAGTTGAGAACTTTTTTCACCCAGAGGGTGGTGGGGGGGCGGGGAGGGTCTGGAACGCACTGCCTGAAAGGGTGGTAGAGGCAGAAACCCTCATCGCATTTAAAAAGTACTTGGATATGTACGTGAAGTGCCGTAACATGCAAGGCTACGGACCAAGAGCTGGAAAGTGGGATTAGACTGGATAGCTCTTTTTCGGCCGGCACAAACACAATGGGCCGAATGGCCTCCTTCTGTGCCGTAAATGTCTATGATTCCATGATTCTTGTGTTGTCATGTTTCAAGTTAGAAATTCGTAAAATAAATTTAATCAAAAGCAATCCAAATTAAACCTTGCTCTTTTTCTATAATTACTTTAGTGTCTGAGGCTAATGGGGGGAATATACTGCAGAGGACAAGTAAGTTTGTTTAAAAAAGTAACTCCATGTTTGCCTAATGGACAGGGGGTCTATACACAACAGTGGGAGTTTTGTATAGGCCCCCTTTTAGCAGCTGTGAAGTGGTAGATTGTATAAATGCAGAGATTAGACAAGCATGTAGCAAAGGCAGAGTGGTTTTAATGGGGGATTTTAACTTTTAGATTGGGGTAAGCAGACTAGCTCATGTCAGGAAGGTAGTGAATTTCTTGAATGTGTTCAGGATAGTTTTCTGCAACAATATTTCCTAGAACCAACAAGGGGACAGGCCATATTAGATTTAGTAATGAGTAATGAGCCAGATTTAGTTAACAGCCTAATGGTGCGTGAACATTTATCTAATAGCAATCATAATATGATCGAGTTCAACATAGTGTTTGAAAGGGAGAAATGCAAAACAGCTACTAAGATTCTAGATTTAAGTAAGGCTGACTTCAATGTGACGAGACAGAGACTTTCCACAGTAAACTGGGTAAATCTGTTAATGGGTAGAATGACAGAAGATTAGTGGGAGGTGTTCAAAAAATAATTTAATGTGATATAGAACCAGTTTAATACCCCTAAGGGGCAAGAGCTCTACTTGTCAAAAAAGCAGCCATGGACGACTAAAGAGGTAAGGGACAAAAAACTAAAAGAAAAAGCATACAAAAATGCAAAAACTAGCGCAGGTTCTGGCAATTGAGAGAGATAAAAAGGACAACAAAAGGTGACAAAACAGATAGTAAGAGCTACAAAAAGGGAGTATGAAATGAAGCTTGCAAGGGATATCAAAATCACCACACAATTTTTTTACAATTAGTTTAGGAAAAAGAGGGTGGCCAGAAGCAATGTTAGCCCCTTGAAAACTGATAATGGTGATATTGTCAATGGAAATAATGGATATGTTGAATAATTACTTTGCGTCAGTATTTACAGTAGCGGAAGAGGATAGCATGCCGGACATTCCAAGGAATCTAATATTGAATCAGCAATGGGGATACACCAAAATTAGCGTAAGCAAAATAACAGTAATGAAGAAAATAATGACACTAAAGAGTGAGAAATCATCAGGACCAGATGGTTTCCATCCCAGGGTTTTAAAGGAAGTAGGTGAGAAATTACAGTTGCCCTAACTATAATCTTGCAAAGTTCTCTCGATTTGGGAACCGTTCCTTTAGATTGCAAAATTGCGCATGTCACACCGCTATTTAAGAAAAATGAGAAAGGGAAACCAGGGAATTATAAACCAGTTGGACTCTAGAAATTTCCCATCTGTTGGGAAATTGCTAGAGTCTATAATTAAGGATAGAGTGACTGACTCCTTGAAAATTTTCAGCTGATCAGAGAGAGCCAGCATGGATTTGTAAAGGGTAGGTCATGCCCGACGAACCTGATCAAATTTTTTGGTGAGGTGTCTAAAGTAGTGGATAGGGGAATGTCTATGTATGTTATTTATATGGACTTCCAGAAGGCATTTGATAAAGTCCCTCATAAGAGACTGTTAACTAAAGTTGAAGCTCATGGAATTGAAGGCAAATTATTGACCTGGTTAGGAAATTGGCTGAGCGGCAGGAGACAGAGAGTAGGGATAATGGGTAGGCACTCTAATTGGCAGGATGTGACAAATGGTGTCCCGCAGGGATCTGTGTTGGGGCTTCAACTATTCACCGTATTTATGAACAACTTAGATGATGGGATAGAAAGCCACATGTCCAAATTTGACGATGACAAAGAAAGGCGGCATTGTAGGCAGTGTAGATGAAAGCATAAAATTACAAAGTGATATTAATAGATTAAGTGAATGGGCAAAACTGTGGCAAATGGATTTCAATATAGGCAAATGTGAGGTCATCCACTTTGGACCTAAAAAGGATAGAACAGAGCACTTTGTAAATGGTGAAAAGCTAGAAACAGTGGCGGTCCAAAGAGACTTGGGGGTCCATGTATATAGATCATTAAAATGTCATGGACAGGTACAGAAACTAATCAAAAAGACTAATGGAATGCTGGCCTTTATATCTAGAGGACTAGAATACAAGGGGGTAGAAGTTATGCTATACAAAGCCCTGGTTAGACCACACTTGGAGCCCTGGAGTACTCTGTTCAGTTCTGGGCACCACACCTTAGGAAGGATATATTGGCCTTGGAGAGAGTGCAGCATAGGTTTACCAGAATTATATTGGGACTCCCAAGGGTTAAATTACGAGGAGAGATTACACAAACTATAGTTGTATGCCCTGGAATTTAAAAGGTTAAGGGGTGATTTGATCAAAGTTTTCAAGATACTAAGGGGAACAGATAGGGTAGATAGAGAGAAACTATTTCAGCTGGTTGGGGAGTTTAGAACGAGGGGGCGTAGTCTAAAAATTCGAACCAGGCATTTCAGAAGTTAAGTTAGGAAAAACTTCTACACGCAAAGGGTGGTAGAAGTTTGGAATTGATGCTAGGTCAATTGTTAATTTTAAATATGAGATTGCTAGATTTTTGTTCACCAAAGATATGAAGGGATATGGGGCAAAGGCGGGTATATGGAGTTCGGTTGCAGATCAACTATGATCTCATTGAATGGCAGAACAGGCTCGAAGGGCTAAATGGCCTACTCCTGTTCCTATGTTCTTAGTTGTGTTCTACATATAAAAAATATTTTCCTGGGCGTCCAATAACACCATTCCACTTACCACCTTCAGAGCTGTTTGAATCATCTCCATCTGAATCACTTCCATCTGAACCCCCTGTTTTGGAAAACCAACAGCAAAATATTCAATTAATCCTGAAATCATTTAAGTTTGTTACAATTATTTTTGACATTTTTTGAAAGTAAAAATCTTTTGCAACAAACTGCTCATCATCTGCATCATAAATTTCTACAAAGAACATAATTACAACATAGCAAACCCAAGTCGCCCACTCTAATTAGTTGCACTACTGGTATGCACATTAGATACACATAGAACATTAAGTGATGGCATAGTAAGTGCTATCAAACTAATATTTGAAAATAATTAGATACAATCAGATATTGAAGCAAAATTAACAGAATATAATGCTTGACGAGTTTCCTGTTTTTAAGCACGACTTCTGTTTGAACTTCGTTTTTTTTAAGTTAAAATTTACTTTTGGTGCCACATTCAATGAAACTTTTCTCAAGTAGTACAACAGAAACAGCAAATTGCATTCATATAGCAGCTTTAACATGGCAAGATGTTTATGAAGACTAAGCAGCTGTTTTGCTTGATGCTCTGTGCACAATACCACAGAACCTGAAATGCTAAAATAGATAAATTCTTGTAAGGATTTAATTAAATTTAATCTGTACACCAAGAGAAATTATGCCACTGGGGAATGTACATTTTCCCACTTTTTCCTCTGTTGGGATCCAGTGCCACCTTCTAGGATTCACAGGTCCAGTGTGGGTTGGATAGATGCAGAATAAAATTTCCTGTACTTTGCCCCTACAGTTTGCCCGACCTCCAACCTTCAGAGAGCAGACTTAATGCACCATCTTTCCATTTCCCACACCAGCCAACCTTATAGCCTCTGAGAGAATTTGTGCCATTTTGTGGCTGTATATCCAGTTTTGTGCTGTGGGATATATTAATTCAGAAAATAATTGAGAATGCTTGAATTCACTTCACAAAAGACCTTTTGAAATTAGTTGAAAATGAGGCTTCCATTTCATCTATCTGGGCTAGATTTGAATCTACAGTTATAACATTGTGACCAATGTTGCTATTGCAGCCCCCCCCAAAAAAAAAAAATCTTTTAAAATTTTGTTACAGCTACTGAAAAGTTTTAATTTTATGACTGAAGACAGCTTGGAAACTGAACTTATTGAAAGAAGTAAGTTTGTATTCCTAAATGCGGAGGTTAATTAAGCTTTTTATTTTAATACCAATATTTACAGATTGTCACCATAAAATGTGGAGTGTTTTTAAAATTTAATTTTGTGTACTAATCTTTATTCTTGGCAGCAAATGCTTTTAGTAATTGAGTTTTTAAAATGTTTTTGGACTGTAACAGTTCACATTTGTCACTTTTCAGGCTGGTAGTCAAATACCTCTAAAGACAGAGAAATACTATTTTACATTACAGTAGGATAACAAATACTATTTTACATTACAGTAGGATAATAAATACTATTTTGCATTACAGTAGGATAAATACTATTTTACATTGTAGTGGGATAAAAATCACTCCATCTTTAAATCTTAATAAAAACAGTTGACAGAAATAGAATTCCGAGGGTAACTATGACAGCCATTTTTAGTCATTCATCACCCTCTTGCATATGAAACAAGTAGTATTTTCTTACACTAATGTGTAACCGGACAAATCAACACTACTTAGATTTGAATATTTGTTTTACTTCAGTGTTAAGGAGCGGCACACATTCAATTTTTTTCTGATAGCAGTGTAAATTCAATTCTATCTTTATAATTCTATCTTTATATATACATTAGCAGATCTCTTGTGGCATTGCTCCTGATGAGTCAGAAGAGTGTGATGGGGAATGTGTGACATCGAAAGTGTCAAAGGAAATCAATGTGACACAAGAAGTACATGCTATCCGCAAGACTTTATCTCTATAGTATTATTTGTTCAGTTTCACAAATTAGTGAACTTGCGATAGAAATGGTGTAAAGACTCAGTATGTTAGTGCAGAAAATGTTTGTAGATGTTAAAATATCTTGTAATTTCTTCTGTGTAATTCTGTGTAAATAATGGTACTTGTGCAATGCAATAGAACACCTGATGTGACCAAACATTTTAATGAATAATTTCACCTGTATTCTGACAACGATCAAATACTAATATTAGAGGTGTAATGTGTAATTTTTTGAATTATCTGTACAAGCTAGGACATCTTGTTTGTAGAACAGTATTCTAATGAAATGCAGTGTGTCCAGGATTGGTACTGTGTGGATGATTCTTATGAGTTCTTAGCTGTCTAGGGATGCTACAAGGTGCATAGGTTAACTTATCCTCCAGTTTGATGGAGGAAAAATTGGAATGCAAGTCAATGTATATCATGCGTGTGAAGTTAGTGACCAGTTCAGAGCAGCATAGATGAAAGGTAAAATGAGGTTTACCCACCCTTGTACTTACAGAGGAGTGTTGCAGGCATTGAGAATGTTAAGCAGGAAAACTTGATAATTGGGTGGTGATAAAGAGCAGCGAGTTGTTAAAGAATTGAGTGATGCTAATACCGCTGTACAACAAGCACGCGACCAAAATGTCAGGTCCCTCAACTACTCAACACCATGCCTAAATTTGATAGTCTGAGGTTCTGGCTCCATCCAATCTGCCTGCTCCAAGTGATCCCAACCTCCTTGGTCTCCTGTCCTCCCTGCCCACATTTGCTTCAGGAAGGGTACTATATACTGTGGGAGTTCAGTGGGCACAGGCTTCCTCAATCCATAATCGTTCTCATCTAGGAGAGGCTGGGAAGCTTGGATATCTGCTGCCAAACAATGTGAGAGCTTTTTTTCATTTGATGTTGAGTGTTTGTATAGTGCGTGTATATGTATGATGTAGTGTCTGGTGAAAACAGGACTTGTTCTCTAATGCTGGTGTGCATGTATTATACACTGTGTATAATTTGCATGTATAAAATAGTGTGTGTATTACTGTATCTCTATAGTCTGTATATATTGTATTTGTATATGGTATGTGTATAGTACAGTACAGTGTGTGTGCATATCTGTATGGTAAAAGATGGGGACACATACAGAAAGAGGGAGATAAAGACACAGCAGCAAGAGAAGGTGTGTGAGAGAAATACAGAGAAGAATGAAAAAATTGAAGAGGGAAGCAAGCAGAGAAACTGTTCTAGAGAGAGGAACAACTTTTTAAATTTTTTGTCTGTGATTACCCCACATGAACTTTAAAATGATTAAACGTATGCAATATATACAATAAAAGAGTTTAGACCACAAAATAAAAATAAAGCCAGCAACACTATACTCCAAATAGGCATAGCTCACTTTCCAGCTTTGTCTTTTACAGGTCAGTGTGAGCGGCAATTATGTTAAATTAAGTTTAAACTTACCCCCATAGCTTTTCCAATGTTGAGGTGCAGCGTTGTATCGCGTTGCATAGATCAGGTTCAGGGTGAGCAATAACAGAAGCACAATAATTTGTTTTGAAACCATGGTTGTAGATCAGATCTGTAAAAAGTCAATAAAAATTGTTACGAACATTAATAGAAAGATACAGAGTAATTTAATTTAAATGTATTCAGTAGACTGTAAGAATTCAGCCCTTGACTTGAATGATTGAAGTTATTGAGATTGAAATATATATGCAATTTAAGAAAATATTTCTTGCTTTGAACTAAGTATGACCTTGGAGATAGCTGTAAGGTCTTGTGTAAGGAATTTAATCATAGAATCATAGAAGATAGGAGCAGGAGTAGGCCATTCAGCCCCTCTAGCCTGCTCCGCCATTCAATGCGATCATGGCTGATCATCCAAATTCAGTACCCTGTCCCTGCTTTCTCCCCATATCCCTTGATCCCTTTAGCCTTAAGAAATATATCCAACTCCTTCTTGAATCTATTTAATGAATTAGCCTCTACTGCCTTCTGTGGCAGAGAATTCCACAGGTTCACCACTCTCTGGGTGAAGAAATTCCTCCTCATTTCTGTCCTAAATGGCTTACCCCTTATCCTTAGACTGTGACCCCTGGTTCTGGACTCCCCAACCATCGGGAACATCCTTCCTGCATCTAGTTTGTCCTGTCCTGTCCTGTCCTGTCAGAATTTTATAAGTTTCAATGAGATCCCCTCTCATTCTTCTGAACTCCAGCGAGTATAAGTCCAATCGACCCAATCTCTCCTCATACGTCATTCCTGCCATCCCAGGTATCAGCCTTGTGAATCTTCGCTGAACTCCTTCCATGGCAAGAACATCCTTCCTCAGATAAGGCGACCAAAACTGCACACAGTACTCAAGGTGTGGTCTCACCAAGGCCCTGTACAACTGCAGCAAGACATCCTTGTTCCTGTACTCAAACCCTCTCGCTATGAAGGCCAACTTACCATTTGCCTTCTTAACCGCCTGCTGCACCTGCATGCTTACCTTCAGTGACTGGTGCACAAGGACACCCAGGTCTCGTTGCACTTCCCCTTCTCCCAATCTATTGCCATTCAGATAATAATCTGCCTTTCTGTTTTTGACACCAAAGTGGATAACCTCGCATTTATCCACGTTATATTGCATCTGCCACGCTTCTGCCCAATCACCCAACCTGTCCAAATCATCCTGGAGTTTCTCGGCATCCTCCTCGCAGCACACACGCCCACCCAGTTTTGTGTCGTCTGCAAACTTGGAGATATTATATCTAGTTCCCTTGTCTAGATCATTAATGTATATTGTGAATAGCTGGGGTCCAAGGGGTCCAATGTTACTCAGACATATCTTGCTTAATATGTAGATGCTGAAACTGAGTTATTTTACCAATAAAACCTCTGCATCCCACAGCTGATCAGTGTGTAGTACATACTGGTGCATTCTTTGTAGTGTTCTATCAAAGCAAACTGATTGGTGTGGTAAGTTACTACAAATGCAAACAAAATAAGTTGATCTCTGGCCTCCTTGTCCTTTGCCCAAGTAAACATTAATGTAAAGTTGAAGCTCAAACATACCAGCATATTTTGATTTCGGAGCCTTCAGTCCAGTATCCCTCGCTGGTTATTCTCTGAAATGATGTAGTAAGTGATGAAGAAGTGTCTTCAAAACAGCATGTGTTGTATTTATATATGAGAGATTTTAGCTCTGCACAACTAAAATCTGTAACTCCTCCCTTTCAAAATACAAGTGCTAATTATGCATTTTATATATACATATATTTCTTGCGTCAAAAAGTTAGGTCAGGCTCGTGGGTTGCTTGTGGTTAAAGCTTCCTTGCCATCTTTGGGATTGGTATCTATCTCATGCAGACAGTTTCAAATCCAAATGTGGAACAGATCATTTTTGTTTAAATGTTTGGGAAACTAAAACAACATTTTTTTTACTCATTTAAGTCCAGATGTCTGACGAGCTTAGAGTAACTATTTTTCTCATTGTCAAAATTGAGCAATATTCCAATGTTTTCAAATCAGTCTTGTGGAGGCATTATTCTACCATTTGTCAACTTTGCAGAGTAGCTGTACTTCAGATAGTCGGAACAAAGATATTGCTAAGGTGGAAAGTAACCATCAAGTAAGCAGAGTGTAGTTAAATTTCAATATTAAAAAATTTGCAAGCGAGCAAAGTATTAAGTTTCTGCCATTCCAAGGATAATGTTTGCTGTAAAGATAAGTTTGTAACAATGAGATGCTGCTTTACTTACTGTATTTAGTACCTGCTATCTTTTGTAAGGTTTTACAGTGATTAGCTTTCTTGAGACTTAAATTGATATTGCCGAATTATCAGTATTCAGAACCTCAAGGGATGAGACATACAGCTGGAAAACTTTAAAAAGTATATATATATTTATTTACATATGCTAGCAAGTCTCCTGTGGCGTTGCTTGTAGTGAGTTGGAAGATATACTAACGTGGAACATTTGAAATGTGACCAGGAAGTGTGTGCTATATGCAAGACTTTTAATATATGACAGGATGTGTATGGAGAGTATATATATCTGCTTCATTCAAAACGGACTGTGTAGTTGGATTATGTTGGTGTACTAGAATAATGAGATGTTATTACTGTGTTGTACCATCTTCCGTTTCCCTTGTTTTTCAGTTCTCTGCTTTTGTTTCTTGTAATGCTGCTATTTGTGTTGCATAATGATCCTTTACAATGCAGGAAGAAAATTTGTATTATAATTCCTAAGTTTTCTAAATTGCTTAATTGCACTGGAAGCTGTTTCCGTCTTACAACAAAGAGAGGGTTGATTATAATGTTTGTGTTGAAATTACTCAGTGTAACGTACATAGGAAGAGTTGCTGTAGTTTTCACAGTATTTCTGTTCACTATTGTTAAATGCAAATTCTGATCTAGGTATGTAGCTTGTGGCAAATTATGCTGCAGTTATAATGCAGATAGGTACTGTTTGAGAGATTATATTGCCAGCTCAATACTGCTCTCAAATTGGGGAAAATGGAGCATATTGGAAGTATTCTAAACCTGATGATGTTTTTAATGTTAGCAAAAAAAAAACTAACCTGTTGTCTCTTTGCTAACATTAAAAACTACAGGGTGGTCAGCAGAGTGTATGGGAATGCTTCATGTTACACTGTTGTGAAATAATGTGGTTTAGTGTGGCACTCTTGCCTCTCAGTCAGAAGGTCATGGATTCAAGATTTGAACACACAATCAATGTATGCTGACACTTGGTATGGTATTATTGGAGATGTTATCTTTTGGATGAGATGCTTTGCCCATTATCTTGGCCAACATTTCTCTGTCAACTAACCACCAAAAACAGATTAACTGGTCACTTAATCCATTTAGGTATCAGCTGTGGCTCAGTGGTAGCACTCTCTCATCTGAGTCAGAAGGCTGGGTTCAAGTACCACTCCAGAGACTTTAGCACAGAATCTAAGTTGCCATTCCATACTGTTGGAGGTGCCGTGTTTCAGATGAGACGTTAAACCAAAGCCCCATCTGCCATCTCGGGTGAAGATCCCATGGATGCGAAGAAGAGCAGTGGAGTTCTCATTGGTGTCCAGTGGTCCCCCCCTAAGGTGTGCGGCCGCACATCAATCGGGAGGTTCCGCGCAGGCCTCTCACCAGCTGCTGCCGCTGGAAGAGATACCGCACAGCAAATTTAAAGGGGACTTGCCACAGAGACAAACTGGAGGCATATTTGGGCCTCAAACATCTGGTTGGCCACCAAAATGATCTTGTCTATCTGTGGAAATGTGGCTGGGGGGGTGGGTCATCTTGATGCATTTGAGAGTGAACTGAGGGCCAGGGCATAGGTTTGAAGGATCAGAAGGCTAAAACCTGGAGCTAAATAGAAAGGGAATGGTGGGACTTGATGCTTAGAGGTACAGCACTGGCTGAATTATTGATTATTTTGAATAATGTTGCTGTGTGCTGTTTGTATTTATCTCCCATAACACAACAACAACTTGCATTTATATAGCGCCTATAATATTGCAAAACTAGGGCAGATGATCAAAAGCTTGGCCAGAGAGGTAGGTTTTAAGATACGTCATTGCTAATGGTGAGTTGAAGAATATGCTGTTTCATAACAGTTTTAAACTGTGCTTACAGTAGTCTAATAAGTTAAATTTCATTTTTATTACACGATATTCTGGGATTTTGCCAGTGATTTGTCATAAGTGAGTGAGTGTGTATGTGTATAAAGCCATAAACAAGTGTGTGTGTGTAAAGCCATAAATGATTGATAAATATATATTTAGGTTTATTATCTCTTACCATTTTTGAAGCTGAGGATACACATTAAGATGGTATTCAGATATACCAGTTGGAGTTATGTATCTGGTATTTAGCAATGCTTGGGAGGAGGAGCGGGGTAGGGTTTTGTTGCACTCGCAACGAGTGCTTTTGTAACACTTGGGTCTATTTTGAACTTTGGTAACACTGGGGAATGGCACTGGGTTTGGCAGACCTGAGGAAAGGAATCCTATACTTGGCAGCACTGGGGTGTGAATCTTGAAGTTTGGCGACACCGGAGTTAGGGTTCTGGAGTTTGGCAGCATGGGGGAGGTCTTTTGTGACCTGGCACGACTGCAGGCAAAAACCTGGGTTTGGCAGAACTGAGGAGGGGGAAGACTAGAGCTTGGCAGATCTGGAATTTGGGGTTTGCCTCACTGGTACATATCTAGAGTCTTTTAGAAGTAGGGGGTAGGCATAGGTCTGACCACACTATGGGGGAGTCTTGGGTCTGGCTGCACTGGTTTATAATTTTTTAAGAGATCTCCGCACACATTGAATTCAGTATTTTGTAATTGGGTCATTTACGTGCATCAGGCTTTGTGTTTCTCTGAATGTGCCTTTCTCTCTATCTTGCTCTGTCTCTGAGCTTGATGCAATTTTGGAAGATGAAAAAACTTTTATTTTAAAGTTTAGTTGAAAACCTACTCATTGTCCAGTTTGTATTCAAATTATTTTGATAACACACAAACTGGAAATATATATATCAAGTCTTTGACATAATTGTTCATAATTTAAACATAAACAAAAGCTGCAACAAGTGCATTATCAGTGTAGTATCTTGTGTTTGAAGGGCTACTCTGTCTGTCTGTCACCCACTCATGTACTCACTCACTCACTCAATGGGGTCATTTTGACTTTGGGCGATAGTGGAAAAGGAGCACTATCAGATCAGTTGCCCGTTATACATCTCTCCCGATTTTCATTTCCAGTGCCTAAATTCAAAATGACCCCCAATCCCCCTCTCTATCTCTCAAAAATAGCCTTCTGCATTTTTCAATATAAACTTTACTGAATAATGTTTTTGAAACCTCCAGGCCTCTTAGACCTCTAGGTTTTCTTCAAATAATCTTGGCAGCCAACCAAGCAGCTACTACTGGCACTAGCACATCCTGGGGAAAAGTGCACACTGCCCATGCTCCGACTGCAGGAGCAACAGACTTGGTTGAGGTGCTGGGAAAAATTTTAAAAGTCCACCCCAGGGTTTTGGGAGAGGCCGTGGCTTTCGGTGAAAACTTTAATGAACGAATTAAAAGACACAAAAGACAATTCAATGGTTACATTTAATCATACGTTTTTAAAATGTTTTTATTTTGTTTCAAATTTTATTTTAGATATTAAAAATTTCAGCTACTAAGAATTTTTTTTTGAGTGATTCGATTGTTCACTTTTTTTCCCCTCAATTTTTATTATTGGTAGATTTACCACTTCATCATTCAGGATTGGTTTGTTTTCATAAATCGTTAGTAGTTTCTCATCGGTAATTTTCCAGTCATTCTCCTCGCTTTTGATTTGTATGTTCCCTACCTCCAATTCTGATTTGCTGCTGTTTTACTTTGAGTCCATCAACAAAGTGTGACAACAAAAAGTGTGCCAGTGTAAACAGCAGGAAGTCCGCATGACTTTTAACATATTACGAGCAGATTTCCCACGCCAGGGGTGAGTCAGAAGATATGTTGTTTTATTACTATGGTGATAAATTGTGATGGGGACAGTGTGATAGGAAGTAAGTATGACACATGAAGCACGTGTTATGTGAAGGATTTTTAGGTCTATGCTTTCCAAGTGGGCGGGTGCACCTCTGCCTGGTCTGGAGATACCTCTTGGACAACTGGCTGATATTCTGGGCCTAAGGTCATTTATGTGCTGTAGACAAACTCCCTAGCCTCAGCAAGCAAGTCGAGCCAGACTGGGAGTGGAGGAGACTTGCTGCAGCCGGCATCAGCAGCCTGCTGGAGTGGGAAAAAGAAGGCAGCAGTTGAACTTCCTGAAGAAAATAAATTCTAGTGCTGGGGCCTGTGCATGGCCATACCCCAAGAGGTGTTGCAAGGCTCCCTCTGAGATTGAACCACTGAGGCCTCCTTTAGCTGCCCTTTGATTGCTGTATGCTTGGGTGTGACTTGTGGTTCCTGTGTCCATAATTCGAACTGTGCAAATGGCAGGAAACATGGCAAAAGCACTGTTTCCCTCATTTTGATGAGATTTGCACTTGGCCACTGAATAGGGAACACATTTCTGGCCCCATCTGTCCTAGATCCCTGGAACACTGGTGGGACAGGCCCGAAAGCCTTGGCCTTAATATCATCTTAATAAAGCACCTGTGACATTGCTGATGGTAAATTGAGCACATGGGTGTCTCTTACCTGTTTGTCTCTCTTAATGTTGCTATTTTTCTGTATGTCTATTTTGTTATTTTTTGCGTCTGTCTTTTTCTCTTTTTTTGGTTCTCTCCATCATGTTCTGCTACTTTATCTCTCTTTAGTTTCTAGTTTCCTTTGGGATCAGAGGTGGTAGGTGGTGGGGTTGGGAGGTACATTTTACAGCTGCGGTTGTGGGGAACATATGGACTGGAAGCTTTGCTCCGATTGTGTTCCCTATTACTTTGCTTCATGTTTGCCTTCTCACTACGCGATCCCATCTTGTTCACATCTGTTTCTTCCATTATATGTTCACTTTTGTCCTGCCTTATTTACTGTATCATTGCTCTTCATTGGTCCATTTTAATCTCTCTTCCCGGTTAGCTGTCCATTCACTGCACCCGCACCAGTGATTCCATCTCTGTTAACCCCTTATCTCTGTGTTAGCAGGCAGCTAGTGGCACCCTCCATCTCCTTCTGAACCCTCTTCCCATCTGTGCTCTTCACCCACTTCACCCACTTTCAACAGATAATTTTCCACCATTTCTGGCACCTCCATAATGATCCCACCACCAAGCCTCCACTATGCCTTTAGGCGAGGCTCCTACTTGCTCATCACCCCAGAATCCCCCCGTTGCTTGCACTCGTATTCCCTCTATTGAGTCCAAATGCACTGTCTCTTCCATAGCATCAGGAAGCATGCAAAGCTGTTTTCTGCCCCTTTTACTCCTTTCTATTTCCTGCACCACTATTCCCCTGATCACTTTATCACTTTTCTTGCCCCCACCATGATTCTTTATAATGTAGTTCTGTTTATAGTGCTCTCAGCCCTTTCAAAGAAATTGCCCTTTTCTGAGTTTACTCTGTGGAATTGCTGAATTTTTGAGGCATTAATGTTGGGAGGACGTATTCCTGGGTAAAGCTGGGGTGCAGGATTGGGGGCCAGGGTTGGGAGTGAGGGTGGTTGGTGGCCCAATCTTAATATATTAGCTGGAGGCCTTTGGGAATGGGCAGCAGGCCTAGTTGTGGGCTGCCGGGCAAAAATGTAATTTAATTTTTCGAAAAAATGGAGTGGGGTCACAGGCCAGAAATATGAAGTTTTGTATGCGAGGGATGGAGAAGAGCATAGTGGGGCAGGTTAAGAGGAGCTAAGACCGAAAGCAGCTGTGCTCGAGGCTAGAGGGAGGGAAAGCAGCAGGGAGATGGAGTCCTGATTGGAGCTGGGATGGAATGAAGGTTCCACGAGTCCCCCAAAGCCCTCAGATACAGCCCAAGTGGTCATTCTTAGACAGTGAGTGTCAGGAGTGTTTAGTCATGGAGAACATCACAATGCTGAAGCCAATTCCAACTGCAGCCTTGGTTGAGATTCTAATTACACAGCTCAAACTAGAGATTGAAACCGGGATTATCTGGTCTGCATGTTATAGTGCTGTGCAAGGAAGCACCTTTGCTCGTAGGCATAAGGGAACTGACAAGAATACTCTTAAATCAGTTTGATTTTCCTTTATCCTCCTGGTATAGTCTGTTCCAGTTCAAACTGAATGTAGATAAAACTAATTATTTTGTTTTACAATAGAGGAGAGAAATTCCAGATGAAGCTGTAAGCATTTGTGCACAAGTATCCCATGATGTATATTCAGGCTCAGAGAATAATGGAGAGGAAACAGCTTCAAAAATAAATCCAACAAAGTAACTTGTTTTAGAATATTTTGTTTCATTGGCAACATATACTTTGTACAATTTGCTGTTATGAGTCAATGTCATTGTTGGTTATTTTTGTTATCTTGGAAGTATGCATATGGTTAGTTGTCAATCTTGCAGTCAGATTTGAACAACATGGTATGCATAGAGAAAGAGAAAACATGCTTGTCTAGTATTTGTGCTTTGCATCTGTAAAATCACTAACATAAATAAACCTCTAAAGTACACTTACTGTGTCTATATTAACATGCATGTGTGTATTTGTGGTGGTTTAAATATTTCAGTCAAGAACACGGTGTGTTATCACAGCATGTGTGCTAATTTTGATAATTGGTCCTTGGCACTTGACTAAACAAACTAATCTCAGTGTGGCTGCAGTAGGAGAGTGCACTGGGTTGCTGGAAATGCTTTGTCATGATACTCCAAAGATTTGAACTCAACCCCTTAATTCCTGTGTACCTAGTTTGTGAGTCCATAATGTCTTTCTCATGAGAGAGAAAGGAAAATGCCATCTCACGACACTCTGTGGACTCTATGAATAATATTCAGAGTTGTAGAGACAGAGGTTTGTGAATGGATTCAGACTGGTTGTCAGTGGTTTGAAAAATATGTATCAAGTTTTACTCTTGAAGGAATAGCAGGTTACATGGGAATGTTAAGTGAGGAAAAATATAGAGGTGAACATCAAAAGCATGATTTAGACAAGAATGTCACCCTGCACTCTTGTTAATGGTTGCACTCCTAATTTTGTTTTTAGCTTTCATGTGATTTAGTACAAGGTGCAACAGTCTTGTATGTTTTACAATGAGATGCAAACTTACCTCTTTGGTTTATGTTTCAGGTAGGAGAATACTCCATTTTGTTCTTTTTAATAGTCCATGGTCACAGCTAGCAACAATATAATTGCACCCACTTACTTTGAAGCAATATTTGCAATTCAGATCTGTAAGTTGTTGTAAATGTTGTAAATATTGGAAAATGTTGTGAAGTATTTTAACTTGAAAAATTGTAAACTCTAAAAATAGACTTTTTTAGAATTGTTGAAATTATTTGCAGATTTGAGTCTATCAATAAAGGAAATTTTTCGATTTTATGTTTTAAGAAACAGTATCAGAATAAAATTAGGAACGCTGAATGTTTTATACAGTGTGTTTGTGATGTCTAGGAATGCATTGAGGCTGTGACGTGATGTCCAAAACCGCAAATGATCTTTGACCTGTAACAGGTAATGCAGGGCATTTGTTAACTAATAATCTAATATTTTAGATGACAGTTTCATTCTTATGTATTGTACTACTGGATTATCCTACTGTAGTAGAGTAATGAGAAGTTATTCTATCTATTATCCACTTGCTTGAAGCGCTCTTTTTTTATAATGCTGCTTTTGCATTAACTAACTTGTTTGGTACACCATTACAAATTCTGCTTTGCTGTTTGAGCTTTTTCATTGTCTTCTTACAAAAAAGGAGATGATTATAACATTTGTGTTGCAAGCTAGTGCATTGTACACGTTGAGGAAGCATCAGAGATCTGTTTTGCTCTCTGTTCAAGTGAAAGAAAAATTATTTTCCTAAATTGTCATGATAAACAAAAGGTAGCCTAGTAAAAGAACTTTACCGTAACATTACACAGAGGAAAATATACCCCAGAGTCACCAAGTTTTCACGTGTTGTAAAAGCATACCCATCTGATTCCGATAATTCAATGTTTTTCTTTACAGCTATTACATACAAATTATAAACCAAGTGTACAGTTTTGCAACATTTGTCACGAGCTGAATATATATTTTTTTATTCGTTCCGAGATGTGGGTGTCGCTGGCAAAGCCAGCATTTATTGCGCATCCCTTATTTCCCTTGAGAAGGTGGTGGTAAGCTGCCTTCTTGAACCGCTGCAGTTCGTGTGGTGAAGGTACTCCCACAGTGCTGTTAGGGAGGGAGTTCCAGGATTTTGACCCAGTGACGATGAAGGAATGGTGATATATTTCCAAGTCAGGATGGTGTGTAACTTGGAGGGGAGCTTGCAGGTGATAGTGTTCCCATGCGCCTGCTGCCCTTGTCCTTCTAGGTGGAAGAGGTCGTGGATTTGGGAGGTGCTGCTGAAGAAGCTTCGGCGAGTTGCTGCAGTGCATCTTGTAGATGGTACACACTGCAGCCATGGTGTGCTGGTGGTGGAGAGAGTGAATGTTTAAGGTGGTGGATGGGGTGCCAATCAAGCAGGTTGCTTTGACCTGATGGTGTCGAGGTTCTTGAGTGTTGTTGGAGCTGCACTCATCCAGGCAAGTGGAGAGTATTCCATCACACTCCTGACATGTGCTTTGTAGATGGTGGAAAGGCCTTCGGGAGTCAGGAGGTGAAACACTCGCCACAGAATACCCAGCCTCTGACCTGCTCTTGTTGCCACAGTATTTATGTGGCTGGTCCAGTTAAGTTTCTGGTCAATGGTGACCCCCAGGATGTTGTTGATGGGGGATTCGGCGATGGTAATGCTGTTGAATGTCAAAGGGAGGTGGTTAAACTCTCGCTTGTTGGAGATAGTCATTGCCTGGCACTTGTGTGGTGCGAATGTTACCTGTCACTTATTAGCCCAAGCCTGAATGTCGTCCAGGTCTTGCTGCATGCGGGCATGGACTGCTTCATTATCTGAGGAGTTGCGAATGGCACTGAACACTGCAATTATCAGCGAACATCCCCACTTCTGACCTTATGATGGAGGTGGTTAGGCCGAGGACACTGCCCTGAGGAACTCCTGCAGCAATATCGTGGGGCTGAGATGATTGACCTTCAACAACCACAACCACCTTCCTTTGTATGACTCCAGCCAGTGGAGAGTTCTCCCCCTGATTCCCATTGACTTCAGTTTTACTCGGGCTCCTTGATGCCACGCTCGGTCAAATATTGCCTTGATGCCAAGGGCAGTCACTCTCACCTCCCCTCTGGAATTCAGCTCTTTTGTCTATGTTTGGACTAAGGCTGTAATAAGGTCTGGAGCTGAGTGGTCCTGGCGGAATCCAAACTGAGCATCGGTGAGCAGGTTATTGGTGAGTAAGTGCCGCTTGATAGCACTGTCGATGACACCTTCCATCACTTTGCTGGTGATTGAGAGTAGACTGATGGGGCGGTAATTGGCCGGATTGGATTTGTCCTGCTTTTTGTGGACAGGACATACCATTTCCACATTGTTGGGTCGATGCCAGTGTTGTAGCTGTACTGGAACAGCTTGGTTAGAGGCGCGGCTAGTTCTGGAGCACAAGTCTTCAGCACGACAGCCGGGGTGTTGTCGCGGCCCATAGCCTTTGCTGTATCCAGTGTGCTCAGCCATTTCTTGATATCACGTGGAGTGAATCGAAGATGGTTGCAAACGCTTCAGCCTTGTCTTGTGCACCCACGTGCTGGGTTCCGCCACATTTGAGGATGTGGATATTCATGAAGCCTCCTCCTCCCGTTAGTTGTTTAATGGTCCACCACCATTCACGACTGGATGTGGCAGGACTACAGAGCTTTGATCTGATCCGTTGATTGTGGGATCGCTTAGCCCTAGCATGCTTCTTCCGCTGTTTAGCATGCATGTAATCCTGTGTTCCAGCTTCCCACCTCATTTTTAGGTACGCCTAGTGCTGCTCCTGGGATGCTCTTCTGCACTCCTCATTGAATCAGGGTTGGTCCCCTGGCTTGATGGTAATGGTAGAGGGAGGGATGTGCTGCGCCATGAGGTTACAGATTGTGGTGGAATACAATGCTGCTGCTGATGGCCCACAGCGTCTCATGGATGCCCAGTTTTGAGCTGCTAGATCTGTTCTGAATCTATCCCATTTAGAACGTTGGTAGTGCCACACAACACGATGGAGGGTGCCCGCAGTGTGAAGACGGGACTTCGTCTCCACAAGGACTGTGTGGTGGTCACTGCTACCAATACTGTCATGGACAGATGCATCTGCGACAGGTAGATTGGTGAGGACAAGGTCAAGTAGGTTTTTCCCCTCGTGTTGGTTCTCTCACCACCTGCCGCAGTCCCCCACCCAGAGTACATTCTGCGCCCTTGCTACCCTCAGTCCTTCTTCCAAGTGGTGTTCAACATGGAAGAGTACTGATTCATCAGCTGAGGGAGGGCGGTAGGTGGTAATCAGCAGGAGGTTTCCTTGCCTATGCTTGACCTGAAGCCATGAGACACATGGAGTCAATGTTGAGGATTCCCAGGGCCACTCCCTCCCGACTGTGTACCACTGTGCCGCCACCTCTGGTGGGTCTGTCCTGCTGGTTGGACAGGACATACCCAGGGATGTTGATGGAGGAGTCTGGGACATTGGCTGAAAGATATGATTCTGTGAGTATGGCTATGTCAAGCTGTTGTTATAACTGAGTGGCTTGCTAGGGTATGGATGGCAGGTCTGGAGTCACATATAGGCCAGATTTCCTTCCAGATGGGTTTTCATGACAATCCGATAGTTTCATGGTCACCATTACTAGCTTTTTGTTCCAGATTTATTTAATTTACTGAATTTGAATTCCCAAGCTGCCGTGGTAGGATTTGAACTCACGTCTCTGGATCCTGGCCTCTGGATTACTAGTCCAGTAACATAACCTCTATGCTACCGTTCCCGATAATTTTGTTGGTACAATTCTACCATTATACTCCGAGTAATGTCTTGAATTGATTTATACATATGGAGTCAGTGGCTTGGATTTTACGGAGCCGATGCTGGCGTGCGCGAAAACCTGGAACTTGCGATCTGTCAAGTTTGGCATTGACAGATCCTTCGCATCTGCTGCAAAAACATTTTCGCTGGCACAGAGCTGGGCTATTTGTCCAAGTACTGCCCAGCGACTGCCCACAAAACACTTATGCCCAGTGAAAGCAGGCATAAGGCCGCCTTTTACCAGCGTAAGGGTTAAAATAAAAAATAAAATTTTAAAAATGATTAAAAAGTACACATACATTTAAAATTAGTTTACTTAAATTTTGGCCTGTTTTAAAATGTAAAATTTATTTTTCAAAAATAAAATTTTTATTTTAAATGTTTAAAGGGTCTTTTAATTAATTTTGAACGTGCTCATTAATTTTTATTTAATTGATGGGAATTCTTATTTATTTGGGTTTTAATATGCATATAGAGATTCCATATGTAAATGAAATCCCCAGAAGCATCATCGGAATCCCCCTTTTTGATTGGTTGACCAGGCCCACATGATCCCAGGGACGCTTGCGAACCGCGTGTACCTCTGGGATCCGTGGGCGTACGTCAGGAGGCCCAGGACCCGAAGAGTCAGAAGCTCTGGAGGCACCAGGTACGTTTTGATTTTTTTTCCGGTTCGGAGGCGTATTCTTCTGGTACACCTTCGACTGCAAATTCAAGACCATTGAAGTCAATTCCACGATGCTGTGCTCCAGGCAGCAAACTGGGGAGCATGAATGAAGACAAGTTAACAACACTGTAGCACTGATTGTCTGACCTGTGCCATGTGCAAGTGTGGCTCCCTGCTGGGAGTGTTAGATCATAGAATTACCCCTACAGAGAGCTTCCTCCTCCCCCAGTGGATAATGCCTGTTAGCATTCTTCCTCAATTATTCTACATATTAATCCATACAGATAATTGCATTCACCGTGTAACTTCAGAACTACCTCCAAAATCTTCAGTATTGCATGGGAGATCATAGATTTCTTCATATCCAAAATCAAAACCATCCATGCAGCTGCGGATACTCCATCCTCCCCTTCTCTCCAAAACCCCAAACATCTCCTAGTCTCCCTTCCACTCTTAAAAAAAAAAAGGACCCCTAACTTTTTGGCCCTCTCCAAGCTCATCTTGTCCATGAGACCCATGTTCTACTCTCCTGTTCCCTTCCCACTTAACCCCTGACCACTCTGTTCCCTTTACTGGCCCTTATGCTATATGACACTAGGAGGGGGCATGAGAAGTCCTTGGCAGGTCGGATCAAGGAAAACCCCAAGGCTTTTTACTCTTATGTGAGAAATAAAAGAATGACCAGGGTGAGGGTAGGGGCGGTCAAGGACAGTAGTGGGAACTTGTGCATGGAGTCAGAAGAGATAGGAGAGGTAATGAATGAATACTTTTCGTCAGTGTTCACCGAGGAGAGGGGCCATGTTTTTGAGGATGAGAGTGTGATAAAGGTGGATAGGCTGGAGGAGGTAGATGTTCTGAGGGAAGATGTTTTAGCAATTTTGAAGAACCTGAGGGTCGATAAGTCCCCTGGGCCAGATGGGATATATCCTAGGATTCTTTGGGAGGCAAGGGAGGAGATTGCAGAGCCTTTGGCTTTGATCTTTGGGTCCTCACTGTCCACGGGGATGGTGCCAGAGGACTGGAGAGTGGCGAATGTTGTTCCTCTCTTCAAGAAAGGAAATAGGAATGACCCTGGTAATTATAGGCTGGTTAGTCTTACTTCGGTGGTTGGTAAGATAATGGAAAAGGTCCTGAGGGATAGGATTTATGACCATTTGGAAAGATGCAACTTAATCCGGGATAGTCAACACGGATTCGTGAAGGGTAAGTCTTGCCTAACAAATTTGATTGAATTCTTTGAGGAGGTAACTAAGTGTGTAGATGAAGGTAGAGCAGTTGATGTCGTATACATGGATTTTAGTAAGGCGTTTGATAAGGTTCCCCATGGTCGGCTCATGAAGAAAGTAAGGAGTTGTGGGATAGAGGGAAATTTGGCCGATTGGATAAGTAACTGGCTATCTCATAGAAGGCAGAGGGTGGTGGTGGATGGAAAATTTTCGGACTGGAGACCAGTTACCAGCGGTGTGCCACAGGGGTCGGTGCTGGGTCCTCTGCTGTTTGTGATTTTTATCAATGACTTGGAGGAGGGGACTGAAGGGTGGATCAGTAAATTTGCTGATGACATCAAGATTGGTGGAGTAGTGGATGAGGTGGGGGGCTGTTGTAGGCTGCAAAGAGACATTGATAGGATGCAGAGCTGGGCCGAAAAATGGCAGATGGAATTTAACCCTGATAAGTGCGAGGTGATTCATTTTGGTAGGGCAAATTTGAATAAGGATTACAGGGTCAACGGCAGGGTTCTGAGGAACGTGGAGGAACAGAGGGATCTGGGGGTTCATATCCACAGATCTCTGAAGGTTGCCACTCAAGTGGATAGAGCAGTAAAGAAGGCCTATAGTGTGTTAGCGTTTATTAACAAGGGGTTTGAGTTTAAGAACCGTGAGGTTATGCTGCAACTGTACAGGACCTTGGTGAGACCACATTTGGAATATTGTGTGCAGTTCTGGTCACCTCACGTGGACGAAGGACGTGGAAGCATTGGAAAGAGTGCAAAGGAGATTTACCAGGATGCTGCCTGGTTTGGGGGGGAGGTCTTATGAGGAAAGATTGAGGGAGCTAGGGCTTTTCTCTTTAGAGCGGAGGAGGATGAGAGGCGACTTAATAGAGGTTTATAAGATGATGAGGGGGATAGATAGAGTGGATGTTCAGAGACTATTTCCTCGGGTGGATGTAGCTGTTACAAGGGGGCATAACTATAAGGTGCATGGGGGGAGATATAGAAGGGATGTCCGAGGTAGATTCTTTACTCAGAGAGTGGTTGGGGTGTGGAATGGACTGCCTGCTGTGATAGTGGAGTCGGACACTTTAGGCACTTTCAAGCGGTTATTGGATAAGCACATGGAGCACACCAGAATGATAGGGAGTGGGATAGCTTGATCTTGGTTTCGGACAATGCTCGGCACAACATCGAGGGCCGAAGGGCCTGTACTGTTCTATGTTCTATGACACAATAGGCTATGTGGTAATGTAGATATTGCTGGAAAACTAATGGCAAAATCTATACTACAATTTGTATATCAAAATGACATTCACTGGTCTTTAGATGTACAATAAATTAAAGAAAGAAAGAGACTTGCATTTATATAGTGCCTTTCACGACCACCGGACGTCTCAAAGCGCTTTACAACCAATGAAGTACTTTTGAAGTGGAGTCACTGTTGTAATGTGGGAAAATCAAAACCATCCATGCAGCTGTGTATACTCCATCCTCCCCTTCTCTCCAAAACCCCAAACATCTCCTCGTCTCCCTTCTCCTCCAGAAAAGGACCCCTAACTTTTTGCATATTAATTACATGTCATAGATGTTTCAAAGAACATTAGAAGCGATTGGAGGACACCAGACAATGAGAGAGATGTTGTAGGAGGTAACTGAAGGTGTGATCGAAGTGGTAGATTTTGAGGAAGATTTTGAAAGTGGGGAGAGTAGTGGTAAGGAAGAAGGGGTTTAGGCAGTGAATTCCAGAGCTGTACCACGGAGTGAAAGATATGTGGTATTTTTTTGAGGCGGTCAAGCCACATCTGGTGATTTGAAATCTTCTGATCGAGTTTTGATCTACACTTGTAAATGATATTCTAAAAATGTATTTACTTCCCTTTTATGTTTTTTGGGTGCGTATGCTACAATTATTGCTACTCTGATTCAGTTATTTAATAATGTTATTCTGCATAAAGTAAATTCCCACCTCTTTTCCCCACAAATTCCTGATGTTGAATTTGCCTCAAAATGAAGAAAAAAGGAAATGAGCAGTGTTCATTTTATTTAATGCCTGAGAGAGAGGGAGAAGATAAAATCTAACATTTTCGGATCATTGCATCAGGTTATTTGCGATACTACTTAATTGACCGCCTTCAGTTTAACAGAATTCAGAAACAGCATTGTCTATTTTGTAGCTTTTTAATTATAATTTTCAGCATACAGTAACCAACAAGTAGTACACAATTGTGTTGTGTACCTATTTCATGTCAACATAACACTTGTCCAAGAAAACATCATCATGTGAAGGTCGATCCAAAAGACCAAACCAAATTCACAATCACCAGGACAGCAGCAAAACCACCATCATGAACCTAGAATATCAATCAGAGAGAACTAAATCAGTCAAGGCAATCCAAGAAAGTCCCAGGTAAACATAGTTAGGAGATAATTGCTATCTTCCATTGATATCAGAAGAAGGCTAGTGTAGTGGTTATTCATTCATGGGATGTGGGCGTCACTGGCAAGGCCAATATTTATTGCCCATCCCTAATTGCCCTTGAGAAGGTGGTGGTGAGCCGCCGCCTTGAACTGCTGCAGTCTGTGTGGTGAAGGTATCCCCACAGTGCTGTTAGGGAGGGAGTTCCAGAATTTTGACCTAGTGATGAAGAAACGGCGATATCCTTCCATGTCAGGATGGTGTGTGACTTGGAGGGGAACTTGGAGGTGATGGTGTTCCCATGCATCTGTTGCCCTTGTCCTTCTAGGTGGTAGAGGTTGTGGATTTGGGAGGTGCTGTCGAAGAAGCCTGGGCGAGTTGGTGCAGTGCATTTTGCCGATGGTACACACTGCAGGCACTATGGTAATAGATCAGCAAGCTTAGAGATAGTTAGTTCAAATCCCACCATGGCAAGTATGAAATTGAATTAAATAAATTTGGTAATTTATGGGCTAGCGCCAGGAAAATTACCATCAAAACTGTAGACTGTTTCACTAATGCCCTTGCGAATCTGGGCTACATGTGCCAGTCTTGCAAAATGTGGTTGACTCTTAATGACCTTTGAAATAGCCCAAACAATAATCAAATGACCAAAGACTGCAGCGATTCAAGGAGAATTGCACCATCACCTTCTGAAGGCAACTAGGAATGGTCAATAAAAATACAGCTCTGCCAGTATCACACACACAAAATAATGTTCAGTAGTGGGTATGACATACCCAGGAACTTAGGAGCACAGAAGATAAGTTAAGCAAGGTGTATTGAACAAGACAGATAAAGGGGAGAAAGGTAAAACAACCCAACCTGATGGCTTCACCGTGCGATACTGTGCAGAAACATGCCTATGAGAAGATGCCAGATTTGATCTCCAATCTCGGCTGGATTTCCGGATCTCAACCAAAGCAGTAGCTGGGGCACAACAATTATTCTCTGGGCCCATGGGATAGGAATGGGAAAAAGATTTGTCCAGGTGCCTGCTTCTTGATTGCTATTGCTGATCCAGATGTGATGCTGCCTACACTGCCTACTACAACAACTTGCAGTTATATAGCATCTTTAAAGTAGGAAAATGTTCCGGGGGTGGGGGGGAGGCGGCGGCGGCGGAGGAGTGTTCACAAATTGCATCCTTAGGTTAAGTACAGAAAATATTTTAAAAGAAGGGCTACAGAGAAAGCCCTGCTCTTGGAAATGAAGTAAATCTTGTGCTCAGTCACACACAAATTAGAGATTGATATAAACATCTGCCAACAGTGCAAATTAACCAGTGTCATGCATAAAAGTACAAAGCATGTAATACTGACAGTAAAATTTAAAAAATTCTACAACTCTGAAATAAAAACAGAAAATTATGGAGATACACAGCAGGCCAGTCAGCATTTGCAAATAGAAAAGACAGGTTATGACCGGTCACGCTCCCAAAATGTTCTAACTTTTCTTTTCTCCTTACAGGTACTGACTGAGCAGCTGTGAATTTCCATTATCTTCTGTTTTTATGCCATACTAACAAGTTTGTTAAAATGCTATCAAATCCCCAAAACAAATATTGATCAAATTAGGATGGTTAGGTGACATAAATAATAGAGGGAGAGGCTAGGGATGTAATCTAAAGAACAACCTGATTTCTCCAGAATGCTGCAGTGGAGGCAGCCCATAGACCTGATGATATAATCCATTTTTCAGCAAAAAGACCACCTATAAGATAAAAAAGCAATGGTTAACCATGGAAAACCAGTTGAAACACTACATGTGCAAAGATCACTGATAAAAAGGATCATACCCTGTATCTTTCTGAGAAATTAGTAAGTATACAAGCATTTTCTTAAAAATTTATCGGGCCCCCTGGGTCCAAGAAGGCCTTCACTAACCTTTAGGCATCCTACTCTGTCTGGCCTACATGTGACTCCATTCCCAACGATGGTTGACTCCTAGTGCTTCGGGACAACTAGGTATGGGCAATAAATGCTGCCTTGCCAGTGCTGCCCACATCCCAAGAACAAATAAAATAATTGGAGAGGAGGAGGGGCGGCAGTTGGTGGGGCGTATGAGCCCTTGCTTCCACTGGAAAGGTTTTCAGCTTTTGGCACTTGGACTATCTCCTGTCGCACAAACCTATACTAGCACACTTGGCATTCACTTGACATTGAGTCCCAGCATTCTGTGATGATGAATCAATTGAATTTATAGTAGTTAATCAGAGGTGTCGAAGAGAACAAGGTGGTGGCTGTTGATTGACTGGTTTTAAGGTGAGACGTGTACAGCTCACATCACCCCACATTTTCTTTTCTTGCAAGATATTTTAATGTTGAATGGTCCAAAAGCTCTGGGTGAGATATCTATCTGTGGAAATCTTGTTCACAGTCTGTGAGGTTCCTCAAATCTTATACTTTGAGCAGGATTTTTCTATTCTGCCTCGAGAAAGGTACATCTGATAACAAAGCTCATTCTTGGTCAACAGTACAAGGTGCCAGAGTTCGTTGGACTGAATATGAAGTAATTTCAGGGCCGTAGAAATCAAAAATATTGCCAGAAGGTTCATGATCAAAGTAACCAGAATTAATTTCGATTTAATGTATGGACTAATTACACCTTTAGGAGTTTACAAAGACAAATCTATCCACTTGACGCAAAATATAACCTTCCTCTGTGAGCATTGTTTAAAAAATACTGGGTATTGGTATTTTCCCAGTTACTCGTTTAAATAATGCATGTGATGAATATGTATGAACTATGGAAGGCAGGTGTAGTTTAATAGTGGAATCATTGATTGTGGAGATTGTGCATTGGATAACAGTACAAGCAAGACGGTCTTTGATCAGTTATGAAATTGTGCAGAGTGATTATTGATTTAGGTAACAAGTTATTGTAAGTTGGTGGAAAAATAGGTGTTTCGAAAAAGACACAAAACAAGCTTAGGAGTTTAGTGCAAGTGGTAAGATGCAACAACACTGTTGGCCTCAGGACAAGGCTTCCAACACCAAGAGGAAAGTCTTTTGTTTGCTGGTGTCATGATTGTCATTTCATTGCAGTGTGATGTTCCACTCATTTTACTGTGCCTTTAAATTATACCTTTGTTATTCAGGTTAACCAAATGTAAAAGCTTAAATTTGGTTGTGAGCTTTTTAAATCTGTGGATTCCTGTGAGCTTTATTATCTTTACAGTAAGACTTACCTTACGAGTTCTCATAATGCATGAAGACTTGGTGAATTTCATATGTTAGTTGCAGACTCACCTTTATATTGTGTATAAGCTTTATCATGTATGCCCAGGGCTATTTTTGAGTTCCACTTGTCTCAGAAACTCACACAGGGAAAGTTTTAGCTACAACCTAATATTTTTCTATTGATAGGGGTATCATTTGGTTGAAGTTCAGAGAAAGACAGTTGTTTGTTTCTATGGGGTGGAAGATTTTAAGTAGACCTATCACTAAACAATATTTAATGAACTAGGTAGTAGAGTGAAATAACAACAGAAAATGCTGGAAACACTCAGCAGGCCAGGCAGCATCCGTGGAGAGAGAAACAGAGTTAACGTTTCAGGTCTGTGACCCTTCGTCAGAACTGGTAAAAGTTGGAGATGTAACAGGTTTTAAGCAGGTGCAGAGGCAGGGAAAGGGGGGGGGAGGAAGGAACTAAAGGGACAGTCTGCTAGATTGAAAAGAGATGTGGCTGTGAAAACGAGTCTTGGCAGATACCTGATCAAACACGAGAAGGGAAACCGAAAGCAATGAAGATGAACAAGGTTGAAGAGACAAACGGAAATCCCGTCAGAGAGAAGAGCAGAACTTCTTCAAGGTGGGCATTCCTAGAAGAGAAGTGGCACTCGTGTTTGATCAGGTATCTGCCAAGACTCGTTTTCACAGCCACATCTCTTTTCAATCTAGCACAGACTGTCCCTTTAGTTCTTTCCTCCCCACACCCTGCCCCCCTTTCCCTGCCTCTGCACCTGCTTAAAACCTGTTACATCTCCAACTTTTACCAGTTCTGACGAAGGGTCACAGACCTGAAACGTTAACTCTGTTTCTCTCTCCACAGATGCTGCCTGGCCTGGTGAGTGTTTCCAGCATTTTCTGTTGTTATTTCAGATTTCCAGCATCCGTAGTATTTTGCTATTGTGTGTAGGTAGTAGAGTGTATCTTCTTGTGTTACTCTTTGATGGGCGGGACTCCTCAGGGAATGTTACAATTCACTCACTCAGGAACCACTTCTTTGATAAAAGACACTCAGTGTTTCTTTTGCGATCATCTGTAAGAACGTAATGTGTTACATTATTTCTCCAATCATCATTAGATTAATTTCACAACTCAGATGTTGTATCTCAGGCTGGCCTGAAGATGTAGGGCCTTATAACCCCAACAGCTGTTTGTATTAGGACTTTGTTATACTTCATGGTATGTGGAGGTTGAACAAATGATGAAGAATGGTATATAATTTTTTTTTTACACAGCTTCCTCCTGGCCTACTCAGTATTCTCTTTCGGATCTGACTTGGCTTGGAACTCTGTTTTCAATTTAATTGTTTTACTGCACATTTCAGTATAATTGTTGGTTCTTTAAATTTCATTGCTGGCTTCAGGCAAAGATTATAAAGTCTGGCTTAAAATGAGGCTGTTGCAGACGAATAGATGGGAGAATTTCATAGGACTACACAGAGCACAAATTCTCTTAAAGGCAGTGTCTCAGGTGATTTTAACTTGTTGGATGCCGAAGATTTTTATGCGTTTATGTGATAAATAAAGCAAGGCACTTTGTACATTCATATAAATAAGAAATTCAGAACCTAGAGGATAACAGCAAAACATTAGTCTGAGGAGAATATGAAATTGCTGATCACATGGCCATCTCAAAGAATGATTATTTTTAATGAAGTTGTATAACAGGTTACTACATTAAGGAGGAAAGGACTGCATGCATAAATTATGAAAATATTTTGTGAAACTAAAGTGGTTTACTACGTTTAGTTTTAAATTAATTTGCTGGATAGCTATGGTAAAAATCTTAAGTGGAAGATTGAACCCTACATGGTTTGAAGTTCTGAATGAAGTGACAGATCAGCCACAGTGGCATTCAAAACTGCTGCAATATTTGCATCAGTATGTACTCAAGAAAATGGTACAGATCTAAATGGCAACATCCCTGAGCTTTGTGGAGACCAGCTGGTCATTTCAGACTAGCATCATGAACAGGTTGATCAGAGAGCTAATCTGTTCTGCGAGACCAGCATCTTGCTCAAGATGTGTAAGCTTATAGTTTGTAAAATCATCAAGATGCCATTTGGTCCAAATGTAATACAGCACTTCCCGAGGCCCGTTCAATATTGTATTATTGTTATAAAATCTAAGATGAACGTGTTCATACTGTTATAAAATCAAATATAAACATGCTCAATATTGTTATAAAGTTGATGCATATTATACATATACTTCTGCAGACAAGAGTAAATTGGGCATATAAACAAAGTTATATCTGGTTTAATCATTTATTTGCACATAACAAAACGAAGGCATTACTAATACGGTTTGAAATTCTTTTAATAACACTGTCATTTCAAGTGTCATCATTAAGAAAGAACAATGTTTGCGTTTGATCTTTTGTATTTTGCTTTCGAAGAAAAAAGGCATGTTATAAATGGAACAATGGAACCATTGTATTAATGTTGTTTATTGCTTTTGAAGAAATAGTGGTGGTACACTAAAATATGGAAATTATACAACATAATCTAATACTGCAAGTTCTAGAATTTAAAGTATTAAATTAAAAATAATGGTTATTGCAGACTATTTTTAGTTGGATCACAATGAGGACAGTTTAAAACTGTAGTTACACTGTAACTAGCATTTGCGCAAAACAGTTTTGCTTCATACTAACATTAAAGTTGTAATGTGAATCCAGAGTCTTAAGCTTGTCCTGATTTTGGAGTGAAGTTAGAGTGAGACTTCCAGATTTACACTACAACTTCAAAACTGCTTTTCACCGATGCTGCAGTTGTAATGTAAGTGCAGCCCAAAACTGGCATTTCATGCAGCTAGAAGCATATTTTTCACATTGATAGAGAGTATCTCGATGTCATGCACTCAAGTGGAATTATGTCATAAAGTGACCAGTGTTATAATAGAATATTCTTCAATCAAAAATTTGAAGTGACCAATTGGCAAGAATGCACATAATAATTTCTGATACTATATTTGTCAAAAGATCAGTTTTTATCCGTATGATCTGTACACACATAATGAGGCTAAAAGATCTTGCCTTCAGCAAATGTGCTAATTTGATCAATGTAGTAACATTTACTTCCCTGGAATACATGTTATTCCTTTAAAATACTGCAGTGATTTATTACACTGACATTTGTTGGATATTTATGTCATTTTCATAAATGTCCTTACAACCTCAACTGACTTTGTCAGATTTAAACTCCCAGTTCTGCCTTTTTAAATTGACATACATCATGATGGTGTAATTAACAATCCAGAAAAGGATGAATACATATATTCAGAAGAATATAAGCCATTAGACTTTTCTGCAGGTAATTGTACATATACTTTGTCATCTTCATCCAAATGTAAGATTGCAGTTCCTGAGGCATGATCAACATATTGCGGTGCATATTCATCATATGTGTACATTACAGGTTCATCGTTTTTATATAATCCAATCCAAACATTTGCTTCCTTGACATGTACATGATAAAAAAATTGGTAGATTCCAGATATTTCACACGTAAAAATTCCCTTTGATGAATCATAGTTGCTATTTGAATTGGTCAGTATTTTATCAAACACTATTGGTTGCCCTGTTGAAGGATATGGCTGTGAAAGAATGGCTGTAAATGCTGGAACAGGACTCACCACTTCATCTGAACTGATGTAACCATATTGGCCTGCGTATTTTCCTTTTTGCATAATCATTTCTCCTGGTGGGCCTGCTGGTCCTGGGGATCCTGGATTGCCTGGTGGTCCGTTTGCTCCTTTTGGTCCAGGTGGACCACGTGGTCCCTTAATGTTTTTTCCATCAAATTTACTTGGAGGACCTGGGACTCCGGGATCTCCTTTTTCTCCAGGGTGTCCTGGAGAACCTGGAGACCCAGTTGAACCTTTTGAACCAGGTGTTCCAGGATGACCTTTCTTTCCTGATTCACCTGGATGCCCTAATGGCCCTTGAGGACCTGAAGCACCTGGACTACCTGGTTTTCCACGTGGTCCAGTAATTCCTGTATCACCTTGTTTGCCAGGTGGACCGGATGCTCCTTTTGCACCCTCTGCACCTGGCTTTCCTGGAGACCCTGCCTTTCCATGCTCACCAGATGGTCCAGGCTCACCTTTTGAGCCTGAATGGCCTTGTGGACCTATTATTCCTGGATGGCCTTTTGCTCCTGGTGCACCGACTGTACCTGGTGGACCTTTTGGGCCTTTATCTCCTGGCGACCCAGGTGATCCTACAGGACCACGAGCTCCAGGTCCTCCAGATGGTCCTTTCTCTCCTTTCTCTCCAGGTTTTCCAGCCGAGCCAGTAGTACCAGGGTGTCCTTTGAGTCCTGGCAGACCTGGCTTTCCTACAGCTGGCAATCCAGGTATACCTGACAAACCTTGCACACCAGGATGACCCTTCATCCCAGGAGCTCCTCTTGGTCCCTGTGATCCAGGCTTTCCAATCCCTTGTTTTCCAGGTAGTCCTGGTGGACCATCTTGGCCTCCTTTACCTTGATGTCCAGGTGACCCTGGTGATCCTTTTTCACCTTTGTGACCTGGTTCACCTTTAAGACCAGGGGCTCCTGTGTGTCCTTTACCATCTTGTCCAGGTGGTCCATGTGGACCACGTGGTCCTGGAGCACCTTTATCACCGGGTCGCCCTGGACTTCCAAGTCCCTTGTCCCCTTTTGGACCAGCTTGACCTTGGTATCCTGGGTCCCCTTTTCTTCCAGGAAATCCAAGTGTTCCTGGAGAACCTGGTGATCCTTTAGCACCTGGTTTACCAATGACAGATAACCCGGCTGGTCCAGGAGGTCCACTGGGTCCTGGAGGACCTCTTGGTCCTTGCATCCCCTGAGATCCCTTATCCCCTTTTCGTCCAGGAGCTCCTGGCACACCTGACCTTCCTGGTTCTCCTGGACGGCCTGGTTTTCCAATAGCCGATAATCCTTGTGGCCCTGGTGGTCCAGGCTTACCAGGATGTCCTGGCAGCCCAAAACCTGGCTTTCCTGGGTATCCTGGTGGACCATGTGGTCCTGCTGATCCAGGTGGACCTGGTGGTCCTGGCTCTCCACTTTGTTCTTCTGTTAAAAAGAAATAAATGTCATTCAGATTATGGTGTTATGACACATTTACTGTGCACTATATGTTGTATGCCAATGTGAATTAACATAAGAACATAAGAATTAGGAGCAGGAGTAGCCCATATGGCCCCTCGAGCCTGCTCCGCCATTCAATAAGATCATGGCTGATCTTCAACCTCAACTCCACTTTCCCGCCCGATCCCCATATCCCTTGATGCCCCTAGAGTCCAAAAATCTATCGATCTCAGCCTTAAATATGCTCAACGACTGAGCATCCACAGCCCTTTGGGATAGAGAATTCCAAAGATTCACAAGCGTCTGAGTGAAGAAATTTCTCCTCATCTCAGTTCTAAACAGCCGGCCCCTTATCCTGAGACTATGCCCCCTAGTTCTAGACTCTCCAGCTAGGGGAAACAGCCTCTCAGCATCTACCCTGTTGAGCCTTCTCAGAATCTTACATGTTTCAATGAGATCACCTCTCATTCTTCTAAACTCCAGAGAGTATAGGCCCAATCTACTCATTCTCTCCTCCAAGGACAGCCCTCTCATCCCAGGAATCAATATAGTGAACCTTCTTGCTCCGCCTCCAAGGCAAATAAACCCTTCCATAGGTATGGAGACCAAAACTGTACACAGTACTCCAGGTGTGGTCTCACCAAAGCCCTGTACAATTACAGCAAGACTTCTTTACTCTTGTACTCCAACCCCCTTGCAATAAAAAGAAAGAAAAAGAAAGACTTGCATTTATATAGCGCCTTTAACGACCACCGGACGTCTCAATCCGCTTTACAGTCAATGAAGTACCAGCATACCATTTGCTTTCCTAATTGCTTGCTGTACCTGCATAGTAACTTTCTGTTTTTCGTGTGCAAATCCCTCTGAACATCAACATTTAATAGTTTCTCACCATTTAAAAAATATTCTGTTTTTCTATTCTTCCTATCAAAGTGAATAACCTCACATTTTCCCACATTATACCCCATCTGCCACCTTCTTGCCCACTCACTTAACCTGTCTATATCCCTTTGCAGACTCATTGGGCTGGATTTTGATACTGGGGTTGGGGTCGTGTTATCCACTTTTTGTGTTATCCACCCGACTGCAATTGGATGTGGGAGATTGATGCGATTTTCACCTAATTGGGCAATTGAGTTCCAGCATGTGGGAACCCATGAACCAATTAATGTTTTGAGTCTGAAAGGCGCCTCTGATGATGTCATCATTACTGCTGCATTGAAGGTCTTCAGAGACTGCCTGGCCTTTGCTGTGAGAGGACCTGGATGCAAAATGAGCAGCAGCCCTAAGAGAGAGAGAGAGAGAGAGAGACTTGCCTTTGCTGTCAGAGGACCTGAAGGCAAAATGAGCAACACCAGCCCTAGCTCTACTCCCAGATATTTTTCATACTACTACTCCATTGTAATAGTGGACCTGCAGCTGATAGTCAGCTATCCAAATGTGATCCTGCCAGGTTTCACAATCGTGGTTCAGAACAGGCGTGCTTCACGTAGAACAAGGGTTAAAATCACAAAGGCCTTTCAAAATGGCATTATATAGCCAATTTAGTGCTTGTTAAGGGCCTTAACAGCATATCCCGCCTCTTAAAGGCAGGACGGAGTCGGGACCAGCAGACACGATTTAATGAAAATTGCGTGGAGGCGGGATGGAGGCGGACTTGTGCCCGCCCGCCAGTTTTCGCAATTTTAACCCCCCACACGTCTCCAAACCCGCCTCCACAGGTCAATGAAAATCCAGCCCATTGTGTCCTCCTCACAGCTTACTTTCCCACCTAGCTTTGTATCGTCAGCAAACTTGGATACATTACAGTCCCTTCTTCTAAGTCATTAATATAGATTGTAAATAGCTGAGGCCCAAGCACTGATCCTTGCCGCACCCCACTAGTAACAGCCTGCCGACCTGAAAATGAACCTTTTATTCCTACTCTCTGTTTTCTGTCCTTTAGCCAATCATCTATCCATGCTAATATATTACCCCCAACACCGTGAGCCTTGTGTAACAACCTTTTGGTGTGGCACCTTACTGAATGCTTTTTGAAAATCCAAATATACTGCATCCACTGGTTCCCCTTTATCTACCCTGCTAGTTACATCCTCAAAAAACTCTAATAAATTTGTTAAACACAATTTCCCTTTCATAAAACCATGTTGACTCTGCCTAATCATATTATGATTTTCTAAGTGCCCTGTTACCACTTCCTTTCTAATTGATTCCAGCATTTTCCCAACGACTGACGTCAGGCTAACTGGCCTGTAGTTCCCTGTTTTCTCTCTCCTTCCTTTCTTGAATAGTGGTGTTACATTTGCGACCTTCCAATCCACTGGGACCGTTCCAAAGTCCAGGGAATTTTGGAAGCTCACAACCAATGCATCCACTATCTCTGCAGCCACCTCTTTTAGAACCCGAGAATGTAGGCCGTCAGGTCCAGAGGATTTGTCGGCTTTTAGTCCCATTAGTTTCTCAAGTACTTTTTCTTTACTTATATTAATTACTTTAAGTTCCTCACTCTCATTAGACTCTTGATTCCCCATTATTTCTGGGTTTTTTTGTGTCTTAAATTCCATAGTTTTTTGTACTTGCCCATATATACCATATAAAGTACCTTGGGAGCACAAAACCAATTTACCAGAAAAATACAATTTAAAGGTAATATAGATGAATTATATGCAAGAGTCTAATAGTGAATAATGAGATGTTAAACTGACCTTTTTAGATGAACATTTCATTATCATTTGTTGAAGTGGAGGTAAAAAAATCTGCTGCTTAAATAGATTCGGCTTTCATATGAATGGGAAACGTGTGGCTCTACCAAAAAGTTCTTCGATAGATTTTTTTATGCGGTATAAATTTAATAGCAGTATAACAAACTATTGAGTATTGAAGTACTGAATACTAAAACCATTTATGGTTGACTTTTTTAAATGAAGTGTACATTTTGGTATTACTAAGATATCCATACTTGCATGCAAGAATATCAATATAACAATATCTTCAGACCACGAAAGGACAGCCAACTGTTTACCATTGTCTCTGAGCTATGAACATAATGTATAGTTTTGTAATATATATTATGTAACATTGTTATCTCTTATTTGCAGTGTATGTATGTCCAGCTCTGTTTGGGATCTAGCAATACTATTCACAAACTGCAGAATTAATCTCAGGATATGGTTTATCAGTATTGAAATGCAAGCAGGATCTGGATGAGCTAGTAATGTTAAAGCCGTGTTGTAAAGCTGGCTATCATAAACCCAATCTAATTCTGGGAAGTATGGAATTGAAGACCTCTGCCAGTAACCCTGATGGACTTTATGGGCTATGCGGTGGTTCCCCCATTTTCATCCCAATGGCGGATGCCCGCACCATTGGGGTGCATCGAAGGCACTTGCCTATACCCAGAGGAAGGAAAATTGGCCAATCGCTGGTGGGGGAAGGGGGTGATGGGGGGGTTTGAGAGGATACCCAGAAAGGAAAGCTAAGTACCCCTATGGCTTTCTTTGTAAGGGAATGAATATGAAAAAAAATTACGTGGCTGGGGACACAGGAACTACTGGCTTTTATAATCTCCAGTCCAGTCACCCCTAAGCCACTGGCCTTGTTTGGATCTGGTGGAAACTCCACCTCTTACACTCCCCCAGTGTAAGGCTGTGATCCAGTGTATTTGGGTTCTGACCTTTTTGGCAGGAATACACCAGAAGTGACATGGGATTTTGGCCCCATTATGATTATTTCAGAATAGAATGGAGTTGGAGGGGGGCGGGGGGGGGTGTGGGGGGCGGGAATTACTGCACAGTTGGTTAGCACACTATATTTTAAATTGGATAAAATGTCCACTCTGTACATGCTGGAAGGGACCAAAGTGAAATGAGAATAGTTATTCTCAATCAGGAGCCTACTAGATCTGTACACAAAAATCCCTACTTCTGTTGTCTCGATCGCAGACATCGCCACTCTGACCACTTCCTTGTCACTCACATCTTTCTACCTCCTCCCAACCCCACTTCCTTCTGCATCTGCCC
Source organism: Squalus acanthias (assembly GCA_030390025.1). Lineage (NCBI taxonomy): Eukaryota > Metazoa > Chordata > Chondrichthyes > Squaliformes > Squalidae > Squalus > Squalus acanthias. Next base: position 85,831,223 of record CM059433.1, read on the forward strand.
TTGAAAAAACATTCTCCCCAAGTCACTAAACCCCAACTTCTTTTCTCCACTACCAACCATCCACTTAATAGCTTTACTGTAATATTAATGTGATAAACATTTTAACCTATACTGTATAAGTAAAATGTTTGACAAACATTATTTTGTCTTTGTCTTTTTGCTTATTTTTTTCCTTCACTAATTTTTCTTATTGCTGTTTCATTATTTTAATTCGACTGTTTATTTTAACATATTATTTTACTTCTAAATTTTAATTGTATTTTTATCCCCGTGTCTCCATTCTTGAGCTGGGAACAATGTTTGTAAAAATGTGGTTCCTGATCGGCTGAAAACTGCCCAAAATTCAACTGAACTGTGAAATGGTTGAATACTGATTTGATTCCATAATTGAAGTGAACATCTGAATCTTGACAAGTTTTCAGAATGAAATGACTGCTTGGTTCTATATTCCAAGTTTATAAGTGGAGGATATGCAATGGTAAACAATAAAATAAGATTTTCATGCACATAGTTCATATAATCTTGATAGTATTTTAAAACTATTCTGTTCTGCATATAATAATTTCATATGGCTTACCTGAAGAAGAAGAGGAGGAGGAGGAAGAAGAATCGGAGTCATTGTTCTCCCCATTGTCTTCCAAATCATGGCCATTAGATTCATCACCTATTTTGGTAAAGACAAAAAAGTATATATTTTTTTCACTTTAAAGTTTATTAATCACATTGCAAGTGTTGTTTCCAATGAACTTTTTCTGTCTGCATCACAATTTTTGTGGAATAAAGTTATGAGCACAGTTGTGAAATAGGAATCTCTGCAAGTTAGTAAACTCAAAGAGGGTCAACATTTTACAAAGAGAGATCAACAAGGTTTGCTCTTGAGCTGATCAGTGGTAGGAACAAGGAGGCGGTCCTGCTGAGGGAGTATCAGGGAGTTGGGAATGAAATTAAAAAGCAGGACCTCGAGGGTAATAATCTCAATAATGGCATAGAAACAGTCAGATCAGAATTAACACGTGGCTAAGGGCTGGTGTGGGAAAGAGGGATCCTTTTCATGGAACACTGGCACCAGTACTGGGACAGGAAGGAGCTGTACCCATGGGACGGGCTCCACCTGAACCGGGATGGGACCCGTGTCCTAGCAGAAAGGGTAAATAGGGAGGTGGCAAAAGCTTTAAACTAGTAAGACGGGGATGGGATCTACAAGAAATTAAACCAGCCTAAATATAAACAATACCGGAAAGGAGAACATAGGAAAGAGTAAAGTCAGAGAGGGCATTGATGGCCAGGGAATAAATAGAGTTATAGAACAGGAGTGTAAATAGATGGTTAAAAATAAAGTGAAAGGAACTGCTATTAAAAATGAGTTAAACTGTCTGTACAGCAATGCACACAGTGTCCGTAATAAAACAGGGGAACCGGAGGCAATAATATGTTGCGAGAAACCAGACATAGTCGGGATTACTGAGACATGGCTACAGAAAAATCAGGACTGGGAATTAAACATTGCAGGGTATAACATATTTAAAAAAAGATAGAGAGGGAAAAAGGGGAGGTGGAGTAGCTGTACTTATTAGGGATAACATAATGGCAGTAGAAAAAAAGTAATGCAGCTATCAGCAAGCCAAAATTAGAATCCATGTAGATAGAGATAAAAGATAATAAAGGATCATTCACACTAATACGCTTAGTCTACAGACCACCTAATAGTGGAAGGGAGGTGGAGGAAGAAATATGCAAACAAATTAGGGAAATGAGCAAAAAGCATAGATTAATAATCATGGGGGATTTCAACTACCCGATATTAATTGGTCAGAAGAGGTAGGTAAAGGGGATAAGGGAATGGAGTTCCTACAATGTGTACAGGACTCCTTTCTAACCCAATATGTAAGAAGCCTAACAAGGGAGGATTCGCTATTGGATCTAGTAATGGGGAATGAACCAGAGCAGGTAAAAGAAGTAAAAGTAGGGGAACATCTAGGCAATAGTGACCATCATATATTACGCTTTAAGATAATAATTGAGAAGGACATAAGTATGACGAAGACCATGGTAATAGATTGGAGAAAGCCAATTTTGCGGGGAATAGAACTTGGGAAAATAAAATGGACAACAATAGTGGCACACAATGATGTAGAACGATTAATTACAAGAAAACATTAATAAACTTGAAGAATGGGCATATAATTGGCAAATGAAATTCAACATAGATAAATGTGAGGAATTACATTTTGGTAAGAAAAATAAGGAGGTCACGCATTACTTGGAAAATACGAATCTAAATGGGGTAGAGGCGCAAAGGGATCTGGGAGTACAAATACACAAATCACTAAAAGTAACGACACAGGTTAACAAGGCCATAAAAAAAGTAAACCAAGCACTAGGGTTTATTTCTAGAGGGATTGAATTGAAAAGTAGTGAAGTTATGCTAAACTTGTATCGAACCTTGGTTAGATCACACTTGGAGTATTGCGTACAATTCTGGTTGCCATATTATAAAAAGGATATAGAGGCACTGGAGAGGGTGCAAAAAAGATTTACAAGGATGATATCAGAAAAGCGAGGGTATACCTATCAGGAAAGGATGAATAGGCTGGGTCTCTTTTCTCTTGAAAAGAGAAGGCTGAGGGGTGACCTAATAGAGGCCTTTAAAATTATGAAAGAGTAGATACAGAGAGAGTGTTTCCACTTGTGGGGAAGAGCAAAACTAGAGGCCATCAATATAAGATAGTCACCAAGAAATCAAATGGGGAATTCAGAAGGAACTTCTTTACCCAGAGAGTGGTGAGAATGTGGAACTCGCTACCACAGGGAGTGGTTGAAGCGAATAGTATAGATGCATTTAAGGGGAGGCTAGACAAGCATATGAGGGAGAAGGGAATAGAGGGTTATGCTGATAGAGTTAGATGAGGAAAGCCGGGAGGAGGCTCGAGTGGAGCATAAATGCCAGCATGGACTGGTTGGGCCGAATGGCCTGTTTCTGTGCTGTATATCCTATGGAAATCAAGTTCAATATGGACAAATACAAGGTACTTCATATTGGAAGTAAAAATGGAAGGCGTGTATTCTCCATGGGTGAGATAGAATCTACCGAGGGAGAATTTGAAAGGTTGTTGGTTGACTTGTCGCTCACTACATCTGAACTTTGAGGTGACAGAAACAAAGCAAGTAGGATGCTGGAATATATTACCAAATTATTTCAATTCAAATCCCCAGCAATCATGAGAATTTGTACAGTACCTTGGCCATGCCTTGCCTAGAGTATGGCGTAGAGTTCCAGACGCCAGAATGGATGGCCATAAGGGGCCATCCAGACCCTAGGTGACGTGCAGAGGAGAAAATATGATTGATCTCCTGCGTTCCAGGGAAGAGCTGTGAGGGACAACCTGATAAGCTAGGAACAGTTAATTCTTGAGAAGGGATCCTCATAGAACAGCAAGAACTTGTATTTATACAGCACCTTTAAGGTAGTAAAACGTCCTAAGGCGCTTAACAGGAGTGTTATCAAACAAAATTTGACACCAAGCCACATAAGGAGATATTAGGGCAGGTAACCAAAAGCTTGGTCAAAGAGGTAGGTTTTAAGGAGCATTTTTTTTTATTCGTTCATCAGATGTGGGCGTCGCTGGCAAGGCCAACATTTATTGCCCATCACTCGTTGCCCTTGAGAAGGTGGTGGTGAGCTGCCTTCTTGAACCGCTGCAGTCCGTGTGGTGAAGGTACTCCCACAGTGCTGTTAGGGTGGGAGTTCCAGGATTTTGACCCAGCGATGATGAAGGAACAGCGATATACTTTAAAGTCAGGATAGTGTGTGACTTAGAGGGGAACTTGGAGGTGGTGGTGTTCCCATGCGCCTGCTGCCCTTGTCCTTCTAGGTGGTAGAGGTTGCGGGTTTGGGAGGTGCTGCCAAAGAAGCCATGGCGAGTTGCTGCAGTGCATCTTGTAAATGGTTTACACTGCAGCCACGGTACACCGGTGGTGGAGGGAGTGAATGTTTAAGGTGATGAATGGGGTGCAAATCAAGCGGGCTGCTTTGTCTTGGATGATGACGAGCTTCTTGAGTGTTGTTGGAACTGCACTCATCCAGGTAAGTGGAGAGTATTCCATCACACTCCTGACTTGTGCCTTGTAGATGGTGGAAAGGCTTTGAGGAGTCAGGAGGTGAGACACTCACCACAGAATACCTAGCTTCTGACCTGCTCTTGTTGCCACAGTATTTATGTGGCTGGTCCAGTTAAGTTTCTGGTCAATGGTGACCCCCAGGATGTTGATGATGGGGGATTTGGCGATGGTAATGCTGTTGAATGTCAAGGGGCGGTGGTTAGACTCTCGCTTGTTGGAGATAGTCATTGCCTGGCACTTGTGTGGCGCGAATGTTACCTGCCACTTATCTGCTCAAGCCTGAATGTCGTCCAAGTCTTGCTACCTGCGGGCATGGACTTCATTATCTGAGGAGTTGCGAATGGCGCTGAACACTGTGCAGTCATCGGCAAGCATCCCCACTTCTGACCTTATGTTAGAGGGAAGGTCATTGATGAAGCAGCTGAAGATGGTTGGGCCTAGGACACTGTCCTGAGGAACTGCAGCAGCGATGTCCTGGGGCTGTGATGATTGACCTTCAACCACCACAGCCATCTTCCTTTGTGCTAGGTATGACTCCAGCCAGTGGAGAGTTTTCCCCCCTGATTCCCATTGACTTCAGTTTTACTAGGGCTCCTTGATGCCATACTTGATCAAATGCTGCCTTGATGACAAGGGCAGGCACTCTCACCTGACGTCTGGAATTCAGCTCCTTTGTCCATGTTTGGACCAAGGCTGTATTGAGGTCTGCAGCCGAGAGATCTTGGCGGAACCCAAACTGGGCATCAGTGAGCAGGTTATTGGTGAGTAAGTGCTGCTTGATAGCACTATCGACGACACCTTCCATCACTTTGCTGATGATGGAGAGTAGACTGATGGGGCAGTAATTGGCCAGGTTGTATTTGTCCTGCTTTTTGTGGACAGGACATACCTGGACAGTTTTCCACATTGTCGGATAGATGCCTGTGTTACAGCTGTACTGGAATAGCTTGGCTAGAGGCACGGCTAGTTCTGGAGCACAAGTCTTCAGCACGACAGCCGGGATGTTGTCGGGGCCCACGGCCTTTTCTGTATCCAGTGCACTCAGCTGTTTCTTGATATCTCGTGGAGTGAATCGAACTGGCTGAAGACTGGCTTCTGTGATGGTGGAGACCTCAGGAGGAGGCTGATATGGATCATCCACTCGGCACTTCTGGCTGAAGATGGTTGCAAACGCTTCAGCTTTGTCTTTTGCACTCATGTGCCGGGCTCCACCATCATTGAGGATAGGGATATTCATGGAACCTCCCCCTCCCGTTAGTTGTTTAATGGACCACCACCATTCATGACTGGATGTGGCAGGACTGCAAAGCTTTGATCTGATCCATTGATTGTGGGATTGCTTAGCTCTGTCTATAGCATGCTGCTTCCGCTGTTCAGCATGCATGTAGTCCTGTGTTGCAGCTTCCCCAGGTTGGCACTGCATTTTTAGCTATGCCTGGTGCTGCTCCTGGCATGCTCTTCTACACTCCTTATTGAACCAGGGTTGGTCCCCTGCCTTGATGGTAACGGTAGAGTGAGGGATATGCTGGGCCATGAGGTTACAGACTGTGGTGGAATACAATTCTGCTGCTGCTGATGGCCCACAGTGCCTCATGGATGCCCTGTTTTGAGCTGCTAGATCTGTTCTGAATCTATCCCATTTAGCACGGTGGTAGTGCCACACAACACGATGGAGGGTGTCCTCAGTGTGAAGATGGGACTTCGTCTCCACAATGACTGTGCGGTGGTCACTGCTACCAATGCTGTCATGGACAGATGCATCTGCGACAGGTAGATTGGTGAGGACAAGGTCAAGTAGGTTTTTCCCTCGTGTTGGTTCTCTCACCACCTTTTGCAGGCCCAGACTGGCAGCTATGACCTTCAGGACTCGGCCAGCTCGGTCAGTGGTGGTGCTACCGAGCCAGTCTTGGTGATGGACGTTGAAGTCCTCCACCCAGAGTACATTCTCTTAAAGGAGGATAGAGAGGTGGAGAGGTTTAGGGAGGGAATTCCAGGGCTTAGGACCTTGGCAGCTGAAGGCACGGCCGCCAGTGGTGGAGCGATTAAATTCGGGGGTGAGCAAGAGGCCAGATTTGGAGGAGTGCTGATACCTTGAAGGGTTGTAGGGCTGGAGGAGGTTACATAGAAGTTTTTGATACTTAATGAGATAGAGATAACAGGTACAGCAGCCTCGTGGTTGTGGTACTGGATTAACAACTCAGAGGTGATGAGTTCAAATCCCACCATGGCAAGTTGTGAAATTGAATTCAATGAATCTGGTTATTGTAAACAATCCCTATGAAGTTCAGTAATAAAACAATTAGGCGGACCGATTAATCCTTCTCACTAACATCTGGTGGGAGTTGGGTGAGCTGTCCCACAGACTAGTCAACCTGACAGTTGTACTCACAGAACCACATTTAGCAGGCAACTTCCTAGACTTTCCCATCATCATCCTTGGCTTTATTCTGTCCTACCAATACAGTGGTGTACAGTCGGGTTGTAGTGGTCCTGGGAATCATTAACATTGACTGTGGATCCCATGAAGTCTCTGCTTCAGGTCAAACAAGGTGAAGGAAACTGCCAGCTAATCACCACCTACCACCGCCCCATCCCAGCTGATGAGGAGTTAGTACTCCTCATCGTTAAATATCATTTGGAGGAAGCTATGAGGGAAACAAGGGTACAGATTGTCCACTGCTAAGAGGGACTTGTTAATACCACTGCTGGCTGAGTCCTGAAGGACATAGCTGCCAGACTGCACCTCTTTACTATGCATGTAGTCCTGTGTTGTGGCTTCATCAGGTTGGCACTTCATTTTCAGGTACACTTGGTAATGTTCCCGGCATGCTCTTCTACATTTGTCACTGAACCAGGATTAATGGCGATGCAGGAGTGAGGGATATGTTGGGCCATGAGTTTACAGATTGTGATGAAATACAATTCTGCTGCTGCTGATGGCCCACAGCACCTCATGGATGCCCAGTTTTGAGTGTCTCGATCTGTTACTAATCTATCCCACATAGCACGGTGGTAGTGCCACACAACATGATGGAGAGTGTCCTCAGTGTGAAGATGGTCTTGGTATCCACAAGGACTGTGCAGTGGTCACTCCTACCAATACTGTCATGGACAGACACATCTGCGATAGGCAGATTGGTGAGGACAAGGTCAAGTAGGTTATTCCCTTGTGTTGGTTCGCTCACCATCTGCCACAAGCCTAGTCTGGCAGCTATGTCCTTCAGGATTCTGCCAGCTCGCTCAGTACCAAGCCACTCTTGATGATGGACATTAAAGTCTCCCACTCAGAGTATATTCTGTGCCCTTGCTACTCTCAATGCTTCCTCCAAGTGTTGTTCTATAGGGAGGAATACTGATTCGCAGCTGAGGGAGTGCCATAGGTAGTAATCAACAGGAGATTTCCTTGCCTATGTTTGACCTGTAGCCATGAGACTTCACGGGGTCTGGTGTCAATGTTAAGTACTCCCAAGGCCACTCTCACTCGACTGTATATCACTGTGCCCCCACCTCTGGTGGGTTTGTCCTGTTGGTGGGACAAGACATACCCGAGCAATCCTGTTTTTAAAAGGAAAGAGATAGTTTCTACTTTATATTCTCCTGTTGATGAGGTTGCCATCAAAATATAGGGATTTAACAGTTTGGGTTTAGAAGTAATGTAACAAAACATTGCTTAGTTTTTGTGCTTTGCATAAAAAGTTTAGATTTCCTTTTATATAATAATACATGTTAAATCTACTGATGTCTAAAGTTAGTAAATAACAGATATGCTATGTAGAAGAATGAAGTTGTATCTTGATTGGCATATTTGTTTCAGATTTGCATGCGTCAAAAGGAAAAATTTGCCTCATGCATAAAAAAAAAGTACGGCTTACTTGTAGAATTGGCGTCGCTATTCTGTCCATTTTCTTCAGATGATCTCCTTGAATACTGTCCCTTCACCTGATGACCTGTTTTGGAAAATACAATAAAATCATACTTGATGAATACTCTTTTTAGTTTGAACGTTTCAGAATGTACACTACATAAAGTAAGATTCTTAAACTAAAACAAAACCGATGTTTCACCAGCAAGTATTTGTCTCTATCATGAGTTTTACAGAAGAAAATTTTAAGTATAAATAGTAACTGCTGCCTATCTACTCTAATTAATAGACTTCAGCTAGGCATTGAATTATTTTACATGCACAGGTGTAAAGGACAGCTCTCCCAACATGGCCATCAGCCCATAGAGATTGCTTTAGTCTTATCCTGATACAATAACAGGGTTGTTGCTCATAAGTCCATCCGATTTTATTCTTCTTATTGAATTCCATAGCAATTACTTATAACTGGTGGCCTGCTCAGCCACTTCAGAGAATATTAAAAATCAACCACATAGTGTGGGACTTGAGTCACCTGTATGTCAGACGCAGTTAGGGTGGTAGTCTCCCTTCCTTGAAAGAATTCAGTGACTCAGTTGGGTTTGCACAACAATCCGGATGAATTAAATTCGGTTTCACAGCTTGCCATGGTTGGGTTTGAACTCTCAACCTGTAGGTTACTAGTGTAGTACCATAACCAGTAGACTACTGTGCAGTCCTTAACTCCACATTTACTCCACACAAGTTTACCACTGTTGCAAAGTGAAAACTTCTTTGCACCAGTGTTCAACTTGTAATGTGCATGCTCCCGTAAAGAAAACTCTATCCTACATCAATAAAATGACTTGTTACTTACTGCCAGAATTGGAGTGACCATTCTGTCCATTTTCTTCAGAAGACGATCTCCTTGAATACTGTCCCTTCACCCGATGATGACCTGTTTTGGTATATACAATAAAATCATACTTGATGAATCCTTTTTTGTTTAAACGTCTGTTAACGTACACTACATAAAGTAAGATTCTTAAACTAAAACATAACTGATGTTTCACCAGCAACTATTTGTATCTATCCTGAGCTTACAGAAATTTTTAAAAGAATAAGTAGTAACTGCCGTCTGTCTACTGTAATTGATAGACTTCAGCTAGGCATTGAATTATTTTACATGCAAATGTGTAAAGGACAGCTCTCCCAACATGGCCATCAGCCCATCAGCCCATAGTGATTGCTTTAGTCTTATCCTGATACGATAACGGGGTTGTTGCTCATAAGTCCATCCGATTTTATTCTTCTTATTGAATTCCGTAGCAATTACTTATAACTGGTGGCCTGCTCAGCCACTTCAGAGAATATTAAAAATCAACCACATAGTGTGGGACTGGAGTCACCTGTATGTCAGACGCAGTTAGGGTGGTAGTCTCCCTTGAAAGAATTCAGTGACTCAGTTGGGTTTGCACAACAATCGGATGAATTGAATTCGGTTTCACAGCTTGCCATGGTTGGGTTTGAAATCTCAACCTGTGGGTTACCTGTGTAGTACCATAACCAGTAGACTACTGTGCAGTCCTTAACTCCACATTTACTCTACGCAAGTTTACCACTGTTGCAAAGTGAAAACCTCTTCGTCCCAGTGTTCAACTTGTAATGTGCATGCTCCCGTAAAGAAAACTCTATCCTACATCAATAAAATGACTTGTTACTTACTGCCAGAATTGGAGTGACCATTCTGTCCATTTTCTTCAGAAGATGATCTTGAATACTGTCCCTTCACCTGATGATGACCTGTTTTGGAAAATACAATAAAATCATACTTGATGAATCCTCTTTTATGTTTGAATATTTATTAATGTGCACTACATAAGGAAAGATTCTTAAACTAAAACATAACCGATGTTTCACCAGCAACTATTTGTCGCTATCATGAGTTTTACAGAAGAAAATTTTAAGTATAAATAGTAACTGCTGTCCATCTACTCTAATTAATAGACTTCAGCTAGGCATTGAATTAGGAAAAGAAAGTATGTTAACTTCTATTTTTGTTGTTTTAACTTTTCATAAGTTAATTTGGTCTCCTCTGAGCTCTCCTCTCACGATGCACCATTCCCAATGGAGAAGCTGAGAAGGCAACCTGCTTCCAGGATTCTGCTTTTGGTCCTTTGTGAGTGTGACCAAACTCTGCAAGATGTGCAACAGTGATTTTGGCTGAGTCACTTCCCAATTTTCCCTACATTCCGCATTGGCTTTACTGAGATGGGATTATTATGCAGCAAATTACAGGGTCAGCTGGCACCCACCAGCTGTATTGCTGCAATGTGCTGAGCCCAAGATTCCAAGAAATTAACAGCTTCAAACAGACACAATTCACTGCTCACAAGTAGCCATATATTCAATCTGGTTATTAAAACAAGCTTATAAACTTGCACTGGTTCTTTTTTATGTTTGTCATATTACTGACCATTTGTGTGGATGGAAAAAACAATCTGAAAAATGGGTAGCTTTTGCCATCGGCAGTGTAGAGCACTGTAAGTTTAATTGTCAGCTTTTGTAAATTTGGGCATGTGCTGTACTCAATTTTCTGATTATTTAAAAGTAATGGTCAGGAAATGGTGTACAGTGCATCTCTGAATTTCTGATGGATGATGCTGGCATGTAAGGCTCCCCAACAGGATTGCAACGTTGTAATATTACTCTTTGTGCAAATATTGAATAACAGTGTAAGTTCACTTAGACAACTTTTTCTATATCTGTGTTGAAGCTATTTGCCACTCGGAGCTGCTCCAAAGAAGTTCATTTGCAGCAACTGTGCACAAAAGATTTGGTGCACTATGGATTTTGGAATAGATACTCAAAACTTGCATTGTTTTAAATACATTTCTGAGCAGATATCAGAAGAAATTGAGAAATTGCAATAGTTACAAGGCTTTGTTCAGTTTTTAAAAAAATGAAATATTCAATCTATCTTTTATACATAGATAGTTTAGATTTTAAGAACAATTATAGACAATAAAATGATGGGTAAATGTACTACTTTGGGTATGGTACATAGTGATAGGGATCAACAAGGTACTAGGTTTGATGTCTGCTGAATTAGTAAATCTCAGCCAAGACAGCAGTCTGGGTGCTATAGTTTATCTCGTAGGCAAAGGGAGGAGAACATCATGCAAGGTTCCCATTGCTAGACACTGACATCTGCTGGAAATTGTTTGTATGTCTTATGAGGACAGTGATCAGAATCGGCTGTGAAGCCCTCTCCCCTGCCCTTGTGGAGGAATAGCTTGCTGACACTGTTGAGACTTGTATATGAACAATGGTCACTTGGGTACGATCCCAGAAGGTTGCCATATCCCAGAATTTATCATCACAATCAGTAGAGGAGAGGAGAAATGAAAAAAAATTAGAAATGGAAAAAAAAATTCCTTTGATTTTGTACTAAAACTAGTTTGCTCATTTTGGTATATAACAACAGCAACTAGAATTTCTTTAGTGCCTTGAACACAACAAGCATCCCAAAGCATGTCACGGAAGAAAGTTGTGCGTCATCCACGACCTAGGTCTCGCAGCACGTAGACAGTTGATGGGTTGAGAGAAGTGGTGAAAATGGATGACATCAGGAGAAATATGGAAACTAGCCTGTGCTTGCAGATGATGTTGCTGAGGGGCAGTACATAGTTTGAGGAGGGGGCCAAGAATAGATCCCTGGGGTGCTTGTGACAGTTTAAGGAAGGGAAGAGAAATCATTGTTGGAGATTCATGAGTTACAGTTAGGTAGGTGGGATCAGAACCATGTAAGGGCAGTTCCATGGAACTGGTTAGGTATCAGCCTTGGCTCAATTGTAGCTCTCTGGTCTCAGAGTTTGAAAGTCGTTAGTTTAAGCCCCACCCCAAAGACTTCAGCACAAAATCAACGCTGATACTTCAGTGCAATACTGAAGGAGTGCTGCACTGCTGGAAGTGCCACCTTTCAGCTGAACGTTAAACCAAAGCTCTGTCTGCCTTCTCAGGAACAAGAACGGGGGGTTTTCCCAGTTTCCTGGACAACATTTATCCTCTCAACCAACATGACTAAAACAGATTATCTGGTCATTTATCTCACTGTGTAGGACCTTCCTGTGTGCAAATTGGCTGCCACATTTCTCTACATTACACAGACTTTAAAAGTATTTCATTGGCTGTGGAGCACTTTGGGATGTCCTGAGGTTGTCAAAGATGCTATTTAAATCCAAGTTCTTTCTTGGATGATACAGGAGAGGCATTGAAGAAGGATGCCACAAATGCAACATATAGGTCAAGACGGACAAGTAAGGAAAATGCACAAGTCACCCTCACAGAGGATGCTATTCAGGACTTTAGCAAAGGCTGTTTAGTTGCTGTAAGGGTGAAGAAGGTAGACTGAAGGTGTTCAAACAAGGAATTTTCGGAGTTACGGGCATGAAGATGGGAGGAGATGATGTGCTAAAGGACATTGGAGAGGAAAGGGAGGTTGGTGATGAGGCATTAATTGGAGAAGAGAGAGGGGTAAAGAGTGAACTTTATAGCAGATACGTATTGGCAATTTACAGGAAGTAAACCATTGCGTGGAGGTGACCTCATAACTGAGCACTTGAAGTTGTCATGTCAGATGTACCACGGCAATTTATTTCCCATTAGCCATCACTTCCCAGTTGATGGGTGTTATATTTACAAAGTACAGGAAACTCTTTATTAACCGGCACCGACGGGACCGGCGTGGTGCCAGTTTATCGAAATTACCGGATAACGGAGAGTTATATCTACCGAGGCTATTTTTAAGAAAGAAAAATAAATAAATCAAGAAATGTGCAGTATACAGTATTTGGGTACTTTTGAAAACTACCCCTACTGACTAAATCGGCGTTCGCGGACTCAGACTCGGACTCGGGATCGGCAACATTGCCAGTTATTTGAGAGGAGTTTTCGGAGTTCTCGGCGTTCGCGGAGACTCTACTGCGACTCGGCAACATTGCCGGTTATTTGAGAGGAGTTTTCGGAGGATGATTTTTGCCGGTTAAGCGAGAATTCCGGATATTTGGGTGCCGGATAAACAAAAGTTTCCTGTAGTTTGAATTGAAACAATTTCTTTAGCTTGTAGAATTAGTTTTCTGCTTAGTTTCACCACATATATAAAATAGATTGAAACTGGCAAAAGCCATGGGGAAAGTAAATCATGCTTAAAAATTCAAGTCCAAGGTCTTAAAATAAATAGAACCTGTGCCGGGAGCCAGCACTTTATGTAAAACTGAACAACTCTTTTCCAAAAGTTCAGGGAAATAAAAGTCCAGTAGATCAGGGGAGTTGTAAACCACTAGCCTACGCACCACTTCCGGTATAAATAAGGGTCCTGGAAGCAAGTAACATTTTGATGTGGTTACTTCTATTTGTAATGAATATAAGATATGAAATGTTGCTTAAAATATTTTGAACGATCGGTTGCCACACGATGTGTAGTAAAAATATTTGAGATTTTTGCTGTTCATGTTGTTCACGATTGTTAAGTTTGACTTTGCTATCTATATATGTTTGTTTTTAAATGTTGCTCCAAGGATAAGTTAGATGTCTTTTAAGTATTTAGTTAAAAGGAATAAGAAAAATTACAGTGTGAACAGTTATTAGTAAAAGCTCAAATTTCTTCAGAATTTTATGTTGTGGGTTAAGTATTCGCTAACCAGTGGGAGTGGGTCTGCAGCACAGGACTGCTCATTATTCTTCTGTTTCCTTTGAAAATTATTCAGCTGCCCCATTATCAATTTTACTTTATGTGCACATCTTTGCTCATTCTATTTTGTATCCAGTGCTGAAGAAAGGTTCTTTCATTTTCTAAACATTTGGTTGTGGTTACAACTCTCAGTGGAATTGCCATTGGATTACCGTCATTTTGTGGGGTCTTCTCTGGGAAATCTTGGAAATCAGTCACAGTTTATGCACTGTGTGCAGGAAGTTCAACAATTTGATTTATGTGTTCCATTTCAATGTCACTTAGTCAAATATCACAATTATTACCTTACCTACATTAATCTGAAAATCCTTGGGATCATTCTGTTGGCGTAAGTGTGGAGTATCTTTACAGAGAAACATAAGAACAGGAAACACAGAAACATAGAAAAATAGGAGCAGGAGTAGGCCATTCGGCCCTTCGTGCCTGCTCCGCCTTTCAATATGATCATGGCTGATCCTCTATCTCAATGCCATATTCCCGCTCTCTCCCCATACCCCTTGATGCCTTTTGTGTCCAGAAATCTATCTATCTCCTTCAGTGACTTGGCCTCCACAGCCTTCTGTGGTAGAGAATTCCACAGGTTCACCACCCTCTGAATGAAGAAATTTCTCCTCATCTCAGTCCTAAATGTCCTACCCCGTATCCTGAGACTGTGACCCCTCGTTCTAGACCCCCCAGCCAGGGGAAACATCCTCCCTGCATCCAGTCTGTCCAGCCCTGTCAGAATTTTATACGTTTCAATGAGATCCCCTCTCATTCTTCTAAACTCTAGTGAATACAGGCTTAGTCGACCCAATCGCTCCTCATACGACAGTCCTGCCATCCCAGGAATCAGTCTGGTGAACTTTCACTGCACTCCCTCTATGGCAAGTATATCTTTTCTTAGGTAAGGAGACCAAAACTGCACACAGTACTCCAGGTATGGTCTCACCAAGGCCCTGTATAACTGTAGTAAGACATCCTTGCTCCTGTACTCAAATCCTCTTGCAATGAAGGCCAACATACCATTTGCCTTCCTAATTGCTTGCTGCACCTGCATGTTTGCTTTCAGTGACTGGTGTACAAGGACACCCAGGTCCCTTTGTACATCAACATTTCCCAATCTATCACCATTTAAATAATATTCTGCCTTTCTGTTTTTCCTACCGAAGTGGATAACTTCACATTTATCCACGTTATACATCTGCCATGTATTTGCCCACTCACTCAACTTGTCTAAATCGCCTTGAAGCCTCTTTGCATCCTCCTCACAACTCACAATCCCTCCTAGTTTCGTGTCCACAGGCCATTCAGCCATTCGAACCTGTTCTGCCATTGTGTCAGCTGTGGCTCAGTGAGTAGCACTCTCGCCTCTGAGTCAGAAGGTTGTGGGTTCAATTCCTACTCCAGAGACTTGAGCACAAAAATCTAGGCTGACACTCCAGTGCAGTGCTGAGGGAGTGCTGCACTGTCGGAGGTGCCGTCTTTCGGATGAGACGTTAAACCGAGGCCCCGTCTGCTCTCTCAGGTGGACGTAAAAAATCCCATGGCACTATTTCGAAGAAGAACAGGGGAGTTATCCCCGGTGTCCTGCCAATATTTATCCCTCAATCAACATAACAAAAACAGATTATCTCGTCATTATCATATTGCTGTTTGTGGGAGCTTGCTGTGCTCAAATTGGCTGCCGTGTTTCCTAAATTACAACAGTGACTACACTTCAAAAGTACTTCATTGGTTGTAATGTGCTTTGGGATGTCCTGAGGTTGTGAAAGGCGCTATATAAATGCAAGTCTTTTCTTATTCAATTAGATCCTGGCTGATCTGTACCTCGACTCCTTTTACCCACCTTTGTTCCATATCCTTACACTTACCAAACAAAAACATTCCATTAGCCATTTGATTACTTTTTGTACCTGTGCACTAGCTTTTAGTGATTTGTATACATGGACCCCTTAATTCCTTTGCTCCACCACAGCTCCTAGCCTCTCACCATTAAGAAAATATTGTCTTTCTCAGATTCAAAATGGATAACCTAACACTTGCCCACATTGAACTCCATCTACCATAGTTTTGCCCACCCATAGTCTGTCTATGTCATTTTGTAACTTCCTCCTCCCATCCACACAACTTACTGTGCCTCCCAATTTAGTGTCATCTGCAAACTTGGATATACAACTCTCTAATCCTTCATCCAAGTCATTAAGATGTATGGTGAAAAGCTGTGACCCCAATACAAATCCCTGGGGAACACCTCTTACCACATCCTACCAATCAGGGAACAAACTTCTTATCCCTACCCACTGTCTCCTACCTTCTAACCAATTACCGACCCATTTCACAAGGTTCCCTCCAATTTCATGTGCCCTCGTTAATCTCATTTGCAGAACCTTATCAAATGCCTTGTGGAAGTTGATATAGGCAACATCCATAGACACTCCCCTATTCACCATGCTAGTGACCACCTCAAAAAATTCAGCTACATTTGTCAGACATGACTTACTCTTCACAAATCCATGCTGACTACGATCAACTGATACCTGTCCAAGTGTTCGGTCACTCTGTCTCTGATGATAGATTCCAGTAACTTCCCCACAATTGATGTTAAACTGACAAGTTTTTAGTTACCTGGATTCTCTCTCCCTCTCTTCTTAAATAATAGAGTGACATTTGCAATTTTCCAATCCTGAGGCCCAATTCCTGAATCTAGAGAGCTTTGGAAAATTGTGACGAATGCATCTGACATCCACTCCTGACCCCGCTGAATTATCTAAGGTCGGTGGAGGTCATCTACTCTAAATAATCCAATCAGTCGCTAGCCAGAAGAGGACTTCAGGAAAAGCGATGCTGGCCACTAACTCGAGCAGCTGCCGGCTGTATCAGCTCAAAAAAATAATATTTTTCTTTATTCGCTTATGGGATGTGGGTGTCGCTGGCAAGGCCAGCATTTATTGCCCATCGCTAGTTGCCCTTGAGAAGGTGAGCCACCTTCTTGAACCGTTGCAGTCCGTGTGGTGAAGGTACTCCCACAGTGCTGTTAGGTAGGGAGTTCCAGGATTTTGACCCAGTGACGATGAAGGATCGGCGATATACTTCCAAGTCAGATGGTGTGTGACTTGGAGGGGAACTTGGAGGTGGTGGTGTTCCCATGCGCCTGCTGCCCTTGTCCTTCTAGGTGGAAGAGGTCGCGGGTTTGGGAGGTGCTGCCGAAGAAGCCTTGGCGAGTTGCTGCAGTGCATCTTTAGGCCCCATCAAGACAGAAATGATCTGAAGAATCCAGGCAGGGACCTAGGTCTGGACCCGAAGTTCGGCATCAAATCTGCCAAGCCAAGTGTCTATATGCCTGATTCTTTCTGGCGTACAGGGTGGCTGGCGGAATGTAGGCCAGAACAAGGAAATTAATAATTTGGTAATTCACTCTCCCCAGCCCTTCAACCTCTGATATCAGGGGCCATGTTTTGAGCGGGTGAAGGTTTCACCCCAAACAAACCCTGCCGGAAACTGGCAGGAAAGGCCAGGACACATAATGTGCAGGACCTGACCAATTTTCCACCCCTTCCACTGGACTCCCGGCACACTCATGATAAGAGTGCGGCACTGAATTGTGGATTTCAAGGCTAGTTCTTCTAATTTTATATCTAAAATTAATAAATGGAGCTTCTGCCAGTGAGGGCAATAGATTATTAAATCTATCCTACTTATAAAAATTAAATGTTACATACTTCCAGAATTGGAGTCGCTATTTTGCCCATCGTCATCAGTCCTCTGTGAATACTTCCCCTTTACTTGATGACCTATTTTGGGAAAGAAAAAGAAACATGACTGAAACCATTAAGTTTTGTATTTCGTACAAGTAAGCTGTTGATATGAATATTGGAAGGAGTATTGTCGTCTTCATCGAACTTTAACATGAAGTTCTGAATTTAGAACAAAGGAGGGCGAATAAGTATTTTTATTTGCATAGCTCATTTAACTGTCCTTAATGTGAATATTGAATAGAGCTTACCTGCAGAATTAGAGTCGCCATTGTTTTCATTGCTCGGTGAATTATACCCTTTTACTTCATTGCCTGTTTTGGGGAAGGAAAAAAATGATAAATGGTTGAATATTTATTCTTTTCTTTGGTCATATACAAAGTTTGTCGAGGAAAGCTTTGGAAGAGGGAGTTCTCACAAACTTCTGTCTGCATCACAGGTTTTTAGAAAAGAAAGCTCTGGGCAGAGATATAAAACAGTAACACAAGTCCATCTAATTCGCAAAATTACTACAGACATCAGATTTAGTAGGACAGGAAGAGATGTCCTCCTAATTCACATAATATCTTTATTTGTGCATAGTTTGAGGTAAGTTAGAGTGACATTTTAATTGAAGTGATTGTGGAGATCTTACTGAGAAAAGGAAATTGATTAAAAAAAAACATTTTGGCCTGGAGTATCCTCCTTGGGCGTAACACAGAAGTTAGACCCAATGTCGCACCCATTTTGCTGATGCCAAGTTAACACTGAAGTATCCTCCTAATCTCATCACAATACGCCCGAACTTTAAATGGGCATAAATCAGCTTAAACAATCAGAGCCCAAGGAAACACTGAACCCACACCAGTATATTTCTTCTTTGAGTGTTAAAATTTAAGTTTCAACTCATTTATCCAGCGTTCATGCATGTCAGGCACAGCATGTTTAAGAACCTGCAATCGAGGAAACTTTTTTATGTGACTTGTACCATAAAGTCCATTAAAAGAAACAGAAAATACTGAGCAGGTCTCTGAGGAGAATTTTTTTGAGCGCTCAAAAATTGCAATTAAAAGACCAGAAAAGTAATTTTGTTTCCTGCTGCACCTGGAAATCTGGTGGCAATGTTGAGAGACCTTCCAAACAGGCGTAATTGGAGGATATTCGCATTTGAGAGTCGGGGGCATGACCAGTTTTGTGGGCAGAGATTCGTTCAGATGGAGGGTTTGATGGACAGACTTAAAAGAGCGAGGAGACTTGGGCGTATTATAGTTACGCATAACTCGTGCTCAAAATTCTGCAATCTTTTAAACCACTCATTTTTTTGTGCCCAGATTATGGGTGTACTTGGGTGCAAATCCAAAGGAAACTCCAGATCCTTATTCATGATTAATAATTTTTTAGAAAAACAAATTGAAATTTAGCCTTTTCCTAACCTCTTCTGTCAACAATAACTTAGATTTATATGATGCTCTTCATCTAGGAATAGGTCTCAATGCACTTTATAAGGGGTAGATACCAATATGGCAATGGAGGAATTTGTTGGGGGAAGGAAAACAAATGCATGATCAAAGAGTTGGTTTGTTTGAAGAGAAAGATATAATGAAATAAAACCGTTTAGGAAAGTCATTGTGAACAGAGCATATAGCTGAAGAAAGGCCTCCAATGGTGTCGTGGAACAAGCATTAATCAGATCAAAAAGCAAAATACTGTGGATGCTGGAAATCTGAAATAAAAACAGAAAATGCTGGAAATACTCAGCAGGTCAGGCAGCATCTGTGGAGAGAGAAGCAGAGTTAACGTTTCAGGTCGATAACCTTTCGTCAGATCCAAATTGGCAAATAAATCGTGCCGTCTCAGAATCTTGACCTTACTAGCTGCAACCAAAAGCCATACAAGATAGCTTCAGTCTTGTTAACATAGACTGTAGCATAGGGCTGGAGAAGGCTGAGTGAGCTTATGGAACGATTTGAAGACAAGGATCAGGTTCCTGAAAACCATTCGCTGGGGCTTGATAAGGATGAAAGTGATTGGTGTACGGGACTTTGTGCAAGAACCTCGGGCTGCAGAGTTCTGGATTAGTTGAACTTTGCAAAAAGTGGAGTTGGATAGGCTGGCAAAGATAAATCGATCCTGGAGCTGATGAAAGTTTAGATATGGGTTTTTGGAATGGGCAATGTTCTGGAGTTGGAATTTGGCAATGGACCAGAAGCAAGTCTTAAGACTCAGTTCAGGGTCGAACAGAAGCTGAGGTTGCACGCCATCAGGTTAAACCTGAGTGGGGAGCAAAGAAGATTGATGGATTTCGAGCTGGAGGCACATAGTTGCTACTGTCAATAATCAAATAAGATGGCTTCAGTCATGTTGACATTGAGCAGAGGAAATTTTGACTCAACAGGATTTTTTGCCTTCCAGGCAGTCATATAGTACAGCAACAGCTCCGTCGCCAATAGTGGTGGTGCAGAGGTAGAGTTGGGTCTCGCCATACACCATTCTCACCATGACAGGCGTCTTGCTATTAGAATACTGCTATAGTGCTCTTTAACCACAAGGTACACAACAGTGATTATGGTTGATTTACTTTCCAGTTTCCTCTACCGTCCCGTATTAGCTTTAATGAAATTGGAACATCTTGTGGGGAAATCACAGCAGTGAGCTAAGATTCTACTGCAGTAGTGTGATGTGTTAAGCTCCTAGTGATTTCCAAAAAGGAAATGGTGAATGACAGTGGTTGTATACACTAGCACCACAGGCATTAGTTATATTGGCCTCAAGATAGGCATCAGCTATCACTTCCCAATTTGTGTTCTGTTCGCACAGTAGGTTTGAGTATGAAAAGCATTCCATTTTTAGACAGTTTAAATACATGTTCTACATAGTTACTTCCCGCAAAGTACCTTACGATCAACATAAAAAGGCAAAAATAATTCAAATGTGCGCTAAAATGTATGTTTTTAAATGAAATATTTCAGAACATACAAAACATGCCAGGAACTTCTGATTTATGAAAAAACCCACTCCTTTGGGAAGGAAAAAGTGTCCTGACAGTCGTCCATTGGAGGCTCAAGCCATCAAACAAAAACCACCAGTGTACATACCGGACATGCTCTACAAATCAGCACCACTATTTACAAAATAAAACTGTTGACATAGCATGTTGTAAAAATATTTGAATACTTCATATTTTCCCATATTACAGGCATTTGTGGTAGTGGAGTTATTTAGAACATTGAAGATAGGAGCAGGAGTAGGCCATTCTGCCCCTCGAGCCTGCTCCGCCATTCGATGAGATCATGACTGATCATCCAAACTCAGTACCCTGTACCTGCCTTCTCCCCATATCCCTTGATACCTTTAGCTTTAAGAAATATATCTAACTCATTCTTGAATATATTTAATGACTTGGCCTCAACTACCTTCTGTGGTAGAGAATTCCATAGGTTCACCACTCTCTGGGTGAAGAAATTCTTCCTCATTTCTGTCCTAAATGGCTTACCCCTTATCCTTAGACTGTGACCCCTGGTTCTGGACTCTCCGACCATCGGGAACATTCTTCCTGCATCTAGTTTGTCCAGACCTGTCAGAATTTTATATGTTTCGATGAGATCCCCTCTCATTCTTCTATACTTCAGCGAGTATAAGCCCAATCGACCCAATCTCTCCTCATATGTCATTCCTGCCATCCCAGGTATCAGCCTTATGAATCTTCGCTGAACTCCTTCCATGGCAAGAACATCCTTCCTCAGATAAGGCGACCAAAACTGCACACAGTACTCAAGGTGTGGTCTCACCAAGGCCCTGTACAACTGCAGCAGGACATCCCTGTTCCTATACTCAAATCCTTTCGCTATGAAGGCCAACATGCCATTTGCCTTCTTCACCGCCTGCTGCACCTGCATGCTTACCTTCAGCGACTGGTGCACAAGGACACCCAGGTCTCGTTGCACTTCCCCTTCTCCCAATCTATTGCCATTCAGATAATAGTCTGCCTTTTTGTTTTTGACACCAAAGTTGATAACCTCGCATTTATCCACGTTATATTGCATCTGCCACGCTTCTGCCCACTCACCCAACCTGTCCAAATCATCCTGGAGTTTCTCGGTATCCTCCTCGCAGCACACACGCCCACCCAGCTTTGTGTCATCTGCAAACTTGGGGATATTACATTTAGTTCCCTTATCTAGATCATTAATGTATATTGTGAATAGCTGGGGTCCAAGGACCGATCCCTGCGGTACCCCACTAGTCACTGCTTGCCACTCGGAAAAAGACCCATTAATTCCTACTCTCTGCTTTCTGTCCGCCAACCAGTTCTCTATCCAAGTCAATACCTTGCCCCAATCCCATGTGCCTTAACTTTACACGCTAATCTCTTATGTGGGACCTTATCGAAAGCCTTTTGAAAGTCCAAATACACTAAATCTGCTTTGTTAATCTAATTTGTTTAAATTGGATCCAGTTATTCTCGTTCATTAATGTAGTCTACATTTTATCGTAACAAATCAACCCTTTGTAAAGATAAATGGCATAGTTTTTGTGATTTTTTTTTTCTTTGCCAAATTTTTTCCTCCTCCTAAAGGCATTGATTGTTTTCTAGGATATGGTTGCAAGAGCACTGGGCACCTTCCAGTTTCTTGCCCAAGTGGTTATTATCAATGTGTGAATCTTGACAGTAAATGGCAACAACAATAGCAGCTAATATTTATATAGGATCTTTAATATAGCAAGTGTACCAAAGTGCTTCACTGTGTGCATCAGAGCTGAGTTGGAGTAAGGTGAGGAGCTAGGGACGCTGATCGGCAGTTGAAATAGCCGGTTTTAGGAAGGCGTTTCAAGGTGGCATAGATGGAGGGGTCGAAGGATACATTTCCAGAATGTATGGTAAAGTTGACTGCAGCCTCTGCCACCGATGGTGGAGCAGAGGGAAGGGAGAACACAGGAGGATGGAGTTGGAAGAGTGGAGGATGTGAGCAGAGATGAAGGGTGGAAGAGGAGTGCAGAGATACGGTGAAGAGAGACCATAGAAAGGGGTGTCAATGAGGATCAGGATTTTAAAATCAATGCACTGAGATGATAGGTGAGCAGGACATTATACAAGACAGGTGTGAGTGGCAGAGTTCTATATGAATTGGATGGAGGCCAGCTAGAATGCCATTGGAAAAGTCAGGCCTGAGGGTTTCAGTAGTGGTGGTGATGATGAAGTCACAGAGGAGATGGTCTTGGTGATGGACAGGATGTGAGGTTTGAAGCTAAGTTCAGGATCAAGCAGTACTCCAAGGTTGCGCATTGTTGGATTCTGTCTGAGGGCGTAGCAGGAAAGGGAATGGAATCAAGGGTCAAAGTGTTAAGTTTCTAGCAGAAACCAAACAGAATGGCTTCAGTCTTTCTAGTGTTAAGCTTCAGCAAGATCTGGCTCATCCATGATTTAATGTCAGACAGACAAACGGTTGACAGCACAACAGTCACGGGAATGTAAAGCTACATATGGAAGTTTGCTACATATGGAAGTTTTATTTTCAATTTTTTTTTCTTTCCCAGAAGATAGAATCAAAGAAACCAAAAAGTTTGCAGCACACAAGGAGGCCATTCAGTCTATCGTGCCTGCGCCAGCTCTGTGCTACAGCAATCCAAAACCAATCCCACTGCTCCACACTCTCATCTTCACCATCTTTCTCTGCTTCAAATATTTATCCAATTTTCCCTTAAAAGATGCAATGGTCTCTGCCTCATCTACATTTGTCAAAGAAGGCTTATCTTAAACAAATCTGTGCTTCTCTAAATGCTCACTAATTTTATCTCGAATTATGGATTCCAATAGTTTTCCTACAATGGAGGTTAGACCAACTGGTCTTGTCAGAGGAATGCCCTAAAAATTGCCTTAAATATGTCCTCAAAATGGAATCAGTAGTCAGACTGAATGCTAGGAAAGAAAGGGGCAAATGCAAATTAAACTATGAAGGGTTATACAATCATAACATTTCTTACCATTAATAGAAAACAAGCCGTTAAGACCACAGGCCCACAGATGGCTCGCTGAGAGGGACATAAACATTTCCTGTCTTGCCCAGACCTGTATGTGACTCCTTCTTTACCAAAAACTTGAAAAGCTAGAAAGTGAAAGACTGATCTGGCATGTCTAGGTGCTGGTGCTTCATTGATTTGGAGATCATCAAGTGTACCAACAGGGCTGTATGTGTGATTGACGTCGGAAGGGCTGAACTCTTCCAACATATTTAGAAGAGCAAAGGTGTTATAATGGCTACTCTCCAGTCCCATGACACAATTTGTTACCTCCTCTCTGACTTTCAACACGGCCAGGCCCAGGTAACTTATCTACCTTGAGTTCTGCTCATGTTTCAGCAGCTGAGGAATGCTGTTTGGGTTCCTCCTTATAGACTTTAATGACAAGCATAAACAGGCCATTTTTCATCAATGTTTGTTAACCCACTTTTGGAACCCTAACCCTAAGATCAGAGCTAAACACTGACCATTAGTCTATTATCGCTTTCTACTCGTATCTACTTTTCTTGCTAAACTGATTAAACAGAGGAAAATAATTCTGTGCTGTGTGAATAATAGGGATTTTGTTTTGCGATGTTGTATCGTGGAATTTATCTTTTTATTTTAGTTTCAAATAGTTTGGTCAAATATTAGAATTATTGTGGTAAGTAAAGCACATTGAATGTAGCTCTCCAAAAACTCTTTGATATGTAAAATATAATTAGTGGAGATCATGCCTTAAAAGTCAATGATGTATAATGTTAATTTGCGTAGTTCACTTAAGCTTATGTTTGTTTTAAAGGGTAACACTGCCCTGCGTATAAAAACTGTATATGGCTTACTTGCAGATTTTGAGTTGCTGTTGTGTTCACTGTCTTCATGGCTCAATGAATGATGCCATTTTATTTCATTACCTATTTTAGGAAAAACAAATAGAGATACTGTTTGAATCTGTTCATTTTGTTCCTTGTTGTAGAAGTACAATAATAAAGTTTGTTGTTAAAGCATTGGAAGAAATGTTAACAATCCTTTCTGAGTTACAATTTTTGCAGATTAAAGTTTCTAGTATGGTTATAAAACAGCCCATCTACTCTAATTATTAGAAGTATACGGTTAGATTAAGGTGTGACAACAACTGAGTTCTTATGTGAATTTTTGTTGAGATTTAACCTCAAACTACAGGAAGAAGCATGTGGCAGTATAAACACAGGCTAGTAGCCTGTCCAACAAACATAACGGGCCAGAAATTCAGCTTTCAGGCTTCCTGCGGGTGCAAGCATCGCGCGCGTACTTGCCTACCGCGCCTGCAGTTGTGCTTTGGGCCTATGAGGACTTCGGGTCCTGGGCCTCCTGCAGCTGCCGGCGCGCAGTGCTTGCGTATCCCAGGGGCGCAGTTAGTTCGAAACGTCCCCTGGGATCACGTGGGCCATGGAGAGCCAATCCTAGCAGGGCATTTTCATTCATAGATTTGACAGGAAGACCTGTCAAATCTATGAATAGAGATTGACCCCAAAACCACACTTAAACTTCAAACAAATTTTTAAAAAAAATCACATTTTTAAAATAACTATAAGTTAAATAAATTAACTACTTTAAACAAAAATTTAAATTTTTGAAAAAATTAATTATACTTTTTAACGGTGCTAAAAATAAACTTACCTTTCTTTAAAGTATCTAAAAAAGATAAACCTGTTGAAAATTTTTTTAAATTCTAATTAATTAGCCACTTACCTTGTTAAAAACAGGCCTTGCGCCTCCTTTTTAAAAGTGCAGCTTCTTCATACTTACCTTCCCGGAGAAACCTGAAAAAAAACCTGAAGTTCGCTGCGTGCGCGCAGCCTCTCCCGCGCACGCGTTCGACTTCTGAACCCCTCCCTTCAGGGGAACAGAAGTTCCGGTTTCCCGCGCATGCGCAGTGCATGCAAGAAACCGGCACTTCAGGTGGCCTTACGGGTGAGTACACAGCGCGTACTCACCCGACAACAGCCGAATTTCTGGCCCAACATCAAAGTTCCAGAGTGTGATACAAATGTTGCAATAAATTGCAACTATATCCTGCATCTCCTGTTCCAAGCTACACACTAAACAAAAACAAGTGACAACTTTGAAGTACAGGGCCAAGATGTGGAGATACAATAATACTTTATCAAGGTTGTTTGTTCAGTTTTTATTGGAGTGAAAAAATAGCATTACAAATTAACTGTGTGTCTTCCTTTTTCCCCTCGAAATATCCCTATTTCCCACTCTGATTCGGGAACCTCATGTTGAGTTGTGACTCTGGGCTGCAGACCCCAGTAATTCATCCAAGTGTCCAGCTTGATTTGAACCTGGAGGCTACATCTGAGCCATAGTCAATCCTCACTTGTAGCTTACACACGCATGTTCAGCAGAAGTTAAGATTAGGTGAGGAAACCATGGGCTGTGCCTTTGCTTTCCTCTACCCTCGGTGGGACCATTCAAGTGAAGTTGTATTCCCAAGTGCTGAGACAGGCTAACTTGGCAGGGACCAGGGATCAAACCTGAGACATTTATTATGTTTGCTTCACTTCCACATGAAACGATGCTTTTGCCTACTGAGCCACTAGAGGAATTTAATATTTTAATTTTTTTTTCCAAATTTAATATTTACAAATCAATTAATTGCCTTACTTTAGATCTCTACGAGCTAATTTGTCATTCCCTAACCATGAAAGTGGTTAAATGATTTGCTCCCAGACTACAGCCATCGACATCCCTAATGATGTGCCAGGGAGATGATGGTTCATATATTTTCCAGTTTTCTCCATCTCCCCCATTTGGATGATTATGATGGAAATGAGAAAAATCACATTGTACCATTTGTAGGAGTGCTGTAGACCTGAGTTAGTTATGTTGGTTGCACTGCAAGTTGTTTTGTCTCTCATTAACCACTGCTCCCTGATGTCTGTTCTGTTCAGACAAGATGTTCGGATGAAAAATGATTATTTTTTTCCCCCACATGCAAAGTTACTGAAATGAACAAACAAGAGAAAACCTAACCCACTCTTTTTTTTAAATTCAACTTTTTAAAGTAAATAGAACAAACTTTGGCATCATATGATTTATGAAAACTTTAAACACTTTTGTTTGGGGGGGAAAAAAGCTTTCTGGTGTTTAGATAGATACATAGGTGTCGAATTTCTGGGGGGTGGGTGGGATTCTCTTGATGGTTCACTGTAATTTCGGCAGATCCACGGACACTGTTTCTCTGGGGTTACAGCTGTTAATTGGGAGAATCCTGCAAAAGCTAATGGCAACAAACTACCAAGCATCAGCAACAGGTCTGCACGCCACACTGTTGTAAAGATCAGGATCTTGGAACTATGTAACATTTTGCTGTGATTTCTTACTGGTAACAAATACAGGCCTAGAATTTTCTGTAGGAGCATAATCGGGAAGTTACACACGATTTTATGCCAATTTTGCCAAATTATTCTGCAATTTCCTGTGCATCTAATTAGACAACACCAAAGCAGCAAAAGACCAGCATGATTACCAGAAATTGCAAGCAGTGTGAGTTGGATTGTTTTCGTCATTCCTCAGATGGTATTATTTTTGCTCTGCAAAGTGTTTGAAATGCGAGTTGGTAACAGTGCAGTGAGGTCAGCGGGGTGTCCGGGTCCTCATAAACGTCTGGTCCCACAGTCTATCTCCTTAACCAATGAAATTGAAGGATAGTGAAAGAAACAGAACCAACGAGAGGAAAGGAAATAGGATGAATTAGAGTCAAATTAGATACGGAAAGAAAAATAAGGAGGGAAGGAAAGATTGGATTAGGAGACAGAAAGGAAAAGTAGGAACAATTTACGACCTGCGGGAGTGAGACTCCACACTTTCAATTGTTCACTTTCTGGGCCTCCGAGGTTGAAAACATGTCGGGTCCATAAATCATGTCATTAACAGGGTCCTTACGACGTGCGATAGCAGCCCTAAATAACTGCAGTGTAAATTCGTATTTACGGTGCAAATCCAGCAATTTTTTGACTTTCGTGCGAGGTTTGACGGGGAGCGACAGCTTGTGCGAGGCTAACGGCAACTCACACCGTATCCGCATCCTCGCCACAAATTTTTTTTTACACCTTAATAATGGTGAGTGCTGTGAACTCGCCATTATTTTCACAGCAAAATCTGGGCCAATGTAACAGCCCAGTGTTTTAATTAGTTTTGTTACTGATTAGTTACATAATCCACCTTCCCACTGATGTTGAGAGAAAGATTCCCCAAATTCAGTATCCCACTTTCCCTAAGTGAGGTGTAATTTAACTGTTTATGCGGGAAGAATAATGTAGTAATATTATTCATAGTTATTTGTAAGAATGATGAGGTGAGTCACTTGGCGCAGAATACCCAGCCTCTGACCTGCTCTTGTAGCCACAGTATTTATGTGGCTGGTCCAGTTAAGTTCCTGGTCAATGGTGACTCCCAGGATGTTGATGGTGGGAGATTCGACGATGCTAATGCCATTGAATGTGGTTAGACTCTTGCTTGTTGGAGATAGTCATTGCCTGGCACTTGTGTGGCGCTAATGTTACCTGCCACTTATCAGCCTAAGCCTGAATGTTGTCCAGGTCTTGCTGCATGCGGGCATGGATTGCTTCATTTTCTGAGGTGTTGCGAATGGAACTGAACCCTGCAATCATCAGTGAACATCCCCACTTCTGACCTTATGATGGAGGGAAGGTCATTGATGAAGCAGCTGAAGATGGTTGCAGGACACTGCCCTGAGGAACTCCTACAGCTATGTCCTGGGGCTGAGATAATTGACCTAAGTGGGATTACTTTCTATTCTAACTACTTCTACAATGTTTTTCTTTAAAAAAGTTATGGTAATGTAGATGTTTGCCACCTGTCTGAAAATCTTCAAATTTTTAGGATCAGTTGATCCAAAGCAATTTGAGGAATTCTGGTTAGTTTCACTTATGACAAGTTGTGCATTCCTATCCATACCCCAGTAGCTCATATGTGCAAATTACCAAACAGCCACAATGAGACCACATAGCAACATCATTATGTTCCAATGTTCTGAAAAATATCCTTAATCAACACCTCTGTATAAAAATATAAGATTCAATACCATGTATCCTGTTTTAAAGTGTTGAACATCACATTTTAACTTGCACTTCTAGTTCAAAATGCTACCTGACAGATAAGCAGCGCCATGAGTTAGCTCACTGCTCTTTCATCGCTGGGACCTGGATTCAGATCCAGCCCAGACTGATGTAATGGTGATTTCTTCTGTTTGGCTTTAGAGACCTATGTGAAATGAGTCTAGGCACCAATGTCCCCTGTAGGCTGCGCGCAGTAATCTGCAAGGTCCAGCGCAGGCCGCTCACCAGCTTTTCCATTGGTAACACCGCGCATGCGCAGAAA
This sequence comes from Squalus acanthias, assembly GCA_030390025.1. Lineage (NCBI taxonomy): Eukaryota > Metazoa > Chordata > Chondrichthyes > Squaliformes > Squalidae > Squalus > Squalus acanthias. The sequence goes on from CM059433.1 coordinate 85,860,030, forward strand.
TTTAAATTAACCGCGCATTGAAATAAACAGACTTCGCACAACAAAGCACAGCTTAGAGGGAACATCGCTAGGCACTCCTGCCCAGTTCCTTGTGGCGTTAAATTGGCAACCTTGTTCCGATAATATATGTAGGCAATGCAAAATGTCACACAGCTTTAGTAGGCAGTGCTCCTCTGCAGTGGATTGTTGGGTAAAATAGAAGGAACCTTGCTCTGCATCTAACCATGCTGTTTCTAACTGAGGTGCTGAGAGTGAGCGCCTGAAATGGGAACTTTCCATTTCCAAACATTGATATCGTTCACCTTGAGGAGCACAAAATTCACCAGAAACACGGATTTGTAATGAATATTACATTCTGTACCATTATCTCGCCTCTGAATCAGAAGGTTGTGGGTTCAAGTCCTACTCGAGAGACTTGAACACAAAAATCTAGGCTGACACTCCAGTGCAGAACTGAAGGAGAGTTGCACTGTTGGAGGTGCCGTCTTTCGGATGAGAAGTTAAACCGAGGCTCCGTCTGCCCTCTCAGGTGGGCGTAAACGATCCCATGGCACTATTTTGAAGAAGAGCAGGAGAATTATCCCCGGTGTCTTGGCCAATATTTATCCCTCAATCAACAAAAACAGATTATCTGGGCATTATCACATTGGTGTTTGTGGGACCTTGCTGTGCACAAATTGGCTACCGTGTTTCCTACATTACAACAGTGACTACACTTCAAAAATACTTCATTGGCTGTTCAGTGCTTTGAGATGTTCTGAGGTTGTGATAGGCGCTATATGAATGCAAGTCTTTATTCTTTTATTATAGCTGTAAATGTTACAGACAAGAGACAAAGAGAAGAATGTATGAGAAATCCATGACTTACTGCTCGAATGATTAGTCATATTTTTGGAATTGCAATGACAGTAATAGAATTTCTAAAAATGAAGAGTGGTGCAGAATAATCTTACTGGTAGTCCAAGGAGTTTGCATATAATTTTGAAACCAGTTTGCAAAGTACAAAAAATGAGGCATTAGTTGTCAGTGGCAATCTTTACCGATTTACTAATTGAGTATTCCATGGTTCAGCTAAAGGTCAGAAAATGCCTTGAAAATAGTTTATTGTGGTAAAAGATACACTATCAGAATTGAACACAGTGGGGGGAAAATTCCGTAGCGACCATTTTGGGTCGCTAACATTGCCTGGGCGCTAAATTTAGTGCCCGGCGAAAAATAGTGCCGGCAATCGCTAAATTCAGTTTTAGCGCCCCAAGAGAGAGGTGGAGCGCTAAATCAAGTGCTCCACTTCTTTCTTAGAGCGCTAACCCCGAATATCGTAGTGCTGCCGCATGGAAGGGTTCCTCCCCTCATTAAAGGGGAGGGCCCAAACCCACAACTTTGCGGGGCCCTACCTGGACCACCGGGGAGTGGGTGCTGTGTCAGCAGTCTGGCCCCGCGTTGATAGACGCAACGGGCCGCGACAAGTAAGTCGGTCGATTTTTTTCCCCCCTGCCTGACACCTCCCCTTTACTTACCGTCCCGTGAGCCTCCTGCCACTCCGTTCCCACCCCCTGAATCAGTCACTGTCATTGCCAATTTTGCAGGCAAGGTGAAAACGAGGCACTGCACACGGTGATGACGCTGTCATCGCCTGCGCAGCAGGGCAGGGCGCTACCGGTTACCGCCGCCGCTAAATCCCGCTGAATTTAGCAGGAGTCATTGGCGACGCAGCACCCGGGCAAAAAGTTGTTTGCGCCTCGTTAGCACCCCCGGAGGCGCTAATGGGAGGCGCAAATGCACTGAATTTCTAGCCCAGTCTGTTTATACCTATTATTTGGGATACAGAATTAACTTTGATTCATGGATTGCTTGTTACTCCTACTCATTATTTCCACTCCAGTTATATTAATGGGTATATATATGGATTGAAGATATGCAAATTTTGTGCGTATCTTAGCAAAATTAACCTCTTGTGACAGAGTATGAATATTATTTTTAATAAAGGTTTTTTTCTAAATGTTATCAATTGTCAATTCAATTTCATCCATATGAGTTAATTATATTTTAGTTATAAAGCTGAATTTGCAAAAATAATAAGTCTTTTATATTTTGAGTACATTTTTTGTTGGAAACTATACAAAAGAAGATAGAACTTACATTAAGATGGCAACTTTCGCATCTTCAGGATGTCCTAAAGCACTTCACAGCTAAATTCCCTCAGTGCTACACTGAAGTGTCTGCCTTGGTTATGGGCTCAAGTGCTGAACCTACAACTTTCTGACTCATGAATGTTACCACTGAACCAAGTTGACACAATAGCCTTGGGCTGATTTGGGCATTTGGAAGCATTTTGCATGACTTTTAAAATAAATGTATGGTGTAGAATTAGCATTTTTAGCGCAGTGTGTTAATGCTTTGAGGTAATGTGCCATGAGACTGTTTGGACTTGGGATCACAACCCATGATTTTCCACATAGTGAGGATCTAGTTTCAGCTGAACCTGTCTAGGGATCTCATAAAGTACTTCTCCTGAGGGAATGAATGTTGCAGAGCTGGACAACCAATGGTACTTGTGCTTTGCATATAGACTAGTTCGGAATGACACTTTTAGTTCTATTTCTCTGTCTCTCTTCCACCAAGCTAGAGGAGTGTTTTACATTCTTGGAACGTAAAATAGGATTTACAACTTCAACATAAAGTCTAATCACACTTAAAATAAGAGTGATCACTTTGCACTCAAATTAGAACGAATTTTGTCAACTTTGTCTGTCTATGGCATTATATCATATAATAGAAGCTGTAACTATCTAGAATAAATATTTCAGGATAAAATATAAACTTACTTCCATAGCTTTTTATATTATAGGCCGGATAGACATATCTGATAAAGTCTGTTCCATAAACCAAGTTAAAAGGCAGCAGTAGCAGGAGCGCACCAATTTCTTTTGAAACCATGTTGCATCTGTAAGGTAAAAAATAGAAGCATCAGTAGTAAACAGGATTCAAGCTCATTGAATTTAAAATGCATTTGGTAAAATTGTTAAAATGGGTGGGGAATGGAGAATACTTTCCTCCAGTTTTTAAATGATATTCATGATCATAGCAGAAAGGTGTTACGTGAGGTGTTTAGTTTTAAAACTTGTTTATCAGTTTCTCAGACCATATCTTGCTAAACAGCATGGTGCCAAGCTGATAAAAGAAGAAAGTCTACAGTCCAAAGTTTGGAAACAGGATTCTGACAAATTTGATGATTTTTAGATTAGATTAAAGTACAAACAGAATGTTATTGCAGACAGAATCAGTGAGTTTGCCCCCTGGTTTCCTCATTCTTTTGCATGTTAACACGATTGTAAATGAAACATACCAGTGTATGTTGTCTTCGGGATCTTGCTTCAGTAAAGGTTGCCCAACAGCTTTTCCTCTGAACTGGTGGAGAGGATGACAGTGGTATACTTTCAAGTGATAAATACTGCTGTATTTATATAGAGGAGATTCTATAGATATCTGTAAATTCTATGGCTCCTCCTTTTAAAATGGAAGCATTAATTATGCAGTCTGTACTTTTTTTTAAAAACATCAGAATGTTATATCAGGTTAGGGAGTTTCTTGTGGTCAAAGTTGCCTTGCCTTGGGAGTGGTCTTTGGCTATTGCAAAAAATTCAAATCCAAATGTAGAAATGCAAATTCTGATGAGGTTTTTAAAAGCTAAACATAATATTTAGGAAACTTTTATGCAGTTAAATCCAAAAGCTTGTCAAGATAAAAAAGGTGAAATCTTTTTGCTAACAGTATTGATCTGTTTTTGAATAATATTGCTTAAACTATTCTCAGCTATATATATATATAAGTTCCAGTTAAATAATGCATTTCTGTGGTGTTTTTCTGAACATAATGCTGATCCACACAGTATCACTGATTACATTCAAAAGCAAAATACTGCGGATGCTGGAAATCCGAAATTAAAAACAGAAAATGCTGGAAACACTCAGCAGGTCAGGCAGCAAAGTGGAGAGAGAAACAGAGTTAACATTTCAGGTCGATGGCCTTTCATCAGTTCTCATGAAAGGTCATCGACCTGAAACGTCGTTTCTCTCTCCTTAGATGCTGCCTGACCTGCTGAGTATTTCTAGCATTTTCTGTTTTTATCACTGATTATATTTTTCAGTGATGTGTCAACTTGATGATGCGTTTATTGGCTGTCATTAGAAGGGGTACTAAAATGCTCAATATCGTGCTTTAGTCTGGCAGAATTTAGTTCTGGAAGTAGAGGTGTAATGGTTAATTCTGCATTCTTAAAGCGGCAACTTGTACTTGAAAGGAGTGCAGGTTGGAGATTGTGCTACAACATTGTAGACACAATTCTCTGACCAGCACTGCTTTCTGGAATCACCCTTCTAGAGAATGTTTTTTCCCCTTGGGAAATCCTTTCATTCAGTTCTCTGGCCCTATTAATTTACATACATATTTAGATTCACAGTCCAAATTTAAAATTGTATCCAAATTGTCAATGATTGCAAAGTATTTATTAGATGCAGAAATGGATTTATGCATTTCTAAACTGGCCATTCTTTAGTTGTTTGACTTAGTCTGGATTCACATGGAGGACTCAAAGGTATGCACAATGAAGATCTCCGAAACACACTCCAATATTCCAAATCCTGTGATATGTAATTATTAATGGGATCCCCTCTATTTGAGAAAACATAAAGGCGGATGTTATGAATTCACTCTCCTGAAGCGCAGCTTCGTGTGCATCTTGGGAATCTGGGTACAGAGGTGAGTATGCTTTGTGGGTTTTAAAGTTACTGTACAGAAAATTGCCCCTGTGCCAAGCATCCCTAACTATAAAAAGCTTTTTGCATTGGTCCCAAAGGCTGGATTATAAAGTGGATCCCATGTAGTGAGTAGCTAGTTACAGTGCATACTGTATTGAGTTACTATATACAACCTGTTACAGTATGTTTTTTTCTCCCTACAAATTAAAGACAAGAAGTATACTAAAATGTTGAAAACCAAATGACAGATGAACTCGTCTTGTTACGCACAAAATATAGTGTTTATAAAGATTACACAGTGTATCCTATTTGGAGCTTAATTTCTGAAGTCTCATGCTCCAATTTATGATCTGTAATTGTAAATTAATGCAAAAACAAATGCAGTTTAATTTGGTTTTCTTAAAAGTGCACACCTGAATTACCATTTGAATCATTTTCTTGTGAATATTATTCTATATTTATAAAGTGAATATATAGATATATATATAGGATAGAGATTTATATTTGCTTTTATTAATATTGTTTAGCTATTTTCATGGTTGGTCAATTTAATGATATCAGATATCTATCATCCTATATTTTTCCAACTCCCTGCAATTATAACGATATAGACAGCATTAAATGGTTTTCATTTGAACTGTTGCAATATTAGATAGACAGCACTTAATGGTGCCCTGATTTTAAAATAAAACTGAAAATTAAGTACGGTAATTGTTTCTGACTAGCTGGACACCATTAACTGTACTGACGAAATGACTAATGGGCTATTATTGCATGTCATGTAGAATTTATGGTTTCAAAGCTGTGCTGTTAGTAAGTAATACCTAATTGAAATTTTCAATCAACAATAAATCACTTCAGATTTATGGATTCTAATAGGACAGGCCATAAAATGTCTTCCATACCTACTTATGCTCCAGTTGGGCTACAAATTTTGTGTTGATGTGAAGTGATTTTGGCTTTGCAACAAACCAAACTGTAATGCAAGTTGCAGGAACTGAATTTGAACAAGAATGTAGTATATACAACTCCATCACCAGCTGAAGCAAAAATTTAAAACTTCCAATGCAGTCCAATGGACTTTGATTTCAATCCTGCTAATATTAGTAGAGGACCAACTTTAAAGGCACCGTATAAATGCAAGTTGTTGTTGTACCATGGCTTAAAATTCTGAAAATATTTGAAGGTCATATAAAAATAGATCCAATGAATTTTGAGATGTATACATCTACCTTTAAGTACTCAGATACCTAAATAATAGTAGCTGGAAATTCACTCTCAGATGATTTATGCAGTTTGTGTTGCTAGATACCTAGCACTGTGTGAAAAGTGGGCACCTATACAATGAGTCATAAATGAATACTATAGTTAACTTTTGAGATTTTTTGACCATTTTTCCACAGAAAAGAATTAAAAAATGACTTAAGTGTTGGATTTATAAAGCCAAGTGTATTCACACACGTTAAAAAAGGCACTGAGACAAGAGGTGGTTAAATACTGATGAGCTGGCTTTGATGTTTCCCTATAGACTGTAAATCATAAGCAGTTCATTAGCCTGTCTCTGCAATTGATAAACATCTAGCGCCTATAGTGATTGGATGGCCCTGTTCCTTTCTGGCTGTGAACAGCGCGTAATAACAAACAAAGACAGAGTTACGGGCAGTCAGTCAGGTTCAGCAAAGGCTGCAGAATTAATCTGAAAATGCTGGAAATACTCAGCAGGTCAGGCAGCATCTGTAGATGAAGGGTCATCGACCTGAAATGTTAACTCTGTTTCTCTCTCTACAGATGCTGCCTGACCTGCTGAGTATTTCCAGCATTTTCTGTTTTTATTTCAGATTTCCAGCATCTGCAGTATTTTGCTTTTGATGCAAAATTAATCAGGTGTTCAAGAAGAAAGCTGTGCAGGCAAGCTTTGGTCAAGTTTGAAGTAGGAGTATGAAGAGCAGTAAAGCAGTTATTTATTTAAGTCAAGTAAGATGACCCACTGTGACGAAGCATAGCATGATTATTTTGTTTTATTACACAAAGACAAGTTGTGCTGATTCAGATAAATGAATCTGTTCACAATTGCTTCTCTGTCTGTTCACGTGCTGTAAAATAAAGCAACTTAACAAATTGTATCTGCTCTTGTTGTACCTGGTGTTTTCTCGGTCCACCTTCAAAGAGATTGAAGCACACATGTGAAAGACACGAATGGCTGCTTCAGATCACAAAGGGATGATATTGTTACATCCCTGGGTTACACAATCATATAGTTAGATACTGGGCTGTCTGGGCATATCCCTAAATGTAAGGTGCCTAGACTGCTTATGGAAGTGACCAGCACCACTTTACCCAAGGGAATATCTAAGATCAAACCCTAAAGCTGTAACAACTGTAAGTACATTTTCGTTGTACAGTTGATCAAGATCTATGATTTGTCCACCATTTTGAACTGGTACACAGAAGTTCAAATAATGATTGCCTTACTTTTGATGACCCTTTAAAAAATGCAATTGTACTAAAGTGTCAGAGAAACTTTCTGCTTTGCACCAATGCCAAACCTGTGTAAATCTAGAACAAAGTGAAGTCAGACTTCCTCCCTAGCTGTGCTTCACTCTGATATCAGGATTTAGGTAGGATTTATACTATAACCACTGTAAATGCACCCTATGTGTGACTCTTTCCTACTTTATAGATTACCAGTCCTTTCCACAGTTATTTTGTAGGAAAAGTTTAAAATTTAAGCGTATTATGATTTTGTGTTCAACATCACCTGCCCCTCCCTTTCCCACCGCTGAATATATTTTCCTGAATGAACAAAGATCACACCCTTTTCACCAGACTTCATTATGCATCTGCTTCAGACTCGTAGGGCTTGATTTTAATAGCCCTGAGGAGGCGGGTGGGCAGTGAAAATCGGAAAAAATGGCTTCAGACTGCCAAGCCGCCTCCCACGCACCCCCACGTGATTTTCGTAAGTGTCGGATCAGCCGCTTCCAAACTGACCCGACTGGAACCGGTGGGACAGGTAGTTAAGGCAGTTTGGAGCCTGTTATCTGCCTTGCTAATTTTTATAGTGGTTTCCCATTTCCGTGCTTCTGGCTCCTGTTTCCCATCTTGTCAGAAACAGGCCAGCTGCAAGGAGACGAGTTGCTGCAGGACATGATTTGTAGTTATTGGTGCAGCAGTTTAAAAGCGCTCCTGTAGCATGGCTGACATTCAAATGCAACAACGTTGTTGTTGGAGGTTTGGGATAAGATTTTGCAAATCTACTGACCTTGACTGTTCAAGCTGACAGCCATCTGCAGTGTGACCTGATTGGAATACTTTCAGGCCACTTCGACTGTGCGCTTGCAAGCTTCTTGCCTCAAATGAAATCTATAGCAACGGGATGGGAACCATTTATATCCTCATCCTGGTCATCAGATTCGGAGGAAGAGCAGCTGCGGCAGCACCACAACAGCAGCACCAACACCAGGAGCGCCAACCTCCTCCTCACCCACCTGATGATGCACAGGGCGGAGGGCCTCAGCGCAGGTCTGCTCCGCGCCGCAGGAGATACCCCCAGGTTTACAGGCAGAGGATCAGCTTCCTCAGCATGACTGAGCAGCAGTACCAAAGGAGGCTGAGACTTTTGAGAGACTGACATCTGCACAATGCTGCACCAACACCTGGAGCCCAGAGGAGTGGGTGGACACTCCTTACCAATTGCTGTCAAAGTCACCACCGCACTCAACTTCTTTGCTTCGGGCTCCTTCCAGGGATCATCAGCAGACATCAGCGGCATCTCCCAGTCGGCCGCACACACCTGCATCACGCAGGTCACCGATGCCCTCTTTGCAAAGGCCCACAATTACATCCACTTCTCCACGGATGGCCCAAGTGTGACGGCGCGTGTGGTTGGCTTTGCCAATATGGCAAGCTTGCCAATGGTGCAGGGCATCATGGACTGCACACATGTAGCCATTAGGGCCCCCATCACAACCCAGCTGTATTTGTCAACCGCAAGTGCTTCCACTCCCTGAACATCCAGCTGGTGTGTAACCACAGGAAGTTCATCATGTATGTTTGCGCAAAGTACCCTGGCAGTTCCCATGACTCCTTCATCCTGCGCCAGTCTACTGTGCCTCAGCTCTTCCATCCGCCAACCCAACTTTCCGGATGGCTTCTTGGCGACAAGGGCTATCCCCTGAAAAAGTGGCTTATGACACCGATGAGGAGGCCATCAAACGATGCTGAGGAGCGGTACAATGTGAGTCACATTTCCACCAGAAGCATCATCGAGCAAACCATCGGCTTGCTCAAAATGCGCTTTCGATGACTAGACGGATCTGGAGGAGCCTTGCAGTATGCATCAGCCAGGATGTCCAGAATCGTCGTGGTCTGCTGTGCCCTGCACAACATCGCACAGCAGCGCGGCTTAGTGCTGCTGGAAGATGAACAAGTGGCTCAGCCCACAGCCTCCTCCTCCTCGGAGGAGGACGGCGAGCGACGCCTTGCGGGGCCGGATGTGGCCAATCCAGCAGCAGGCGACCACATTGCTGGCCGTCAGGCAAGGGATGCACTCATCCATGCCAGATTCGCGTAAGCTTACGCTTCAACCACAGGTGGCTGGCACATGGAGATGAATATAAGTCTGACATTCTCAAAACTCCAGGCATCATCTATCCAATAAACGGTGGTTTGCGCTCAGTGTCACCACCAACATTCTAAATGGAATTCTCCCTGAGCCCTCACTCTTGAACTTCCATTTTCCAGAACACAGAGGCCACACTTTAGATGATCTCAGCAGATCATTAAACCTTTTTCAACACTGAACCCATGTGCGTCTGCACACAGACCTCGAACTCACCACCTCAGCAATTTGCAACCAAGCTGCCTTGGTTTGCTGAGGAGGCCTCCTCCTTCCATTTCCAGGGAAGAGGATCTTGTGACGTCTTCTAACTCCCTCCACAAGAGCATGGAGGGAGCCCTCATTGAACCTGGGTGCAGCCTTAGTTTTTGGGGCTGCCATTCCTGCAGCAGCCAGCACCTTTAAGAGAAAAAACCTAATGCTTTTGCAAAGGGGACATGGCCCCTTTAAATTTTTACTCAAACAACGCGTCATCAGAGGCGAGAATCTGACACGCTCCAAGCAATTGCCTGGAGGGACCCGCACGTCGGCTGTAATGAGACCAATCAAGGTAAAATCTGAACTGCTGGGCGGCGGCATCCGGGAGCGGGTCCGAAAGCTGCCGAGCAGCGGGCCCGCCCGCAACCCGCCTCCATTAATAAAATCGCGGCTGTAAGTTCTCCTCAGAAAGTATTTCAATTTTAAGTTTCTTTCTACTAACTACTGTTGGGCAAACTGGTGATCCCAATTGAGGCCCAGGAGTTCAAATTTTTGTCGATCTGCCAATGGATTGAAATTGCAGTAACATCCCTTCTTAATCCCATGCTTCATATTCTCAGTAAAGTGCATGGTGAATGGATTTTGTTGGCAAATTAAAATGTGGAAAAAAGTATATTAGAAGGTGGATAACAAAATGACAGATGAACCAGTTCTCTTAGGCACAAAATATAGTATTTACAAAGATTATACGGTGTATGCCATTCGGAATTTAATTTCTGACCCACTACATGGTACAACATGACCCACTATTGTAAATATTAATACAAAAATAAATTCACTTTTCTTTCATAATTTCACAAATGTGTGTTTTACAGTTTGAATAATTATACCATTGTTGGGGATACAGTGAAACCTTAATTGGCCACATTCACATTAACTGCACTCTCAATCTCCGCAGTAATTACTAACAGGAGTCGGGCTTTAGTTTTGTGTAAACCGGCTGAGTGTTTCAATTGATGTATTGCACACTTTGAGTTCCAGGTCCAGCAATTTGTGTAGTTTTCATATGGATGTCCCATGCTTGCTAGTAATTAATACCCATACAGCTCTGATACTTAGTATTGGGTCAGGTCAACAGTGGGAATCGTGGTTTTGGGTCCCGTAGACCAGTAAGAGTTGGGCGTTTTTTATCAAGTATATTTCCTTACGTTTATTTTCATTCAAATTTTCTGGTTGTTTGCAGGGACAGTTATTTGGTTTCAAAAGAGTAATTTTCCAATTTTGCACTATAGTGGAGAGATTTGACCACCCCGAATTTCCAAAATGTACTGTCAGCTGCAAGGCTTCCTGCCAGTAGCGCAGAGTCAGAAAATTCACGGCACAGAGCTTTGCATATCAGGAATTTGGATGTGAATTGGGCATGCTAATCTGCATGCCCAGATTACCATTATACGCTCCCATCGCACACAGCTCTGCGTCAGGATTACTCATCATTAAAATTTAAGGGGAGAAATTCAACTTGCACTGAAAATGAGCGCAATATGGGCATAGTGTGTCAGCCGTGACTCAGTGGTAGCACTCTTGCCTCTGAGTCAGAAGGTTGTGGGTTCAGGTCCCACTCTCGAGGAAACGGGTGTCAGTGACACCATTTAAAGGCAGCCTTCCTCTCTTAAAGGGGAGGTGCAGTTTCCTTTACTTAAGAGAATCAATGCAGTGTACAGTGCAAATGACAGGTAGAGCTAGTGTGGCAAAGGCTGTAGCTGTGGGAAGCCTGCTATTCTGGCGAAGCCCAGAACTCTTTCTTCTTGTTTCACTGCCTCCATTAGGTCTTTGTTGCGCTTAGTCAGGAACGTATCCATCATCGTCGATGCAGCAATGCACTGCAAATTTACTGACGTTGCTAATGTGAACTGTTGCAGCCTTGAATGACCCTGAGGCATAAACATTCAGGGCCACAGTCACCTTCAGAGCCAGAGGCTTTATTTGTGACTTGGTCCTGTGCCCTCCCCTCCTTCATCCTCTTCTCCCAGCAACTGCAGGCCTCAGAACTCTCAGTTTCTGCTCTTGCTCCTCATCATCGTCCAACGCCAATGGCAGACCGAGCAGCACGCCCATATTAGTAGAGGTTTTCCTGCAACTCCAAAAAGTATCCGTCCAAAATTTTTACACTCAGTTGCAGCAGCCAACGCAGCCAGGAAAAAGGCCTAAAAGTCCACTAGCAGTTTAGAAAGACTAACTAGAGACTTAACTGAATGCAGCTGAGGATCCCTTTAAATAAAGCTGGTGCAACCATCTTCCTGACTGTTAGCGCCAAGGATTAGATTTAAAAATGAACGTATCCAGCGCTCCCAATTCATTTTGGCAAAAAGGTTCTTAACCAGGAGCAGAACCCTAATTTTAATATATTCGTGAGGCCAATGCTGCTTTCTGGCAGCTGTCCTGGATGTCTAAAAGTAGCCTGATCCAATATTGGCGCAATTCCGACGTCGTTCGGGGGCAGGGGGTCCTGACCTGAAATTCGGAGATTGTACTTTGATTTTACATCTGAAAAATGGGTGAATGTAAATTGAATTTCTCTGCCTGTATGTCCACAGTGCTACAGTTTACAAACCTCTAATTATAGCATTATAGACAATAAGGGATATCTTTATTGTGTGATAATGTTAGCTGAAAAAGTTGGTGTGGGTGTGAAGTGGGTGTTTCTACTTTACACTCGGACTGATTTTTTTTTGCTTAGAGTAGCAAATATAGAAAGAATATACTCCTAGATGATTGGACATTTCAATATGAAGGGGCAGCAATGTGAGAATGCTATCACTTGATGGCATCCTTGCTTTAAATTGAAACAGAAACATTTGATAATCTGATACTTCTGACAGCAAATACTGTAGTTAACTTGTTGAATGTCTAATTTGTTTGGATTGATTCATATTGATTCATATTGTCCTATGTCATGTTTGGATTTTATGTAGAAGTTTTACTTTTAGGAATGTTTTGTTGAATAGATTGTGGGTAGTTGATATTTTTTCCTGGTTTTCTTTGCTTTTCTCCCATTCTTTGCGCGTGATCATACTGGGGTATAGCTTCAGAAGCATTAACTTCCCTCCAGTCCTTTTTCCAAGTACCTCTTTAGGCTGGATAGCTCTTTTTCAGCCGGCACAGACACGATGGGCCGCATGGCCGCCTTCTGTGCCGTAAGCTTCTATGACTCTATGGTTCTCTTGTGTGACCATAGATGCAATGGATAAATTTTAAGCAGGAGCACCCCTGACATACAGCTTTATGGGATGGGATCATATAATAGGAATCTGGGCATGCAGTTTAGCATACCTGACTCATGGCCACATTTTTGATACGCAGACTTGGAATACTTAATCCTAAGTGTCAGCTGGATATTCAACCGTCAAGGGTCATCACAAGTCAGTGAAAACTTATTTTTGCCAGCGACCACAGCTGTAAATTGGGCAAAAACTGACTGGGAGTTGAGGTGGTTCTCCACTCAGTTAGTGCTCCATTCAAGTTTCCACCAGTATTTTGTTGCAGTTTGATAGGCCATATAATTTAACTACATTCCAATGACATTTTAATGTCCTTTAAGCAGTTTCATAGGATATTGCTGTTTCTTTAACACATTCATAAAAAAAAATAGGAGTCCAACATTGCTCGGGCCTGATCTGTTGAGTGAGATGTATTTTAAGAGCCCTGCCTGAAGACTGCAAAGAGAATTTGCACCCCATTAGTTAATTTTTTTCTTCTGCTTTTTTTTTTCCATTTCTTCTCACGTTCACTTAGTTTTTGATGTAGCTTGTTGCAACTGTTTGGCCATGAAGATTTTGTTAAAACCTCATTAATAGTAACACAATGGGTTCTCCCCCAAAATTCCACTGCGCTTGTGCTTGTTTGGACACTCGTCCAGGCACACAACTCCTGCCTCTGGAAATCTCTACCCTCTTCCATTCACTTGGCCACCACACTCCCTGGTTTCAGGATACCTTCTGACAACTCACTTCCTTGACCGTGCCCTACAGTTTCCACCCCACCCCGCAACCCTTTCCCCTTGTCACAATATCCTTTTTCTGGTATTGTAAAATGCTGAGTCATTGTCCTACACATGAAGAATGCTATATAAATGCAAGTATTATTTTTTTGAGCAGCCTTCACATTTAGTTTTCAGTAGAAGGAGGGACATGGTAAAGAAATTCTATATATGCTTTGTTGACTGAATGAGAAAATAGGGTGGAGGGAAGAGTAGAAGAAGGCTTCTATGAACCCTAACCTAATGGTGCTCCTTCAACTTCCTCATCTCTGACACCATCTATGGCCTCCTTACAAGAGCCAGTGATTCCTCTGTATTTGGGTTTAAAGCATGTATGTTAGGGGAACTGTCTTCAGTTTGCGTTCTTTGGTTATGAGCTGTCTTCTACCAGAGTGCAACCAATTGCCATGTTGACATACAGTGATGCACAAGTGTCAGCATGAAGCCCATTGTGGATGCAAAGATATGTTTCTGTTCATTAGATGAGAGGATTCTTTTGAGTTGAATGCATGCAAGGATATCAATGACAGAGCCCCCAGATATAGGGTAGGAGGGGTAGATTTTGACTTTTGGCTATCCGACCAGGCTGTTTTGCAGCCCATTCTGGCAGCCGTGATCTTGAGCCCCTGGCCTTATTTAAATTTGGCAGACGAGCTGTGGGGAACAAAACAGGCATCCAGGCGCAGCTCGCTGGATTGAAGCCTGAAAATCGAGCCAGTGCTGCTGCCAGCAAGGTAAGTTATGGAGGGGGGTCCCAGGTAGCAGTGGACCAGATTATTTTTGTGGGCCCTGGATGAACAGTGATTTTTGGCGGTCTTGGAGATGGAGAGGATATGTATATGATAATGTTGCGATTGAATTAAATTTGGTTCACAGGGCTTTAACTCCCAGGAATGCACAAGTTTAGGTCTATTAGCTTGGGTAGAAGATGATGTGTGAAAGAAAGAGCTTGCACTTATAAAGTGCCTTTCACGACCCTAGGACATCCCAAAGCACTTTACAGCCAATGAAGTACTTTAGAAGTTGATCACTGTTGTAATGTAGGAAAGCTGGCAGCCAACTCCCCTGCTCTTCTTCGAAATAGTGCCATGGGATCTTTTGCATCCACCTGAGAGAGCAGATGGGGCCTCGGTTTAACGTCTCATCCGAAAGACGGCACCTCCGACAATGCAGTACTCCCTCAGTACTGCACTGGAGTGTCAACCTCGATTTTTGTGCTCAAATCTCCGGAGTGGGACTTGACCCCACAACCTTCTGACTCAGAGGCGAGGGTGCTGCCTACTCTATTCTAATAGCATTTAGAATTGCGTACACTCACAATACCATTTAAATTTAATGGAAGTGGGGGTTGTTAGCACATTCTACAGAGGTTTGCCATTGCCCTCGGTCACCACCACAACCTCCGTTCCCTAGCCAACGACTCCATCTGTTCCTCCCTGGCCACTGTCTGAGGCTGAACTGGACGGTTCGCAACCTCAGCGTCCTATTTGACCCTGAATTGAGCTTTTGACCACATATCCTCTCCGTCACCAAGACCGCCTACTTTGACCTCTGTAATATCGTCCGACTCCACCCCTGCCTCAGCTCATATGGTGCAGAAACCCTGATCCATGCCTCTAGACTCGACAATTCCAATGCTTTCCTGGCCGGCCTCCCACTATTTTCTTTTATTTATCCAGTATTTATTGCCCATCCCAAAGTGCTCTACCACTGGCGGCCATGTCTTAAGCTGTCTAGGCCTCAAAGTGCTAGAATTCCATCCCTAAACCTCTCCACCTCGCTACCTCTCTCTCCTTTAAGTTGCTTTTAAAACCTACCTCTTTGACCAAGCTTTTGGTCACCTGTCCTAATATTTCTTTATGCGGCTCGGTGTCAAATTTTGAAACATAGAAACATAGAAAAATAGGAGCAGGAGTAGACCATTCGGTCCTTCGAGCCTGCTCCGCCATTCAATATGATCATGGCTGATCCTCTATCTCAATACCATATTCCTGCTCTCTCCCCATACCCCTTGATGCCTTTTGTGTCTAGAAATCTATCTATCTCCTTCTTAAATATATTCAGTGACTGAGCCTCCACAGCCTTCTGTGGTAGAGAATTCCACAGGTTCACCACCCTCTGAGTGTAGAAATTTCTCCTCATCTCAGTCCTAAATGTCCTACCCCGTATCCTGAGACTGTGACCCCTCGTTCTAGACCCCCCCAGCCAGGGGAAACATCCTCCCTGCATCCAGTCTGTCTAGCCCTGTCAGAATTTTATAAGTTTCAATGAGATCCCCTCTCATTCTTCTAAACTCTAGTGAATGCAGACTGATTTTGCCTGATAACGCTCCTGTGACGTGTCTTAGGAAGTTTTTACTACATCAAAGGTGCAATATAAATGCAAGTTGTTATATTAATTTGAGCACAGTAGGAGGCCTAGCTAAACAGGCAATGCAGTTTCCCTGGCTCCTATACCAAGGTCGGTGGGGGAGGGGGGTTCTTGGTTGTGGTAGTAGTTTTGATTGGAATCTCATTTCTCAACACAGAGAGCTGAGGGAGGGACAGAGGTTAAGCTTTTGATTTCCACTTTGGATGAAAACTGAGATGAGGAGGAACTACTTCACTCAGAGGGTGGTAGGTCCATGGAATATGCTGCCACAAAAAGCTGTAGAAGCTACATCATTAAATAAATTTAAAACAGAAATAGACAGTTTCCTAGAAGTAAAGGGCATTAAGGGTTACGGGGAGCGGGCAGGAATTTGGACATGAGTCTAGGTTCGGATCGGTCATGGCCCTGTGGGTAGTGGAGCGGGCCCAGGGACCGTGTAGCCTGATTCTGCTCCTATTTCGTGTGTGCAATTCTGTTAGATGCAGGAGATGGTTCTGTGATAGTAGATAGCAGATTGGCGGTTAGGATCAGATCAGCCATGATCTTATTGAATGGCGGAGCAGGCTCGAGGGGCCGATTGGCCTACTCCTGCTCCTATTTCTTATGTTCTTATGTTAAAAAAGTTAGTCGGTTTGGGTCTGGAGCAATGACAGAGAAGTCTCGCTTACTAAATTAGTTATTAAACTGGTTATTTGGCAATAAAGGTATCCTCCTGATCATAGGGGACGTGAAGTCAGCTTATGAATTTGACCAAGGAGGCTGAACCTGTGAGAATATCCAGTGTAGACTTGAAATTTGTAACAATCACCATTTATTTAACTGCAAAGTAACAAAAATGCACTTGTAATACTGCATGATTTGAGAAATCCACTTTGTCACAGATCAATTGCATACAGAAATATTTTGTGATTTGCTACAATATAATTTACGTGTCTGCATTTTAGACGCATGTATATTTCTGGAGAATACATACATTATCAATGTCACTTAGATTCAACTAGCATTAATAATATGCCTTTCACAGATTGAATAGCGAAATAAGTAATGTAATTTACTATTGAAATACAGAAAGTAATGGTAATAGACAGATCGTGACACAAAGGGAAATGATTAACCATTGAAGTACTTGAATTTCAAAAAATACCATTGAAAATGATTTCCAGACTGGGTTTCGCTGAATCAGATTGAGAAGGTTAGTTGTTAATGGTGAATACTTATGAAACAGTAAATGTCAAGTACCAAAATACATTTTTGCATGAATATTTTCTGCAAAAATGCACACTTAAAAATCCTGATATTACACAGAGGGACAACGGAATGTTAAATTGACAGTATGACAACAGAGCTTTTTAAAAAGAAAATCTAAGGTTAACATTGTGTAAAAATCCAGATAATCATTTCTGGAAAAGTATTTTATCAGAAGACCAATTTGCATCTTTGTCACCTGGGTGCATATCGTAAACTTGAAGGTTTTTGTTTCAAGCAAATGACATTTAGATGACAACAACACAGCAGTTTGCTGGTCAGAACTGTATGTTTCTTAATGTAACAATAGCTACCCTTTCATTAGATAGTTGTCCTTTCTCTTTTTTGAATTTGTTCTGTTAACTAAATTGTGTTGCTCATCACTCAGAGTAGAACATAGATCATCAACTCACAATTCCATATTTTCAAACTGATATGTATCATGAATGGACAATTAGAAACCCTGAGAATGATGAGTGCATGAGGTCAGAAGAATATAAACCATTAGACTCTTCTGTAGGTAACTGTACATAGACTTGGTCATTTTCATGTAGATATATTGTAGCACTTCCTGAGACCTGATCAACATAACCTTCTGTATAGTCATCATATGAGTACATCACAGACTCGTCATTTTTGTATAATCCAACCCAAACATTTGCTCCCTTGACTTGTATGTGATAAGTAAATTGATAGATGCCAGATATTTCACAGGTAAAAATCCCAGTTGATGGATCATAGTTGCTATTTGAATTGGTCAGTAATTTGTCAAATGCTATTGGTTGCCCAGCTGGGTAATATGAACTGGAAAGAATGGCTGTAAAAGCTGGATATGGACTGAGTAATCCAGCTGCGGGCTCTCCTGATTTGATGTAGCCATTATAATCATATTTGCCTGGGGACATAATTAATTCTGCTGGTGGGCCTGGTGGTCCAGGAAGGCCTGGTTGGCCTGGAGGGCCTGGTGGTCCTTCTAGTCCAGGTGCACCAGGTGATCCGCTTGTCATTTTCCCATAATAATTTCCAGTAGGACCTGGTGGACCAGGAGGTCCTGGATCTCCTTTTTCTCCAGGAAACCCTGGAGCACCTTGAGAGCCAGGTGCACCTCTTGGACCAGAGGATCCTGCAGATCCTCTTGTTCCTGCTTCACCAGGATACCCTGGTGGTCCATGAAGACCTGGAGGGCCAGGGCTTCCTGATTTACCAGGTGAACCAGCAGGTCCCATACTACCTTTGGAACCGGGTTGTCCTCGTTGTCCTCCTTGGCCTGGTGTACCTGGCTGTCCTGGAGATCCTGATTTTCCTGGGGCACCACCAGGTCCTGGTAGACCCTTTGACCCTGGATATCCACTCTGACCAGTAGATCCTGTTTGACCTTTTTCACCTGGTGCACCACTTGTACCTGGCGAGCCTCTTGGACCTTGTGGTCCGGATAGACCTGGTGACCCTATAGATCCAGGAGTTCCAGGTGCCCCAGTTGCTCCTGCCTCACCTTTTTCTCCCGGGTAACCAGCATGGCCTATAGAACCAGGCTCTCCTTTGAGTCCTGGTAAACCTGATTTTCCAAAACCAGGTATTCCAGGTGCTCCTGGTAAACCTTGTGAACCAGGAGAACCCTTACTTCCAGGAGCTCCTGATGGCCCTGGTGCACCTTCTGCTCCAGGCTTTCCCCTTCCAGATAGACCAGGATTTCCTGCTGGTCCTTTTGGGCCTGGTGCACCTGAATATCCTGGTTGGCCTGCTGGGCCCATTGCCCCTTTCTCACCCGGTGGGCCAGGACGACCAGGGGCGCCAGCACTTCCTATTCCTGCTGCTCCAGCTGGTCCAGCTGGTCCTTGTGGCCCTGTTGCCCCTCTGTTACCAGGACGCCCTGAAATTCCCATTCCCCTTTCTCCTTTTGCTCCAGGAAGGCCCAAGTGTCCTGGCATTCCTTTGTCTCCAGGTTGACCTGTTGCTCCTGAAGGGCCCGATGCCCCTTGAGGACCTGGTTTACCAGCAATAGACAACCCTGCAGGCCCAGGGTATCCTGGAGCACCTGAACTGCCTCTGGGTCCTGGCATTCCTCGAGTTCCTCGGTCACCTTTTTCTCCTGGAGCTCCTCTTTCACCCGACTTTCCTGGTGCTCCTGGAATGCCTGGTTTTCCCATAGCTGACAATCCTGGTGCTCCTGGCATTCCAGGCTTGCCAGGGCCTCCTGGCATCCCAATGCCTGTTTTTCCGGGGGCTCCTGGTGGGCCTCGTGGTCCAGGTGGACCTGGTGACCCAGGCTCTCCTCCTACATCTATAATTAAAAAGTTAAGTGTAGTTTAGATTATGATATTTTGACATGTGTTCCATTAAACAATCTAATAATATCCCCTGATTTTGTGGGTGTACAACACAGAGAAGTGCTATAAAGTATTTTAACTGCAAAATAATTTATTTAGAAATGATAATGAAAATTAGGCAGTTTCTATAAAGGGTGGTCTGGTCGATCTGCAACTCCAGTTTTACGCCTGGGTTGCAAGTTTGAAAATCTACTCCAATTAGGTGAAGGAATCTTATTGAGAGCAGAGATTTTAGCTTCCAGATTTGTTCTACTACTTGAGAGGTTTTTTGATGGTTAACTTCTTCATATGTACAAAACTTGCATGTTGCTCACCTCTGCTTTCATCATTGTCTTCTTGCCCATTATCTTCAGAGTTCTGAGAATCATATCCTTTTACATTATAATCTGTTTTGGGAAGGACAACAAAAAAGTTTTTTGTAGTAGGACAATAAAGGTAAACAGTAAAGAATGCTGCATTTTGCAAAACTCAGTGACTTCTATAAACAAAGAAGGAACTTGCATTTATATAGCACCTTTCATATCCCAGGATGTCCCAAAGTGCTTCACAGCCAATGAATTACTTTTGAGGTCTAGTTACTGTTGTGTTGTAGGGAAATGTGGCAGCCAGTTAGCATATAGTAAGGTCCTACAAACAGCAATTCAGTGACTGGCGAGTTAATCTGTTCTTGGTGTTGTTGCTTGAGAATGAATGTTGGGTTAGACATTGGAAAAACTCCCTGCTCCTCTTCACAAAGTCCTATGGGATCTTTTATATCTGCCTGAATAGGCACATAGGACCTTGATTTAATAACTTCAAATGAAAACTGGCAACTCCGGCAATGCAGCATGCCCTCAATACTACACTGAAATGCCAGCTTAGATTTGTACTCAAGTTCTGCATGGGATTGAACCCTCAACCTTCTGGCTGGAACATGTTCAGCAAAATAATAAGTGGCAATCTCAACTCTGCTTTAGTTTGTGGAATAACTGTTTGGTAAATTATATTCAGGTGAGACAAGAAGAGGTATCCTCAGAATAATACCTCAAAAAAGTTTTAAATAAGGCTTCTCTGATGATTCAGTAATTGTATCTTGTGAGTAGGTGTGCTTTACATATCATAA
Organism: Squalus acanthias; assembly: GCA_030390025.1. Lineage (NCBI taxonomy): Eukaryota > Metazoa > Chordata > Chondrichthyes > Squaliformes > Squalidae > Squalus > Squalus acanthias. Next base: position 85,880,683 of record CM059433.1, read on the forward strand.
ATGCCCCACATTCAATTTGCAGTCTGTGCTGAGTTAGCTAATATTAAGTTAGGCAGTGGGAGGGGCACTACAACTGACCTTTCACTCCGAGCAAATAACCCAGGGTTCCGAATCCAGATCACTTTTTGTAGGAAAAAAAAGTAATAGTAACAAAGTTCAGGCAGCATCACCTTAGTACATAGAATAGAATGTAGCATAAATATTTCAATTTTTCGCCTTCTGCACAGAGCTTTGTGCTGCTAATAGCACTAATTGGAAATTCAGGTAGGAGTGATAATTAGTGCCCGGCGTTTTAAGGGGGCACAATGACCTCTGCATCTGAATTCTCAATATGCGCATCCTGCACACAAAAGCTGTGTTCTGGAAGGACTGTCATAAAATTTACTCTAACATTTTTATCAGATGCTAATTTTTGACTAGTCCACAAACTTATGACCTCCTGGGGTTAATAATATGATGGCAGGTGCCACAATTTATTGTCCACGATGGCATGACAAAGAACTTTCATTTATGTAGCATCTTTCATGACCTCCGGACGTCCTAAAGTGGTTCACGGCCAGCTAATTAGTTTTGAAGTGTAGTCACTGTTGTAATGTGGACAGCCAATTTGCACACAGTAAGGTCCCACAAACAGATAAATGACCAAAGGTGTGTTGGTTGAGGAATAAATATTGGCCAGAACTCCCCTGCTCTTATTCAGATAGTGCCATGGTTTTTTTTATGTCCACCTGAGAGGGAAGATCTCATCTGAAAGACAGCACCTCCGACAGTGCAGCACTCCTTCAGTACTTAAGTGTCAGCCAAGATAATGTGCTCAAGTCTCTAGAGTGGGGTTTGAACCCATGACTGTCTGACTCAGAGGCGAGAGTGCTACCACTGAGCCAAGGCTGACACCTAGAGGCCTACAATGCACTCAATAGGTTCAGGGAGCCCCAGTGTGGCTGAGCAGCAGGGAGTCCATGTGAAGACTGTGTGCAAGCTTCATTAAAACTGCAAACAATGTTGTGACATGAGCAGCCGTTCCCAACAAGTGCTGAATGGTAAGTCAGTTGAAAAAAAAATTGCTTAGCTTGGCTTTTATTCTATGCTTAGGCTTCTCTTTTTGTTGCTGAAAGTATCAGCTCTGCACAAACTGCTCACGCACAGAATTCTGGCCTCCCACTGCCACTCAGCACCTCGTTTGCTGTTTGACAGAACTGCCAGAAAAATTATTTCTATCTGCTGATCTCGCATTGTCGTCCAGATTCAACTCATTTTGGCTCAGGTGGATGGAGAATTTACAGCCCCTTTAGTGTTTTCAGTCAAGTTGGCATATATTCAATAAAAACTTCCTATTTAAGTGCAAAAGGATTTAACCCAAAATACATTACAAACGTGAACTTGGCAGGCTGAAATTTGCTGCAAGTATGGCAGTTGGTTATCAAGTTCTACAGTGGTGTTTTCAACACAGTTACGTAAAGGTCATTTCAAAGTTTTGACTATCACTTAAAGTTATAATTAATGTCAGAGTTTAAATACCCACTTTTTTGGCTGAAAACAAGATATTTTAAAACCAGTCAAAATCTCTATTTTCTGTTTAATGTTCCTGGTTCTCCCTAATACATGTTTATGTCTTTAGTTTGGAAAGACCATTAGCTGCCAAAGGGAAAGGTAGCTATTGTGTATTTCTGTCTCATACGGTAACCTTCAGGTTGATTTCTTCTTGTTTTAAAATTAACTAATTCATTGTGCAAACTCTAGTAAAAGTTGAGTGTTCACCTTTACATTTGCAACATCAGAGAAGATATTTGATAATTCAGAAACAAAAGGGACTATTTTGTACTTCCGTCCTAAAATGGGTATGACACATAAAATGGGTGCGTCTGTGGTACGTTGGCAGTAAAAGGGGGTTTGGGGGCTGGCAGTGGGGATAAATTTGAAGGGATGTTAACAGTTCTCCAAGGGGGTCAATGTTGGTCAATGTTGGGATCCTCGCTCTCCTCAATATCTATCTTATCTTAGCTTATTCTATCTATAAATGATCTGGATTTGACTATAGTGGGCATCAATATCATAGTTTGTAGTCAACACAGAAATAGAGAGTGTAACTAACTGAGAAGAGGACTGTAAGTAACTTAAGGAAACATAGACAGGTTAGTAGATTGGATAGCTACACGTCAGGTCAAATGTAATGCAAAGATATGTGAAGTGATACATTTTGAGAAGAAGAACAAGGAGAGAACGAATAGAGAAAATGGTGAAGCTTTAAATGAAATGTAGGAGCAGAGAAACCTCGAGGTGCAGATGCACAAATCTTTAAAAGTAGGATGACAAGTTGATAAAGCTGGTTTAATTAAAGCATATGGGATACTTTATTTTATAAATAAAGGCACAGAATATAAAAGCAAAATGGTAATGCTAAAACTGTACAACTCATTAGTTAGGCTGCAGTTAGAATATTGTGTCCAGTTTTGGGTGTCTTACTAAAGGAAGTATGTCAAGGAAACTAAAATGATACCAGGGAAGATACCAAGGCCTAAGGAAACTGGGACTCTTCATTAGAACAGAAAAAAAGGTTAAAAGGAGATCTGAAAGAGGTGGTCAAAATGATGAAGGGTTTTGTCAAGATAAATCAGAAAAAAATATTTCCACTGGTTGGTGAATTGATCACTCGAGATTAAAAGAATAAAGGGAGAGGTTCAGGTAATTGTTTTTATGCAGAAGGTTTTTAGGACATAAATGCCCTACCAGAAACAATGGTGGAAGCAGAATCTATAATAGCTTTTAAAAGAGAAGTGTATAAATATTTGAAAAAGAAAACTATTGAAAGGATATTGGGAACTGAGTGGCTAACTATTTCAGAGACAGTACAGGTGCAATGGACTGAATGGCCTCCTATGCTGTAATACTTTATGATTCTACTATATAGCCAAACAGTAGAGTACAGGTTAAACTACATAATGCTCTCGTCAGACCACACCCCGAGTAATGTGTCTAGTTGTGGTCATTGAGACACAGGGGGCACATTCAGTCCCTGGAGGTGACACACAGAAGTGCCACAGGGCTGATTCCTAGCATTTATGGACTAAGGTCTGAAGAAATCCTGGAGAAACTTGTCCATTTCAGCCTTGAAAGGAGATGATTAAAAAAATTATCCTATAGAGGTACAGAAGGTAAGTAAGCGTTATAAAGGTAAATCCAAAAAATTACTTCAAACTGAACCATTAGAGTAGGACACAGGGACACCAGTTCAAACTACAAGCTCTGCTTCATTCAAAGAGTGTTCTGCATATGAAATTACTTCTGAGTAAAGTACTAGAGGTAAAAATCCTGGAATCTTAAGAAACAATTGAATGCTATGGTGGGGCAGTGTGGTGCTTTCTATATGGATGAGCGAAGACAGGACTTTTAATCTGGATTGATTTTGTGGGGAGGGCTGTTCTTAGCGCTGTTGCCTCATTTGTTTACAAGTTCTAAAGCAAAACACCATTAACTGTTCGCATCAGCAACTTCAGATATTAATAAATTAATACAAACATGGATTTAAACTTTACCTGGTGGCCACTTAATATTCCATGCTGCATGCCTATATGGCCCATGAAAATAAAAGGCTTGGGTAGCCCTGGTCTATAATGATCCAGTGACTATTATTTATACAATTGTAATATAGAGGTGCAGAAACTGCATTTTAAATGTTGAAAACTGCAGAGAGAACACATTGCTCATATTTTAAACTATGACTGATATATTATGGAACAGAATCTTTACTATTATCTTACAATTAGCCTACACTTAAGTATGGCAGATCAGAGTATAATAAAGGAAAATATATGTAAGAATTTTGACTAGCGAAAAGTGGTCTGTGATATTAGGGTACATATACCTTAAAGGTTATTGGGTTTCCTAAGTCCTATACATTTATCAACAGTGCTTGAAGAGGTTGATACGTTTTTATAGATTTTATAATATGACCATTTATTTCGGCTATTCATATCTATAATATCTATAATTTGTGGTCAGCGGCGAAGCAAAGGCATTCGTCGCTAGCCCCGAAGAAAGCTGCCCACAAAGATCTCACGATCTCTGTGGCGAGAAGTTTGGCTTTTTCGACATTAAATTGAGATCAGTGCAGTGTAGTGTGACGTCAACAAGCTGTCTAAGCAGCCAATCACAATACAGAATCCTCACAGACAGGCAACCAGGAAGTGAAGGAGCTCCTATTATTTTGACTTTTAAAAAATGTTATAGAGAGCAAAACAAAGATTGGGGCTCTCACATGGGGAAAAGGTAAACCTGAAGCTCGAGGAACAGCACCTCATCTTTCGTTTAGGCACGCTACAGCCCTCTGGACTCAATATCGAGTTCAACAATTTTAGATCATAACCTCAGCTCCAATCACATTTATATTTTATTTTATCTACCCTTTTATTTGTCCCCCCCACCTTTTTTTTCCTCCTAGAAGCTGGCAGCTGTCCTTCATTCTGCCAGTAGATTTCACACTTCATTCAGCCTTAATCTGTCACATTAACACCACCTCTAGCCTTGCATATCTCTTAATGTCTCTTAATGTCTCTTCATCTCCTCCTTTGTTCCTTTATCCCCTCCCCCTTTTCCCAGCTTTACCCTGGCCTTAAATCTATTTGATTTCCAGCTCTTCCCAGTTCTGATGAAAGGTCATCGACCTGAAACGTCAACTCTCTTTCTCTCTCCACGGATGCTGCCTGGCCTGCTGAGTTTTTCCAGCGTTTTCTGTTGTTATTTAAAAAAATGTAAGTTTATTTCAAAATTTCTTCAAAATTGTCATTTTTATTTAAATTGAAAATTGACACTCCACAAAATTAAAATTGTTTTAGGGCCATAACGTTTGTTTAGCAGTCAATACGCTGTTAAAACCTCAATTACACCTAATCCAACAAGGTTTAACTTTTAATGGGGTATTTAACAGCGGTATTACTGCGGAAAAGCCGAAGTTTTCATCGGTTTCACTGATTTCACTGATTTCATTGATTACACTGATTGCCGGCTATGGTTGGGGGAGGGGCACAGCGCAGCCAGAGTCGGAGCAGTGAATAACTGACCACAGGATTTCTGCGTCAGGATGTGCACACGCTAAATCCTGAAGTTGTGGTCAGTGCAAAGGGGTAATAACAGGGAACACTTTCGTTTGCTGTTACTACCCACCGCAAATTCTGGGCCAATACTAACCAGGAACTGTAGAAGTTTACAGTACAACAGGAGGCCATTTGGCCCATTGTGTTTGTACCAGGTCCTTGCTAGAAGATTTGTATATTTTGCAGAGCCACCTAAATATCTATTGGCAACTTTTTGCTCCGACTGTTAATAGTCCTATTCATATTAGATGATTCTAAACTGGACCGACTTGTGTTAGCCATTTGGTTTTAGTTATTCATGGTTAATTCAAGTCTGATCATTTAGTTGTAAATTGCTGTCACATTTAGGCAGAATATGCAGTTTATCCCAGTTGCACTCGATATTATGTTAGTTTATCTCTGACATTATTGTCTTGAAAATCAATTCTTTGAATATTAGTGTACAAACTAAAATAAACTGGTTAATGCATTCTTTGATATAGTAGAGAAGACAATGGCATGCAAACACCTAGAAAGAATGAACTTATATTTAAATAGCGCCTTTCATGGCCTCAGGACATCCTAAAATACTTCACAACCAATTAAGTACTTGTAATGTAAAGAAATGCAGCATCCAATTTTCACACAGCAAGCTGCCATAAACAGGAATGAGATAAATGGCCAGATAATCTGTTTTAGTGGTCCTGGTTGAGAGATAAATATTGGCCAAAATACCAGGCGAATCCCACTGCTCTTCTTCAAATAGTGCCATGGAATCTTTTCCATTAACCTGAGAGGGCAGGCAGGTTAATGCCTTATCCAAAGGACTGCACTTTTGACAATGCAGCACTCCCTCAGCACTGCACTGAAGTGTAAACCCAGATTATGCACTTAAGCCCTGGAGTGAGGCTTGAACCCATGACCTTCTGACTCAGAGGCTAGGTTGCTGTCACTGAGCCAAGTCTGACACTTAAATGTTTGTTTGGTAATATTCACAATACATATTTGAAGTCATATGTCTTGTATTGCTGCAACATATTAAACTTAATTGAAATTCAGCATGGTCATATTTAATACAGCTTTTAGCTGGTCTTGAAGTTGATTACACATTTCTGTTTACTGACTATTGCTGATGAATACAATGGAAAGTGAGCACAGTACGCTTACTATACAAAAGGAAACTGCACTAGAAACCCATATATTTTTAGCCCTCATTTCAATACTTTCCAAATTCTAGTATGAATATCAATGCATAATTGAGGAGTCAACTTTCACTAAAGAATTAGAGAGAGATTTCACAAAGGTTAAAAGTGAAAATCTCCAGAAATATATTTTCCAGGAAACATTGTAAAGTTGCCCTTTAATAAGTGAATGCCTTTCCTCGTGCTTCCCATATGATAGTTCTGCTTCCCATATGATAGTTCTGCTCTCTACATGTTGCCAAGTCAACAATGGATGCTTATTCAGGGAATGCTATTGGGAATGCAGGATCATGGCAGCCTCTCTTGCAGCATGAAACTCGTCTAGTTTCATATTACAGATTATTGAAGGTTTTTTTGTTAATTGCAACAACAAAAATTGACAACCAATGTCGTAGCTTTGATAAGTATGATAGTCGCAAACCAAGTTTTAAATTGACGTCTACTGGTGATATAATAGTAGGATTAGTGAATATGGGTAATTATTGTCTTTGTAACTTTTACAAAATGAGCAGGATTGATTTTGCACATCTTATAGAGGCTGTACCCACTCCTTATTTAAAATTCTATATCCTATACAAATTGAGCCGTTACGTATAGTTAACCACTTTTTACAGCTTTCAGTATTTTCTTAACTACCTTGGTAAGGAATTGCACGCATTCTTTGTAAATTATTAAATAGCAAATTCAGATTTAATCAGAAAATTCTCTAAATTAGTTAAATACTTATGTTTTAAGGATGTTAAGATTCAGAATTATATTACTTACATAACTTGTCTAAGCACTTTATAGTGTCTTTGCATGCACGCATTTACATTGCTACTCTCACCATGCACTACACCTTGCAATATGGCAGCAGTGTTTGTCTAATATGTTCTTAAAGAATATAAAATACTCACAGATGTTAAGTACATGCCACGTTGATTTTTAAATAAGTTATGGTCTAGACATAGGTATAGTGCAGGAGTGCATTCATGTGCTGGCACTCAGTGCTACAAAGCCAAGGGTGCAGGTTCTTGTCTGCAGTTCTACACTTTTTTTATTTCTTGATCTCACTGGAGCTATCTGACGATGACATAAGATATGTCTGAGAAAAACTACAGGGAAAATCAACATAATGCCCCCTAAACTGACCAGTACAAAGGCTAAGTTTGATTGTTTCCCCAGTTGGCAGAGGAGTAGCTTTGTGATTTAAAGGACAAAAAATAAAAACTGGGTGTGGGAAATACAAATTTAAAAAAGAACTGTTCAGGCTTACCTGACTAGAGTTGTCTGTCTTACGTTTCATATAATTTAATATAAGCAGAAATTTCAGATGAAATCTTTAAACTTACCTCCTTGGCTTTTTATATTTTTGCGCATATAGGCATATCTATTAAATCCTGTTCCGTAGACCAGTGTCACAGATAGTAACAGCAGAAGAGCACAGATTTGTTTTGAATCCATGTTTGATGTTCAAATCTGTAAAGCATCAATAGAAACTATTAGAAACATTGGCAGAAAAATGTGATTTTATTAAGTCAATAGAATTGTTAGTAAACACCATCAAGATAAGATTATTGCAAGGTTTAGGATATTTTACACTCTGTGGTATAATTCTAAACAATAATGATTTTAAACATACCTGAGAAGCTTTTATAATTAATTACCAGTTACAGACACAAGTGTTTTGCTCCATAATACTGTGGCAGACCGATTTATAAAGTCTGCAAACTACAACTGAAGAGGATGACAAAATTTGACAGAAAAGAGTGAAGAAAATAGAGTAGATCAAATACACTACAAGCAGAATGAGTCCTCCTTGCTCATGAATCTTTGTTGCATGCTAACAGGATTAATTATAAATGGAAGGTCCAACATACCAGCATAATTTGCTTCCACAGTCAATGTAGTATCCCAAATGGATTATCCTCTGAAATTGTGGAGTGTCAACTGGAGCAATGCTTCCAAAATGATGCATGCTGCTCTATTTATATAGGAAAGAGTTCTTGACATATCGCTAAATTTGACAGCTCCTCCCTTTTAAAAGTGCAAGTGCTAATTATGGAATATTTTTTTTTCTAACATGGAAAAGTTAAATCAGGTTAGTGGATTTCTTGTGGTTGGAGCTGCCTTACCGCCTTTGGCATTGGTCTCCACCTCATGCAGACAGTTACAAATCCAAATGTACAACAGAGCTTCCAAAGCAAATCCTGATTGTTTTTTTAAAGAAAATAGTATTTTTTATTCAAACCTACCATAAACTAAAGTTGTAAAAATATATTTTACTCAAATCACAGATACTGTGATAAAGATATTCAGGTTTTCAAATTGCATTTTTTCTCCTGATTTATATAAGTAGGATCTAAAGAGTCTTTGTTTCTTAAACAATTTAACTATTTATTATGAAGAGATCCAGGTAAACGGCAGTAAATTGGCAAATTTAATTTCAGTATAAATAAGTGTGAGGTGATGCATTTTGGTAGGAAAACAAGGAAGTCACATACTCATTGGAAAATAAGAGTCTAAATGGGGTAGAGGAGCAAAGGGATCTGGGGGTACAGATTCTACAAATCACTAAAAGTAGCGACGCAGGTTAATGAGGCCCTAAACAAATCAAACCAAGTACTAGTGGTCATTTCCCGAGGGATAGAATTAAAAAGCAAAGCTATGTTAAACTTGTATAGAACCTTGGTTATTCCACACTTGGAGTTCTGTACACAGTTCTGTTCTCCATATTATAAAAAGATGTAGAGGAACTGGAGAAGGTGCAAAAAAGATTTACAAGGATTTACCAGAACTGAGAGGTTATTCTTATCAGTAAGGATTGAACAGACTGGGTCCCTTTTCTCTCGAAAAGAGAAGACTGAGGAGTGACCTGATCAAGGTATTTTAAGATTATGAAAAGGTTTGATAGAGTAAACCAAAATTAAGGGCCATAACAATAAGATAGTCACTAATAAATCCAACAGGAAATTCAGTAGAAACTTCTTTACCCAGTGAGTGATTAGAATGTGGAACTCGCTACCACAAGGTATTTTTGAGGTGAATAACATAGATACATTTAAGGGAAAGCTGGATAAACACATGAGGGAGAAAGGAATAGAAGGTTATAATGATAGAGGTAGATGAAAACGGGTGGGAGGAAGCTCGTGTGGAGCATTAACTCCGGCATGGTTTAGTTGGGCTGAATGGCTTGTTTCTGTGCTGTAAATTCCATGTCATTCTGTGTAATTTATTGTAACACATTAGTATCCACCTGCTGCTTTCTGAAAATCACTTTCTCCACAAATTTTAACCAATGATAGACAATGCAAAACCTTTCTCTCCCTGTGATATTTTTCTCCGCTGTCCTCTCTCAAGGCGTTGATGCCTAAATGGGGGGTGCTGCTTCACCTGTGCTGAATGCCTCTAGTACCTTGTCCAAATGCCATTGAAAATGAAGGGTTGAAATTCTTGTGTGTGCTAGTTTAACAAGATATTGAACTGCAAATAGCACCAGAGGAATTTCAACCCCTGGGTTTCAGCAAGCTATTTGACCATAGGGTGCATTCATTACACGTGATTACAGCCTAATCCTGACCTCACCCAACATCTACACTTGTGCACTCCAGCAAGCACCCGCGGATAGCATAGATTGCAATCAGGAGTGAGAACGCATGAATTTTCCCCTCCCTGTGTCTGGTTTGCAGGAACTAATTGTAGCACTTTCCCACCAACCTAGCTGAGCTTGAGTAACACAGCACAGTCTGGGTATTGAACTGTTGAACTGGGACCTTCGCTGAACTATTACCAGCTCATGCAGCTTTAAAGCTTGAAGAAGCTTTGTGAAAACATTATTAATGAACTTCAATTAAGAAACCTCTGAAGCAAAAATTAAAATATTTTTCCTGATTAGCAATACTAAGCTGTATTCCAGAATTTTTGGTTAGTTTTTTCTAGTATAAGTATGAAGTTACTATAGCTGATAAATGTATGAAAAACTAACCTCTCCTCTTTAAATCTTAAACATACGAATGTTGCTGGCAGTCCATGTTTCTGTTGGGTAAGATTTGCAAGAATGTCACCCATTGAAATAATGCCACTATTATTTTTATCTACATTTACCTTCAGTTTACCCCAATGTGAGAATAAACTTGAAAGAATGATGAATAATATGGCTTAAACTGTGCAATTCTGGATGGGCTGAATGTATATTGTTTGTAGTAACATTGAAAGCGAATAAACTTTTTCTTATATAGTTATCAAAACCCCACGATTGTATTGATCAGAAAGTTAATTCCCGGGTCTTTCTTATTTATCATTTGCAATATATTTTTACATTAAGATTGTATACGGCTATTTCATTCCAGTCTAGTGTATTACTGGGCAATGTTGGTGCACTACAGTATATGAGATGTTGCTACTGTGTTGTAGCATCCTTCATTCCACTTGTTTTTACAGGTTGCCTAACATTGTATCTTTGAATACACTATGTTTCTCTCTCAGGACAGGAAGAAGGGTGAAATTATTTTGTTGGAAGTACTTCAAGTAACAGCACCACATCTTAAGAAGAGATAGGTACAAGGAAATACTGAGACATGTTGCAAAGATTTTCAGTATTGATCTATGTGATAAAAAGGCAGACTGTTGTAGCAAATTAGTGAAGCATTTATCAGAACACAAATGTAATTTGAAATGGTGCTAAAATGCTACATTGGGGTAAATTGAAGGCAGTAAATATATGAAAATGTGGATAAATAGAAATGGTAGATGTGCTTGTCATCAAACACAAAATATAGTTTTTGCAAAAATTATATTATGTATCCCATTCAGAACTTAATTTCTTGACTCAGTCAGTTTGCAGATATAATTTAGTTCAAAACCTCTCAGCTTATTATGGTGCGTATCTATATTATTGTTTAATTAAATGTGTAATTGTTGGTATTATTCTAGTTCATGTTTTAAATAAAGAAATGTTTGTATTTTTTTCTATTAATATTTTGTGGTTGTTTTCATGGTCAGTTGATTTCATGACATCTGATATCCAGAATGTTTCGACACCCTACAATTATAGTGTTACATACTTTATGACTAAATATTCCAAAAATGAGGGATGCCAAATTTAACTCCTGTAATGTAAGAAAGACAACACTTGATGGTGCCCTTGTTTTAAAATAAACTGAAAATTGCATAAGTTAACATTTTCCAGCATGTTATACTAAATTTATTTTAAAAAAGGGTCTATGATTCTAAGAGCATTGTTGCTTAGTAGATAACCCTCAATCAGTTCAGACATTTAACTAAAATTGAAGCAGTATTGGTTCTGATCAGACAAGAATGCAGAATATTGCAACATATGTTCTCTCCCATCCAGTTCTGTCTGAAAATTGCTGGTTTCTTCCCAACAGTTTCACCATTTTAGTCAAGACAACATAAAAATCATAGGAGAGAAAAGGATTGATTGGAACATAGGAACAGGAGTTGGCCATTCAGCCCCTCGAGCCTGTTCCACCATTCAATCAGATCATGGCTGATCTTCACCTCAACTTCATTTACCTGCCTTTGAACCCTATCCCTTCATAACCTTGACTAACAAAAATATATCTATCTCAGTCTTCAAAAATGGAATTGACCCAGCATTCTCAGCCTTTTGGGGGAGAGAGTTCAGATTTCCACAACCCTCTGAGTAAAACAAAATCTTTTGAGTAGTAAGTTGTGGGACCTTAAGCGTAACTTGTGGTCCTTATCCTGCAACTGCCTCAACTTATGATGAAAAAAGCACTTTGGCTGCCTCAGGTATGCTGTTTCATGTTGCATTCAGAGAATGTTTAACGGTTCTGCCGTAACCTCTCATGACGTGGTTTCTAGCTTGATTGTTACCGATAGCTTATGAACATATAAGTTTATTCAATAACTAAAGGTGAATGAGTAATCTTCAGCAGCATGTGTTTTTTTGATTAAAAACAGTGAATGGTGCAGGTGAATAACATTCAAATGGATTGTTTTGGCAGAGGTTAAATTTCGGTGTTACTTTAACACAAATCTATACCCGCTACCTATTTGCTTATAGATGCTTGAGTCCTTACAAAAATATAATGTTAAGTCAGTGAAGGCAAGGAAAACAAGAAAGAACTTGGATTTACAGAACGGCCAAGATGTGATTTTGTGACCGTAAATAAGTTTATTCTGCTAAATTGTCATCTTAACGATAGAACTTGCATTTATCTAGGCCAGGAGTTCCTATGGCGGGGGGGAGGGGTGGTGTTCGCCGGTGGGAGATCGTCAGAACCTCTGGAGAAACAGAATAAGCAGCTACAGACGGTCATTTATGGAGCTTTTGTCCAGGGTTTAGGCTGACGTTATGGTGGGAGATCGGGAGAGGGCAACAATGCCGTATCACACCCAGTTGAGTCATTCATGGGCAATCGCGGTTGCTAACTTGCACTTAGCAAAGTCCCGCAAATGAATCTGTTTTTGCTGGTGTTGATTAAGGGAGAAATGTTAGCCAGGAAACAGGGAGAACTCAGTGTTTTTTTCTATAGTTCCACGGTGAACAGGCAGATGGCATCTTCGTTTAACATCCCATCCAAAAGACAGCACTTGCTCAATACGGCATTGATTATATGCTCAAATCCTGTAGTGGGGCTCAAACCTGAAACCTTCTGACTCAAAGGGGAGAATGCGACCCACTGATCCAATCTGATGGTTTACAGTCCAAATAACTGTTGTTTGAGATCATTGGAAATAAATGTGAAATTACACATGTTTAAAATGTTTGTTATTTGGCACGAGAACTATTACAGCTAAAGTGCCCTGGCAATTTAAAAATACAAAATGTTTTTTTAAAGTTTGCTCACTATGTTTTTAACTTTTTACAGATGCCACCTATTTTTAAACCAAGTTGTTTGAGTTGGTGGTTAGAACATAGGAAAGTTAGGAACAAGAAAAGCACATTTGGCCTAAAATGCACACCCCTTTTAGTTAATCTTGGCCCCATCTCCCTGCCTTCTATCCTTTCTTTCATCCTCTCTTTCTCCAGAACATATTCAGTTGTCGATTGAACCCAATTATAGTGTTTGCTTCAAGTACTTTCCCTAGTAATGTACTCCAAATGCCGATTACCCTTGTGTGAAATAGTTCTGCCTAAATTCTCTATTTTCTCCGCATTTTTAAACTACATTGTGAGTCTTTTTAACCTTTTCTCAGTGTGAAAATTTGTCCTGTTTCACTTCACTCTCCATCCTTCGTTTTGAAAATGTCTTTAGGCCTTCTGAAACATTCTTCATAATTGCAAAAACTGAGGGTTGATTTTCCTCTGGCCCCAGTGGGTGATTTACAGTCGCAGCATACTGGAGGTGTGCCAGGCCTGTGTGGGGAAAAGTCCCTCAACTATTCCTGGCTCAGGCCAGTTGCCTCCTGGCTCAAACCCGGGTAGTGTACTGGTGGCAGAGATCGAATGCAATGTTCCCCAGGTGCCGTGAAGAGAAAGTCTGGTATCATCCTGGTTAAGCATATGGAAATATTTTAAGGGCAATAATGTCCTTCGTGTGGTGACCAGTACTGTGCACAATACTTCAGAGAGGGTGTAACCAGTGCTTTACCTGGTGGCAACATCATCTCTTTTGATTTGTATTCTAGCCGTTTGTCAATGCAAACCAGTACCTGGTTTGCCATTTTACCATATTTCTGGTATATTATTTGTATTCCCTTACAGCTTGAAAATTCACCATACATGATTACTCTATTTCCTGTTTTTAAACCAATATTTCATTGATCACTGATTCCATGATACTTTACCATGGCCTTTAATTTCTGATGCAAAATGTTGCCCAAATCTATTTTAAAAATCCAAGTATATTAGATCTACTGCATTCTCCTTGTCCACCTGGTAATCTTAATAATCACACTGGGCAACCTGATGTTTTCAGCTATGTTGCTTGATCAGTTTTTAGTAATTATCTTTGTCACTTTCTAATGTACAGCGATTTCTCCTGGATCTAGAAACTTTACAAATATTTGTTAATATACATCTCCACTTCCTTTAAAAAATTTTGCTTTGAGGGACTTGGGGCGAGAAATTGGGTACCTTAGCGCCTGGGCGCGGCACCACCAATGACTCCCGCTAAATTCAGCAGTGCCCCGTTTTCACCCTGCCTGCAAAATTGACCCACGCCCCCATGGCAATGACAGCAACCAATTCAGGGGGCGGGAATGGAGCGGCAGGAGGCTCACGGGACGCTAAGTAAAGGGGAGGTGGCGGGCAGGGAAAAATAAAATCGTCCGACTTGCTTGTTGTAGCCCGTTGCGTCTTTGAACACGGGGTCCTTGCCGCGATCTGGCAGCCCGGCACTCCTCTTGTGTGCCGGACTGCTGGCACGGCACCTGCTCCCCGGTGGTCCAGGAGGGCCCCGCAGAGTTGTGTTTAATGAGGGGAGGAGCTCTTCCATGCGGCAGCGCTACATGGCCCAGTGCGCAGTACTGCAGAACGCACTGCCCCGATATTCGGGGTTAGCGCTCTAAGAAGGAAGTGGAGCACTTGATTTAGTGCTCCACCTCTCTCTTGGGGCGCTAAAACTGAATTTCGCGGTCGCCGGTGCTAACGTTAGCGCTCCAAAATGGTCGATACCGAATTTTTCCCCCTTGGTGTGTTATGAGCCTAAAATCCATAGTTGGAGTTGAATCGTTCTATTCTGTTACATAGGAACAGGAGTAGGCCATTGAGTCCTCGAGCCTGTTCCGCCATTCAATGAGATCATGGCTGATGTGCAACCTAACTCAGTATATCTGCCTTTGGCTCATATCCCTTAATACCTTTGGTTAACAGAAAGCTATCAATCTCCGATTTAAAATTAACAATTGATCTAGCATCAATTGCCGTTTGTGGAAGAGAGTTCCAAACTTCTACCACCCTTTGTGTGTAGAAGTGTTTCCTAATTTCACTCCTGAAAGGTCTGGCTCTAATTTTTAGATTATGCCCCCTCGTCCTAGAATCCCCAACCAGCGGAAATAGTTTTTCTCTATCTATCCTATCTGTTTCCCTTAATATCTTGAAAACTTTGATCAGATCACCCCTTAACCTTCTAAATTCTGGGGAATACAACCCTAATTTGTGTAATCTCTCCTCGTAACTTAACCCTTGAAGTCCGGGTATCATTCTGGTAAACCTATGCTGCACTCCCTCCAAGACCAATATATCCTTCCTAAGGTGTGGTGCCCAGAACTGCTCACGGTACTTCAGGTGTGGTCTAACCAGGGTTTTGTATAGCTGCAGCGTAACTTCTACCCCCTTGTATTCTAGACCTCTAGATATAAAGGTCAGCATTCCATTAGCCTTTTTGATTATTTCCTGTACCTGTTCATAAAATTTTAATGATGTATGTACTTAGAACCCCAAGTTTTTTTGGAACTCCACTGTTTTTAGCTTTTCACCATTTAGAAAGTACCCTGTTTTATCCTTTTTTGGTCCAAAGTGGATGACCTCACATTTGCCTACATTGCATTCCATTTGCCACAGTTTTGCCCATTCACTTAATCTGTCGCTATCCCTTTGTAGTTTTATGCTTTCATCTACACTGCTGACAATGCCGCCTATCTTGTGTCATCGGCAAATTTGGATATATGGCTTTCTATGCCATCAATTAAGTCGTTAATAAATACTGTGAATAGTTGAGGCCCCAACATAGATCCCTGCGGGACATCACTAGTCACATCCTGCCAATTTGAGTACCTACCCATTATCCCTACTGCCTGTCTCCTGCCGCTCAGCCAATTTCCTAACCAGGTCAATAATTTGCCCTATATTCTGTGGCTTCTACCTTAGTTAACAGTCTCTTATGTGGGACTTTATCAAATGCCTTCTGGAAGTCCATATAAATAACATCCATAGACACTCCCCTGTCCACTACTTTAGTCACCTCCTCAAAAAATTCAATCAGGTTTGTCAGGTATGACCTACCTTTCACAAATCCATGCTGACTCTCAGATCAACTGAAAATTATTGAGGTGTTCAGTCACCCTATCCTTAATTATAGACTCTAGCAATTTCCTGACAACAGATGTTAGGCTAACTGGTCTATAATTTCCTGGTTTCCCTCTCTCGCCATTCTTAAATATCAGAGTGACATGCGCAATTTTCCAATCTAAAGGAATCTTGAATCGAGAGAACTTTGGAAGATTATAGTTAGGGCATCTGCAATGTGCTCACCTACTTCCTTTAAAACCCTGGGATGGAAACCATCTGGTTCTGGGGATTTGTCACTCTTTAGTGGCATTATTTTCTTCATTACTGTTATTTTACTTAGGTTAATTTTATTGAGTCCCTCTCCCTGATACAGTATTAGTTTCCTTGGGATTTCCGGCATGCTATCCTCTTCCTGTACTGTAAATACTGACGCAAAGTAATTATTCAACATGTCTGCCAGTTTTTAAGGGGCCAACATTGCTCCTGACTACCCTCTTTTTCCTAATATAATTGTAAAAATTATTTGTGTTGATTTTGATATCCCTTGCAAGTTTCTTTTCATACTCCCTTTTTGTAGCTCTTACTATCTGTTTTGTCACCCTTTGCTGTTCTTTGTATCTTTCCCATTCGCGAGGATCTGTGCTATTTTTTGCATTTTTGAATGCTTTTTCTTTTAGTTTTATGCTGTCTCTTACCTCTTTAGTCATCCATGGCTGTTTTTTTTGGCAAATAGAGCTCTTGCCCCTCAGGGGTATAAACTGGTTCTGTATCACATTAAATTCTTTTTGAACATCTCCCACTGATCTTCTGTAATTTTACTCATCAATAGATTTGCCCAGTTTACTGTGGACAGCCTCTGTCTCATCCCATTGAAGTCGGACTTACCCAAATCTAGAATCTTAGTAGCTGTTTTGCATATCTCCCTTTCAAACGCTATGTTGAACTCGATCATGTTATGATTGCTATTGGAGGGCAATCATTTCTAAAGTTGGGAAGGATAATGATTTTGTATTCCAATATCAGAGTACAGAAACGGTTAAGTGGTAATGTAATAATATAACAACAAAGAATTGGCTTTTTTAATTGAGGATGTGTATTTTTTCCCAATTTCCCCCATCTCTCCTGAGGAAGTTAAATCCTGCTGGGGTCACACACTGACATCTGCCCAATTGGCCATTCTACATGAGCCTGGACAATGAGTATTGGCAGTCTATTTGTCCCCGGGGCATTACTGCTGAACACAATTATGTCCATATTTGAAGTCTACTATCCAACTCTAGTATAGCTCCACTTTGTGAACATAGTTCCATCAAATGTAGGTCCTGAAATTCCATCGGGGTTCCACTGGACTTCCACGGAGTGACAACGGGAAACAGGTAGAACCTCTGTAGAATTTCAGGAACATAATCTTAATTGTAACTAAAATATGTTGAGTTTAACACAAATAGAAGTCTTGTCGGTAGATTCATAATTTACCAATTTTATTGCCAAAGAAAATTTGGATATTTGTGTTGGATAAATAAACCCGTTTGATTTTAGTTCCAAAAATTTATTTGACAGCACATATTAAAAGTTTCTTTAAGCAGTAGTAATACAATATGATTTGATAAATCCAGTTTGTTACAGTTCAGTTTATGTAAAAGTTGTCCATTATAACAGTATTTGTAACTTTAAACTTGATTGGTGCAAGCTTTCCATTCCCACGTTTCTATCCCCTTCTCCTGAAAGTGCTGACTCATTCGGGATACAGTTCCATGGATGCCAGCAGCCCTCTGATACATCAATCAAGTGGTTATTCTTCATCTGTGCTTCCAGAGAGTATCATTAGGCTATTTGACTGTGTTGACACCACAGCTAAGCCTACTCCTGTTGCCAGGTGATATGCGCACATTCCAGCAGTGTTCATTAGAATACTGGTCAGATTAGGAAGCCTGGTGCATTTAATTCCCCCCCCCCCCCCCCCCCACCACCCACCACCCTACCCCTTCGTAGCCTAGAAACTCTGAGATCAATAGTGATGTCTTCATTGCCACGCTGGCTGGTAGATAACTCTGCACGGACCAGGGATCAAACCTCGGACATTCCTGCTCTGTATGGTTCAACAACATACAAACAAAAAGAACATTTCTATACATTGAAAAAAAGCTACTCATTAGAAAAATTATTTACATTTCCTTTTGAATAAATACGTTTAAAATATTTTAACCTGAAAAAAAAGTTATTGATAAACTGAATAAGTAAAATTTATGAACTCTGAAATAGTGTACATTATGATGAAATGGAGAAAATAGTGGTGCTAGACTAAAATCTAGAAACAAACAAAAAATAGAATTACTGTAATTTCAAGCACAGCATTGAAAATGAGGAAGATTGCAGACTCTTTTTAGGTAGGAAACAATGGAGAGGATTAAAGACTGATTCCATATTACCAAAATATATTTCTTGCTTTGACATATTTTCTACAAAGATGCTGATACAGAGAAGAACATAGCAATGTCGTACAGATTGAAGAGCTATTTGGTAATTGACAATGGATAGCACAAGTTTCTTCCTCATGAAGTTAATAAGCTACAGAAATACATATTTCTGGTACAGTATATGTCATCACACCAGTGTATTGCTGTATAAGCCATATTTATATGGTAAACCTAGATGATTCAGGGACATATGCTTAGTATAGGAAGACAAACATTAGTTGCACAGATATACTTGTGTATTAAAATGATACTGTGGCGACTGATCAACTTGACTATTGCTTTAGGTAATCGTGCTTTTTAGTTGCAATTGATTCCTTAATGAAGTTGCATTGTTTATCAAGTAAGATATATCCTCAGCAAACTTGGTCAGATTTATAACTCGGAGTTGCTTTTCTTCAATGGGTGTAAATCATGAGGGGCTAATTAAAAACCCTGAAAAGGATGACTGTTTCTCATCAGATGAATATAAACCATTAGCTTCCTCTGAAGGTAGCAGTACATAGACTTGGTCATTTTCATGTAGGTGTACTATAGCACTTCCTGAGGCTTGATCAACGTATCCCTTTGTATAATCATCATATGTTTGCAGTATGGATTTTCCATTTTTATATAATGCAACCCAGACATTTGCCCCCTTGATTTGTATATGATAACTAAATTGGTAAAGGCCTGATACTTCACATGTAAAAATACCCGATGATGGATTGTAGTTATTATTTGAATTGGTCAGTAGTATGTCAAATATTATTGGCTGTCCTGTTGGTGGATATGGCCTAGAAAGAATGGCTGTAAAAGCTGGAATAGGACTCAACAATCCAGGTGGTGGTTGTACAGATTTTTCTGGCTGTACAAACATTTCACCAGGTAAACCTGGTGGACCAGGAAGACCTGGTGGGCCTGGAGCGCCTTCTATTCCAGTTCGTCCAGGTGCACCTGGTGGCCCCTTTGTTATTTGTCTGCTAACGATACCTGGAGGACCTGGTCTTCCTGTATTTCCTGGGACACCATTACCTCCTGGAAGGCCTTGATTTCCTGGCAGCCCAGGCAAACCTTTATGACCAGGTATTCCAGCAGGCCCTCTCAATCCTACTGCACCTGGAAAACCTAATGGACCTTGAAGACCAGGAGCACCAGGACTTCCTGGTTTACCAGGTGAACCAGTAAGTCCAATATGACCTTTTTGGCCAGCTGGTCCAATTGGTCCTGGTAGGCCCGGTGCACCTGATTTTCCTGGAAATCCTGATATTCCTGGAGCACCAACTGGCCCTGGATCACCCTTTGATCCTGGATACCCCTGTACACCCTTGTGCCCAGGTACACCGTTTACTCCAAGTGCACCAGGGATCCCTTGTAAACCTCTTGGGCCTTGTGATCCGGGCACACCAGCTGATCCCATCAATCCAGGAGCTCCTGGTTTGCCAATTAGTCCAATGTCTCCTTTCTTTCCAGGATATCCAGTGTAGCCTACAGGACCAGACTCTCCTTTGGATCCTGGTATACCTGGTTTTCCAATACCTGGCAATCCTGGTGCCCCTGGCAAACCTTGTATACCAATGTGACCTTTAAACCCAGGGGGCCCTGGTAATCCTGGCACACCAGCTGCTCCAGGCTTTCCAATTCCAGTTGCTCCAGCTGGTCCTGGTAGTCCTTTATGGCCTGGTGCACCTGTAAAACCAGATGGGCCTGGTGGTCCCATTGCACCTTTTTTACCTGGTTCACCAGGACGACCAGGGGCTCCTGATGAACTTAATCCTGCTGGTCCAGAGATTCCTGGTGGGCCTGGTAGTCCTGGATGTCCTTTTCCACCAGGAATCCCTGGAATTCCAATTCCTTTTTCCCCCTTCTGCCCGATAAGGCCAGGATAACCTGGATGTCCTTTTGCTCCAGGTAATCCTGGTGCTCCTGAAGAACCTGCTGGCCCTTGTGGACCTCCTTTACCAACAACAGACAATCCAGCTGGTCCAGGATTTCCTGGCGGTCCTGGACTACCTCTTTGCCCGTGTATCCCTTGAATTCCTGTATCACCTTTTGGTCCAGGATATCCTATTCTACCTGACGGTCCTGGTGCTCCTGGAATGCCTGGAATCCCCTTTAAAGATAGACCTTGTGCTCCTGGTTGTCCTGGATTGCCAGGAGGTCCTGGAAGCCCAACAGCTGCCTTTCCTGGATATCCTGCTTGGCCTGGGGGTCCTGGTGGTCCAGGTGGTCCAGGTAGTCCAGGATCTCCTCTTACTGTGAAAGTAGAAAGATATACCTTAGATTGTAGTAGTATGTTAAATACAGCGTGCTTAAGTCAAGTTGATTATTATTCTCTCCTTAATACACTGAAATATGAAAATTATTAAGACAAGCCCTATTTTATATTTATACAAATAAGACAGTTTTGGCCATTGTAAGCAAATTAACAACACTTCCCTTACACTGGCTTGAGAAGTGAAAAATGAGATGCTAATATCACCATATTAAATAGGGTAAAAATGAGGGGCAGGAGTTTTCGCTCTGTTGTGCTGCTTTTTCAGGGCAATTCGCCCAAAATCTGTCAAACTAGTCCTAAAGATCGAGGAATTTCAAGCGCAAATTACGCTCAGCGCATATCGAATTTCCGCAATCTTTTGCACTAATTTTTAAAGCTTAATCAGGTTAGGCTTCCATTGAAGCTCATCATGAACAATGTGGCATTTAAAAATCTCTTAATCAACATTTAAATAGATGAATGGTTAAAGGATATATCATACTCTGAAGTTGCGAAAGCTATACTTGAATCCTGTAAACTGTATTTGTAAAAGAGCAGAAGTTGAGTTTTTTTTTGTATTTACATCTTAATAGATTGATATTTGTCGAATAATTTGTCAATGTGACGGTAACTACGTTTGTAGATGGTGATAGTTCTTGCCCTTAGCAATTATACTTTTATAATGCATGCTCTCATTCACGTGTAACAAGATTGCAGATGTTAGCACTTTCTATTGGACATGCAGCGTATATGAATCATAATATTATTAGTCACATGTGGGAGAATCAAAAATATTGGCTATAAATCCTGGTGGAGAACCATCAGTTTTGAGAGTTTTGATTCCTCAGTAATGTTCCATTTAATTAAAGGATCCAGCTGATTGTGTTGCATTGACTCTGACTTAGGGAAAGTATAGAATTAGAGATATAATAACAGTTACCATTTCGGTTTAACATGGTCATATTGTATAACAAAGAAGAATGTTGAATTTCAGAATTATTCATCTATTTTTGTGGAACTTCCTTTGTAATTTCTCTTTTAAAACTCACAAGTCAGATCGGAAGTGAGACAGTGTGAGAAGAAAGGTCATCGACCTGAAACGTTAACTCTCTTTCTCTCTCCACGGATGCTGCCTGGCCTGCTGAGTTTTTCCAGCGTTTTCTGTTGTTATTTGAGAAGAATACCCGTCTGACCCACTGTGCACTGATACACCATGTGGTTCCAGGGTGAGCATCATTGCATAATGGAAGCAAGCTTCCAGTGAGAGAAATGCCTGTGATTTGGAGCTTGGAGCCTGCAGCAGCTTCAGGGTAATGCTTTGTGGTTTGGAAGGCAGCACCATTGTTTGGAAACATGTCTACTGGCACTTCATGAGGACATAGAACACCCTGTTTCTTCAATTGGTACTTAGGAATGTTGATAGATGAAGTGAGACACTAGAGGACTCTATTCAGGACAGTTTGTTGTAGGTCCCATAGGCAAGCTGCCCAACAAGAGTAGCAGGAACTGCCAACCAATGTGAGTGCCATAACAACATACCACATACCCGGAGGTAATGTAGGAACAAGTTTAGTGACTTGACAAGGTCAGCCAAAAGGAAAAGAACACACTTCCATTCCATTATTTCAGTGCACTTAGCACCTGTGACAATTGCAATTACCTCCTCCTCATACTGTCTTAAATTATATTTAATCTGTGCTGTGGATGTCCATTACGTACAGGGTGCATTTTTCTCCTGGAGGTTTTCCTTCACTTGCATCCTTGAATGTATTCAGGCCAAAGCAATCCTCCCATCTAAGGTAACTGCATAATTTTATTCAATTTATTTTAATTTGTTCTTGAGATATGGACGACATGAGCAAGGCTGCATTTTATTGCCCATCGCTAGAAGGTGGTGGTGGGTCACCTTTTTGAACTGGTGCAGCTCTTGTGTTTCCATGGTGTTAGGTTGGCAATTCCAGTTCAAGTCAGTATGGCGTGTGACTTGGAGGGGAGAATGGAGATGATGGTGTTCCCACAATATTGCAGCTCTTGTTCTTGTTATTCTCGATGGTCACAGGGACAGAGATGTTGTTGAAGATTGTACATTCTGCGCCCATAGTGCACCAGTGACGGGCACCAGTCACGTGAACAGGCCTGCCATGAATTGTGTTGAGCTTCTTGAGTATTCCATCACACTCCTGGCTTGCGCCTTGTAGATGGTGGAGAGACTTTGAGGGACCAGGAAGCAAGCCACTCATTACAAAGAGTACCCTGCCTCTGCCCTGCTCTTGTAGCCATGGTGTTGATATGGCTGATCCAGTTAAGCATCTGGTTAGTGGTAACTCCAAGACTTTGATCGCGAGAGATGGCGATAGCGGTGCCGTTGAAGGTCAGGGGGACATTATTGGGCTTTCCTTGTTGGAGATAGTCAGTGTCTGGCACTTAAGTGACATGAATGTTACCTGCTACTGTCAGCCCAAGTTTGCAAGTTATCCAGGTCCTGCTGTTGGCTGGCATGGGCTGCTTCATTATCGAAGGAGATGTGAAGGAGCTGAACACAGTGGAATTGTCAGCAAACAGCTGCACTCCTTACTATAGCAGACAGAAGGTCATTGATGAAGTAGCTGAAGATAGCTGGGCTAAGGATGCTATCCTGAGGAACTCCTGCAGCGATGTCCTGGAGCTGTGATGATTGGTCTCTGACGACCACAAACACCTTGTGTTGTATAAGACTCCAGCACTGGAGGATTTTCTCATTAACCCCCATTTACCGCAGTTTTTTTAAGGGTACTTTGGTGCCATACTTGGTCAAATGCTGCCTTGATGTCGGGTGCAGGTACTCTCACATCTCCTCCAATGTTCCCTGTAATTTTTTGGGGGCCACGCAGCCCCTTTAACGGCTGCACGACCCACTCAAAATTCCATGCATGCGCGGTTTTTTTCAATTCAAAAGCTGGCTCACCGGCTGCACGGGACCCCTGGAGCACTGCGTGGCCGCGCAGCTTAAGAAGAACATTGGTCTCCTCTGACACTCGGCTCTTGTGTCCATATCTGGATCAAGTCTGTGATGAGGTCTGGAGCTGAGCAGTTCTAGCAGAACCCACACTGAGCATCGGTGAGCAGATTACTGGTGAGTCAGCTAACCATATAAGTACATAGCCTTGCAGGATGTTTGTTCAACACTGCAATACACCATGGAGTGTGTGGTTTCACCAATGCCAGAGACTCGAAGGCCAGTCTGCGATTCTCTCAAGTGTTTAAACTTCCCCCCTTTGAATCCAGAGGTGACAAAAGCATTTAGAAGCGTTTCAGTAACAGTAGAGGTGAGGTAAGGTGCAGGGGAAGGTGATGTTGCAGAGGTGGAAGTAAGCGGTCTTGATGATTGATATGGTGTGGGGTTTGAAACTTCGTTCTGGGTCAAACAGGATGCCAAGATTATAAAACTGTCTGGTTCAGCCTGAGAGTCTGGCCAGCGAGGGCAGTGGAATCTGTGGCAACAGAGAGGAGTTTATAGCCGTGGCTGAATATGATGCCTTCAGTAGTTCCAGTGTTCAGTTAGTGGAGATTTTGACTTTTCCACAACTTGATGTCAGACAAGCAGTCTTAACGGCATAGTGATAATGATGTGGTTCAGAGGTGGATAGGTAGATATGTTTGTTGTCAGCATACACATGGAAGCTGATGATACCACATTCCTGTGGATAATGTCACTGAGGCGCATGTAAATGGAGATGGGAATGGAGCCAGGGTGACATCTTTGGAGGAATCCAGAGGGTAGTATGGTGGCAGAAGAGAAGCTACTGAAAATCTGCTGGCTACATTTGGGACAGGTAGAAATGGAACAGTGCTAGGACAATCCCATGGAGTTGGAAACAGAGGAGAGGCAATGGAGGAGGACGGCATGCTAGACCATGTTAAACATCATGGAGAAGTTGTGGAGGACAAGGAAGAATAATGCACTGCAGTCATGATGGATGCCATTTGTGATTTTGGCTAGGGCAGATTTCATTTTCAGCTGGTATCTTGGAATATTGCAGAGATGTCATGAACCATGGTTCCAGAGGATGGCTTTGGTGGCCAGGAGCCACCTTGATATTTGTCTGTGTAGGTCAACTATTGGTGGTACCTTGGAGTGCCTTCAAATTTAGACATTATGACAGCTGTCTGTGAAACAAAAATTGACTTTCATCAGACTTTCACAAGTGAGCTGAACATTGAGAAGCACAATCCTTTCTGATTCATGTAGATAATGGAGCATGTAAGGCCACATGGGTTCAATCCATAACCCTTGGGCCTTCTGGGACCCTGCCATTTGGTAAAATTGCACAGCCCTATGATACTGCTGCTGGTTGTCTAAAATTGTCCCTTGAATAAACACGGCATCTGCCACATGCTTTAAACATCTGTGTACTGAGGATTGACTATTACACTTGATGTCGCCAATGGCACCTTTGAATGATTTGGAGATGACATGTTTGTGGATGAGTTTGGCTGCAGGTCACTTTTGCAGCATTTGACATAACTCAGTCTCAGCCTTCTTTACGAATGGCAGCTTGCGTAAGCATTGCTTCTGACAGTTTTAGGTGGATGCATCTCAGTCTGTAAATGTGGGTTTGAGGGTAGGTGCAGACCACCTCTGGTCCAGTCCAACTTTCTTTGGATCCTTTTGTTGGTTGTCCTCTTCTTCCTTCAAAAAGCACAGATATAGGGGGATTCCCAAGAGGAAATATCTTGGTACTGTTGTAACTATTCAGAAAAAAATGGATTTGCCACAAACACCTAAGTGACAGCTGAAAAACAGTTTAAATAATTAACAAATTGTGGAAGAAATCTTCTTGCAGCATTTGTTACATGAGCTTTCATACGTATTCAGTCCTTAGCAACCCTGGATGCTCATTTTACATGGGTGGGTAGACAAGTCGGTGTTTGGCCATTGGCCCAAACATCATCAGTGAGAATGGTGATTAAAAACCTCTACCTACTCATAGTGCAAATTAAAAAGTGCAAAGAACATCTTAAAACATCTTACAGCCTCTTGAATGTCGTTATTTCAGTCCAGTTTCCAATCCATAAATCCACGAGAAATTTTGTGGCTGTCTAAATGATGACGTAAGTACAGCATTAACATTAAAATACAGCATGTGTGCCCATCAAATTCCTGACTGGAATTACGTGGGATGTGCTAAATGGGCAGAGATCTGGTGTTACACTAATTTTTCTAATCAGTTATCTCTGATTCATGCCTGAAAGTTGGTGATGGAAAAAACTTGGAACGAGCATTTGTTTCTATTTCTTTGTCAAATTTTATGCCAAATAGGACTAATAATTAACTCACATTACAACCTCTCCGATAGCCAATGTTATTACATGGAGGATAACTCAACAATATTTCTACAGCTACGCGAGTGGTTAAAAGGAAAGGTTTATATCAATCTCTCTATACACACTGCTGTTTCTTACCTGTGATACCCTTCCCATTGTCTTCAAGACTCTGGTAGGGATTCCCTTTTAATTCATAACCTGTTTTGGTAAAACAAATTCTAAGTTACATGAAAAATAGCACAACAAAATTAAATTTCTGTGTGAATAAAGAACAAAAATGTAATATTTGCTACTACATTGGAATTTTTTTTAATAGATTGCACGCGTTTCCGCATATTAATGTTGTATTTGCGTTTTACACGGACATATTCAAATTAATATAAAACAAATTATTTTTTAGAAATATACAGGAACAGATAAATTAATGAGTTTTATTTATTTTGCACTCAATGATTTTAACATTATTTGGATTTTGGAACCATGATACATTTTGCTTTTTGTTCTGATTTATAAACAGAATGATCTCTCCCAAATCTGGGACTTAACATTCTCCGGTCAACACCCCAGACAAGCTCGAATCTCACAGATGCTTGCCCGTGCTGTTCTTGAAATGCTTTCCAGGAGATGTGCAAGGGCAGTTCTGTGTGACTTATTAGAAGGTAAACATCTGGGGACTGAAAAATTGAGGTGGGGGAAAGGGTACATCCCAGGTTGTGACATGTAAGCAATCTTCTGCTGCCGGGTCACCTTCTACTATTTTGGCTAAAAATTGAGACTGGGATATGCACTGAATAAACTGAATATCATTGTTTTTAATGCCAGCATCATAGAAGCAGTTCCAGAAAAATGGACTTTGCTGTGTATGTCGCTCTGGGTGTATGTCTAGACATCTTAAGTATATGATGTGTGTGATGACTTTTCCCTTCCTTGTTGCTGAGACCAAATGTATCATTCTACTGCTGTCCTGACTGAGACCAGCGAATTCAGCACAGACCTGCGACCTGCTTGGGTCAGCTACTCCCTGGGTAATCTCGCTGAGCCATTGAGCAACCATTTTTGTGGGATTTCAGTTATCCCCATGTGGTCTGAAACAAAACTAATAACAAAGAATGTGATGCCATGAGCCATGGATTTCTGTTTGCATAACCATATTCGGTCATTTTCCTAGTTCGAATGAAATACAGCAAGTCTTTCGTTCAGGGAAAGGCTTCACTTTCTGTAAGAAAGACCCAAAAAGACTGGAGGTCTAAACAAGCCCTCATAACTTTGTTGGTGGGAGACTAGGGCCATTTTAACTCTTGGGCCTCATTAAGATTTGAAGGACAGGCTACCCTGCCAATCACCTACATAATTGGGCAGTCCGCCCTCATGATGAGTTTCCTGACTGTACATAAAGCGAGGTTGCATTCCCTACTTTCTTTTTCTTCCAGGGTCTTTTCAACATAAGAGTTTTCTGCACAAGAACAGACCTCGGAGGAGGATAATCCCTCTGAGGATGTACATGTCAGGTGCTGCACTCCTCCCAGTCACCAGATCAGACACTGGCACTTCTCATAGGCACGATAGTGAGATAAAAGGATCTGCATGTGGTGAAACACCCAGCACCAGTGGGCAGAAATAGCCCAGGAGAGACCTCCTCAGAGGCCGAGGCGCTCTCCCAGCTCTACTGAGGAGGACAGAGATGAGGACTTTGAGGCCCCAGTCATGAGAAGAAAACTGCTGGCAAACAACAGCTGTATAAAGTATCGGAAGGCAGGCCAAGGAGTTTTACAACCATGGCTGAATGTGGCGGAGTCCACATCCAGCCTCTGTGATGTCATCTTGCATGGCATCAACACTCTGTAGGCTAGCATGGTCACCTCCAGAGAAGCTGCAGCTGGGCCTTCACAGCGGGAGTCCATGCGAGTACACTTTGCAGCTTTGGTGGAAGCTCACATGGCTGCCATGCAGTCTCTGCACTCTACATTGGAGAGATTGGTGGATTGAATGGATAGGGGCTTTGAAGGGATTGGTCACCTTCTCAATCTGCTCTCCCACAGATTTAAAAAAAATTAGTTCCTGGGATGCAAGGCCAGCATTTATTGCCCATCCCTAACTGCCCTTGAGAAGGTGGTGGTGAGCCGCCGCCTTGAACCGCTGCAGTTTGTGTGGTGAAGGTACTCCCACAGTGCTGTTAGGAAGGGAGTTCCAGGATTTTGACCCAGCGACGATGAAGGAACGGCGATATATTTCCAAGTCAGGAAGGTGTGTAACTTGGACGGGAATTTGGAAGTGATGGTGTCCCCATACGCCAGCTGCCCTTTTCCTTCTAGGTGGTAGAAGTCGTGGGTTTGGGAGGTGCTTTCGAAGAATGAAAGTGATGAGCCCCATCACCAAGGGAGTGGCAGCGGTGCGATGGGGGCAGTAGTTGCTGACCTCTCTCAGGTTGTCAGCACATCTGCACATTTGCCCTCCCTCTTTCTCAACCAATATTCGCCATAGTGCCAGCAAGTCAATTGGTCCAGACTGCCCTGGCAGCAGCTGACTTGCAGCAGCTTGTGATCGGGCTGTCACAGGCCTGAGCACCCAGAAGTCACAGCCACGAGCATCTCAAAGGTCCCACATGAGGAGCAGCAGCCTTTCGTCACCTCTGGTCAGGCCAGTAGGAAAGCACCTCGTAGAATTAGGAAACCTTCTTTAAAGAAAAGCACTATGGGTTGATCACACAGCTGAGAAATGAATGGAAGGCATATATTATGTTTGGCATTTATCACAGGGACTATACCACAAAAGAAGTACTTAATTGAGCGTAAAGCGCTTTGGGGCATCCTGAGATCATGAAAGGCACAAGTCATTGATCCTTTGATGGGAGACTAGGGGATGCTTTTCCTGAGAATGGGAAAATTAGAAGTTGAATGAACTAACATTGCATTTGTGTACACCCTGCCAGCTGTTTTATTGCAGCGTGGGCAGAGCTCAGATCCATTATCACTAATTTGGGGCATCTATAAAATTAAAAATAAAAGAAAAATATTACCCAGACTAAGAGTAAACCAGTAACTTCAGCCTACTCTATGCTACAGAGCGCAGTTGCCTAGCTTTGTTCATCATGTAATTAGTACAAGCCACAGCAATCTCAAATAATTATTTCCAAATGAGATGAAAACTTACCGTGGCTTTTTGTATTATAGGGTGATTGGTTGTATCCTTTATATCCTATTCCATACACCAGGGTAACAGACATGAACACCAGAAGTGCACCAATTTCCTTTGAAATCATATTTGCAGATAGACTCTGTAGAAGTATTAATAGAAGTTAATTTACAATCATTAACAGAAGAAATGATGTAGACTGCCTGACAAATATTCAATAGAATAATAAAATTCAGTGTCAAATTGAATGTCTGAGACTGGCAATAAATTGAAAACTGTTCCCTCTTTTAGACAACCTATGAGATCTTCAAAATAATTGACAAGTCTTGTGTAGGCCACATTTAAGACATATCACTGGACAGTTCCACGGATCATGTCTTTCTCACTGTCCATGTTTCAGACTATGATGTTAAACAAACACAAACATGCAGAGAACTGCAGAAGGAGAATGATACAAATGTAGTAAGCCAATGGAGACAAAACTAGTGGAAATCTGGCACCTGGCTTTCTTGCCCTTTGCATGCTAACATGATTAGAAATTGAAGAACAACATACCAGCATATTTTGCCTCCTGAACCGTATTACAGTTTAGCATCCCCAATAGATTATCCTCTGAAATCGTGGAACATCTGATGCAGAAGTGCTTTCCAAAGGATGAATGCTGGTATTTATATATGAGAGACTCCTACATACAGAGCTGTACATTTTAAAACTCCTCCCTTTAAATGGAAGTAATAACTATGCTGTTTTCTTTTAACTTTTAAAAGTGTGTCAGGTTGGTGGTTTTGTTGTGGTTAGTTGTCTCCTTTAAGATTGGTGTCCAACATGACCATGCAGACAGTTTTCAAAACCAAATGTGCGATAAATGTTCTAAAGTAAATTCAGATCATATTTAGGAAACTTTTTAAGAACATTTTTGATTTGTTCAAATTCGGAACACTGAAGGACTATAAAGCAGCAATTAAATACTTTTGCTTAATAACAATACTGAAAATACTCTGAAGTTTTTGATTAATCTTTTTCTTATCCAAGTGTTTTTTTAAATACTTTGCAACTACATTATAGCTTCTGCACCCTGGCTGATCAGAATACTTAAAACTAAACTGCCTTCATTCACATTTTTACTGGCAAATTTATTTGGCACTTTTTAATTTAATTACTTGAGATCAACTAAAATTGCATAAATTAATGATTTAAACAAATGGTAATAATGAAGATATGATATGTAGAAATGTTGAACTGTGTTCTTAAAGGAAAAGTGAATACAGTACTACCTCCATTATCTGGCATAATTAGCAAATCAAAAATGACCACATTTTGGTCTTCCATGTATGGTAAAGCATTAGCCTAGGCACAGAATGAAGACAAGTACAAAATAAATAACAAATTTAATTGAATCTTTCTTGGGTTGGTGAGGTTGAATTATCTCAAGCAGAAGGAGGGTCATGTTAGTCAGACATGCAGTGAGGTGACATATTCTGCAAGGCTTTGTCTCACGAGAGTTCTGGCTGATAAACAGGATGACCGATAATTGAAGTATAGACCAGTAGAATATGACATGCAAAGTCTATGAGGATAGATCAAATAATGGTAGGGAATGCAATACTGTGAGTGAACCTCAAGCAGTTTCTACAATTGTCAAACTCATGATTGCGTTCACCTTAAAACACTCCAAGTTATCTGCTATGTTATATAACAAATGTAACATATTTTATATGGAGAATAATGATGGCTGGGAGTCAGTTACAGCCACCAATAGTTCCCAACGATATATGGCCTAGATTATCTGATTGCAAAACCATGGTAACCCATTCATTTTAAATGGATTACTGTTAACGATACAATTGACGTCTTGGGCACTGCGTCCAATTTACAGTTTCGTAGCTTTCATATTGAAGTAATAATCTTAGATATTTTGTATTCCATTGCTGCAGCAAACCACCATAATTAGAGTTACTGCCTCTTTCTATCCAGCTTTGCATCATGTCTCATGGAAAGAAGTCTCTTGTAAGATTATATTCTGGATCAGGGGTCTAATTTGGCAAGATTACAGGAATGCTTTGTTTTTCAGCGTACAAAGCTCAGAAATATGTTATATGGGCATTGTGAATGATTGCTTTATTGTAAAGTAAGTGTAACAGGGCAGTGTATTTTCACCACCAATGTCCCATTCTCTGTGTAACTTGTGCCCTCATTCTCTGACAGTAATGCATACCATTGTTTATCTTGTGCATGTGCCTTTACTACAGTTACAGAGTTTTGTTCCCGCATTTTTAATTGTTTTATTAGGGAGCCAAGGACATCACCAAGGTTGAAAAAAGTAAAGGAGAAAACCAAGTAAACCAGGAAATATTGAGTTGTAATGCTAAGTTTGGAATTTAAAAGCTTGAAGATTGTAGGAGGTAGAACAAACTGAAAGAGGAAGGATTTGAAAGTCCTGAGAAAGGTTGAGAGAGGGGGAGACATTGTGATGAATCTTGATTTCAATGGAGTGATTATGCAAAATGAAGATGTAGGGAGGAGGAAGAGCAGGTAGAATAATGAATTTTAGCTTAGGGGGAACAAGAAAGAAAAATTCAGAGGAGCACTGACCATAATGGTTTAACGATCTTTACAGAAGTAAATTTAAATACCATTACAAGAATGAGCCTTACATATTCTTAAGTGCTTTCAACTCAAATGCTGTAACAATGGCAAATATAAGGAAGAGATAGCACTTTAAATATTTTTTTCAATTTATTACTTACAGTATTAAGTTTATTTCAAAAATAACAGCTGATAGAGGTATATTTCTTATCCAAGTAAAATTAATTCCCATGACATAAAATTGTGATCTGAACATAGTTTTCCATGAATTAAAAAAAAGTTAGCACGGTCAATATCCAGATGTTGACCTAGTTTTCTGAAGATAATTTGGTGCAGTGAGATCAAATATAAACTTTACACACCTGGCATCTGGGTCTAAATCAAGCTCAGCCAGCTGGATGAAAATATCTTCTCTTTAATGATGCAAAAGTTCAAAGTGACATGGGTTTTGGTTGTTTTCGACCAGTTTTATGTGCATGAGTAGATACCAAATTACTGATAATTTGGTCCTGAATTAGCAGTATCACTCAGAGACACCACAAGTATGTCTAGTGTGGCAATGGAATTGCCACATTGATGTAGTGGGTGGTGCAGTTTGAAGTTGGGGTAATGGATGTTGTTGTGCCACTGTGGAGGGAACTTTCCTTTACATCAAACCTTACTTGCTTGTCCGGAATCACATGTATAAAATGAGTCTTCCTCTCACTTTCCAGCCAAAATCCTGGGAAAAAAATCTATCACCCGCATAGAAGATGCTACATCAGTCACCGTATCGTCCCATAAAATGGGAAATTTGATTTTAATGCTAACTATTCTGCAATCTGCCACTGCTGTCCCCAGACAGGGAGTGGCGCAAAGAGGAGTGGGTGACCAAGAGTTTGAAAGAGAGGAATGGGAGACCAGGAGCTAGGGAGAGGTAGTGGGAAAAGGCGAGTTGTTGAGTGGCACCAGAAGAGTCTAGAATCAAGGAGCATGTGCGGCTGGGCCAGCAGCAGGTGAGCCTGCTCCCCCGAGTGAGCTACAATAGCATCGAAAACAGTGCCTTCCATATAAGGCAATCCCTCTACTACAACAACAGTTTGCATTTATATAGCACCTTTAACGTAGTAAGACATCCCAAGGCACTTGACAGGAGCAATTATCAAACAAAATACGACACTGAGCCACATAATGAAATATTAGTGCAGGCTTGGTCAAAGAGGTAGGTTTTAAGGAGCGCCTTAAAGGAGGGGAGAGAGGTTTAGGGCGGGAACTCCAGAGCTTAGGGCCTAGGCAGCTGAAGGCATAGCCACCAGTGGTGGAGGGAAGAAAATTTACGAATGTGCAGAGATCTCGGAGGGTTGTAGGACTGAAGGAGGTTACAGAGATAAGGAGGGGCGAGGCCATGGAGGGATTTGAAAACAAGGAGGGGAATTTTAAAATCTATTTTCAAACCCAAACAGCAAGCTAAATTTCTATTCTTATACATGGATATATTGCATGGATTCTAATACACACGACAAACATCCCTCACTTAGATAATCAAAATTTTCACAACAAAAAAGAAAACATAAAAAGTGACTAAAGTATTTTCTTCTTGTTTTAAGAAGTTTTGATAAACGCTGTCTGGTTATTCTTCCTCGACGACTTTGGGCATATTAATCTGCATGGATGGCTATGCATTACCATGACAATAACTTAAAGCCAGAGCACAGGTACAAAAAGTAATCAAAAGTGGAGTATAAAAGTGAGGAAGTGATGCTTCAATTGTACAGAGCCTTGGTCAGACACCATCTGGAGTAATGCATTCAGTTTTGAGCACTGAACCTGAGGATAGATAAATATATTGGCCTTGGAAGGGGTACAGCGCAGATTCACCAGAATATTATTGGAGTTTAAAGGGCTAAATTATGAGGACAGGTTGCATAAATCAGGCTTGTATTCAGTCGAGTTTTAAAGATTGAGCGGTGATCTAATCGAAGTGTTTAAAATGATAAAGGAATTCGATAGGTTAGATACAGATAAATTATTTCACCTGACGTGGGGTCGGGGGGAATCCAGAATAATATGGCATAATCTTTAAATTAGAGCTAGGTCATTTGGGAGTGAAATCAGGAAACACTTCACACTAAGGGTAGTGAAAATCTGGAATTTTCACCCCAAAAGTCTGTGGATTCTAGGTCAATTCAAATTTTCAAGAGTGAGATCGCTAGATTTTTGTTAGGTATGGGTTTCAAGGGATATGGAGCAAAGGTGGGTAAATGGAGGTGAGATACAGATGGACCATGATCTAATTGAATGACAGAAAAGGCTCGAGGGGCTGAATGGCCTACTCCTGTTCCGATGTTCCTATAAGTGAGGATTGTATCAAATTCTGAAATATGTAGAATTTCCCAATATTGTGTTTATTATTCATGTGGTAAATGTATTAACTAAGTATTCACCATAATGTATTAAAGTTCCTTCTCTCTAACATTTTCCAGTGTACTATGATCTGTGATGCAACACATTGTTCATTGATAGTGAAACCATCACACATTATTACATGCTTATTGTGTGGCTCCCAAATGGTATGTTCTAGAGGGAATCTTCTGGCTTACGGCACAATAACATTAATTATATATATAAAACTAATGTATCGAAGATGTTACATTATCTAGTGAGTAAATTAAAAAGGAAAAACATGTTAGATTCAACACTTGCAAAATGAATCTACAATTGGGTTAAAAAACATGCATGATACTGGTAATGAAACCCTTTCTGGTTTGGATTGGCTTTGCAGGAACATAAATCTCCTCACTAATAAGGTACTTACGCTGTTAATTACCAGCCCTAACTTTCTGCAACAAGTTTAATTGGCAATTAATGTGCAAATGTGGCAACTTCACAAAACTCATGGGGAGGTTGAGGATGAGCTGGCATTTTTGTGAGGTGAGCGGTGAAGCATCGCAAATTGTCTATCAGCTCGCAATTGACGGGGTATCTCTTCCTCACCACAAGTTGCTGGACAGTTTACATAATAATGGCGACACCATTAAACTCGCCATTATTTTGTCAGCAATTTTTGGGCCATTATATCTATCACACTTGCCCTCGCTTGTGTTTTTTCAATCATTAAAAAGGTAGACTGATTCACACTTTATGGAAACAAAGCTAAATGTAGATCCACATACTAGTTTATTTTGCAATTGTTAAATGAACAGAGAAACATTTGTAGTAACTCTCACCGCACTATAACTTGATTCTGTATCACTCCTCGCATCAAATAAAATAATAAAATATGCCATTGTATCCCTATTAGTAGGTTCACACCCTTTTCTTGTTAGCCTTAATGCTGAATCTGACCGTTTCTCTCTAGGCCTAGTTGGCTCTGTCTTAAATAGGGGAATTTGTGCTCTCTCTTACCAGATTTTGCATTAAACCAAATTGCAGAAATGTTCTTTTTTTTGTTAATTCTGACCACAAGAAATGACACAGAATTACATAGAATATACAGCACAGAAACAGGCCATTTGGCCCAACCCTCTCCATGCCAGTGTTTTGCTCCACTTGAGCCTCCTCCTATCTTTCCTCATCTAACTCTATCAGCATAACCCTCTATTCCCTTCTCCCTCATATGTTTATCTAACCGCCCCTTAAATGCATCTATATTATTCACTTCAACCACTCCCTGTGGTAGCGAGTTCCACATTTTCACCACTCTCCGGGTAAAGAAGTTTCTTCTGAATTCCCGATTGGATTTCTTGGTGACTATCTTATATTGATGGGCTCTAGTTTTGCTCTTCCCCACGAGTGAAAACACACTGTCTGTGTCTACTCTATCAAATCCTTTCATAATTGTAAAGGCCTCTATTAGGTCACCCCTCAGTCTTCTCTTTTCAAGAGAAAAGAGACCCAGCCTGTTAATCCTTTCCTGATAGGTATAACCTCGCATTTCTGGTATCATCCTTGTAAATCTTCTCTGCACCCTCTCCAGTGCCTCTATATCCTTTTTATAATCTGGCGACCAGAATTGCACGCAGTACTCCAAGTGTGGTCTAACCAAGGTTCGATACAAGTTTCGCATAACTTCTCTGCTTTTTGATTCAATCCCTCTAGAAATAAACCCTAGTGCTTGATTTGCTTTTAGTATGGCTTTAATTAACCTGCGTCGCTACTTATAGTGATTTGTGTATTTGTACTCCGAGATCCCTTTCCTCCTCTACCCCCTTTAGATTCTTATTTTCCTAGTAATATGTGACCACCTTATTTTTCTTACTAAAATGTAATACCTCACACTTAGCTGTGTTGAAATTCATTTACCAATTATATGCCCATTTTGCAAGTTTATTAATGTCTTCTTGTAATTTATTGCAGTCTTCCTCAGTATTGACTATCTCCTCTCCCCTCCAATTTCGTGTCATCCGTGAAATTTAGAAATTGTGTTTTTAATTCCAAAGTCTATATCGTTAATATAAATTGTGAACAACAGTGGTCCCAGCACTGATCCTTGTGGGACCTCACTTTCCACCTTCTGCCACTGTGAATAGCTACCCTTTACCCTACTCTCTGCAACCAGCTAGCTATCCATATGGGGGAACCGTCCCTCCGACTTCTTCCCTGTTCAGCAATTCGTCAGTAGGTCTGCCAATAAAACAGGTTACCACCTCTCCCCAAGAATGGTGGTTCTCGGCAGACACTTCGCGTTTGCCTCAACTAAATGAGGGTTATCCCAACGGTAATAGATGTGATTGTTTGTAAGAAGTCTGAAACGAGATAGCCAATTACCTATTGTTCCTGCTTGTTATGGAACACATCTTTAGTGCCTGGCTCATTCACATATGAGGAGCCTTTCTTGTCTCAGCGGCTGTTGCATATAGCTGCAAGGAGAATGCTAAACCTGTACGAACACACTACTTAAATGTAATTCATTTCCAAATCCGTTCTGTGGCAAAATGGTCAAAAAATCATGAAATGTGACAGTGTTTCACAGAGGAAGAAAGGAACAGATGGCAAGCCTTGTTGGGAGAGTCAATGTGTTTGTTACAACAATAAGTTGCATTTTATATAGTGCCTGTAAAATTGAATAAAACACTAAGCCAAGAAGGGAGATATTGTGCTGACTGAAAGCTCAGTCAGAAAGATGTTTTATGAGAGAGGTTTTTAAAAAAAACTGCAGGCGGAAGTGAAGAAGCAAGGGGATTTAGAGAGGGAGTTCAAGAAAACAGGATGAAGACTGCCACTAACTGGGGATGGCGGGAGGAGGATATACAAAAGTCCAGAGTCAGGGACTGACTTATAGACTGGAAGAGATTGTAGAGATAGGTTGCCGTGCCTTTGTGTATTTGTACTCCGAATTCTCTGGAATTTAGAAGGCCGTGCCTTCAGCTGCCTAGGCCCTAAGCTTTGGAATTCCCTCCCTAAACCTCTCTGCCGCTCTACCTCTCTTTCCTCCTTTGAGACACTCCTTAAAACCCATCTGCTCTAATTTCTCCTTATGTGGCTCGGTGTCAAATTTTTGTCTTATAATACTCCTGTGAAGCGCCTTGGGACATTTTAATACGTTAAAGGTGCTATATAAATACAAGTTGTTGTTGTAAGCATCAGTCCAAATCAATGCAGAAATGCACTAATAATAATATAAGCATTATTTGACTATCCTCTTGCAACTAATGTGCCTATAGAAAGCTTATTTATTGCCCTATATATTTTTTGCTAATTTGTTCTCATTTGAAACTCCTTTTGGAGATTTTCTGTGTATCATTATATTTGTACTGACTTTCATTTTTAGTATCTGCCCTGTAACCGCTAAATGCGTTATCTTTAGTTTCAGGCTTGATCTCATTTTTGTATTCGTTCATGAAACCCCAGCCTCCAATATTCTCCCCTTTTTTCCTTACTGGAATTATTGATGTGTACCTTTCCATCCTATGTAAATCTTTCCCATGCTGATCTATGGTTCGATTTGCTAATTTTTCCTTCCACATATTCTGGACAACGCCCCTCGCTATCAGCTATCATTTGATTTTTCCAATTTCATATTCTTGCTCTTTTTTTTCTTTCTATTTAAATGCTAAAAACTAATTATATTGTGATCATTGTTTCTCTAATGTTTCCTAAATAGCTGACCCCTTACCCTTAAACTATGACCCCTAGTTCTAGACTCTTCAGTCAGGGGAAACTGCCTCTCAGCATCTACCCTGTCTCTTTTTTATTCACTCGATCAGATTTCCTTGGAGGGAGTGCAATAAAAGTTCACTAGATTGATTCCTTTAATGAGAGGGCCGTCCTATGAGGAGAGATTCAGTAAAATAGGCTGATCTTCTCTGGAATTTAGAAGAATGAGGGGTGATCTCATTGAATTCTTAGAGGGCTTGACAAGGTAGATGTTGAGAGGGGGACTCGGGTGGTTCGCTGGTCTACTTTAACAGCGATACCTAGGTGCAGGTGGGCATCGTGAGCTTTTGCGAGAGCTGCGGACGTATCATTCGTCCCGGCGTCTACACAGAGGCGCCAGCTTTCCAGAGCTAGATCTGTGCGAGAGTCTCCGGGCTGCAGTGTGTGTCTCTGACTGTGGTGTTGCTGAGGGCTCCAGATGGTTGCCTTAACGAGGTGCCGACGGGGAAGCGGGCGGGGTGGGGTGGGGGAAGAGGTATGTACGCCACGCGGGCAGCCTCATCTCCCTCCGGCTCTACGTGATCTTGCTGATGGAGTAATCGCCGGGGGTAAGGTGGGAGAAGAACTGAAGGTGGGGCTGGTGGGGAGGGGGCAGTGGGGTACAAGAGGATATAAACTGTAACTGGGAACAAAGGAAATTGAGCTGAATTTTATACGCCTGGACGAAAAGCAGAATTGATTCACGGACCCGCGCTGAAGCCATCAGGACGACCCGGGGAGGGGAAATGCGGGAAACTCTGCAGGGAGACGGGAAACTCCCAGAGCCAGAATGTCTACAGTCTCCTCGAACCAACATTGTCCGATAGGAAATGGCTGACCGACAATGGCGACGTGTTATTTTTAGCCGCATGCACACTTAATTCTAACGCTCTTACAGACAACACAGGTAAATGTGCTTGCCACGCGCGTGTATATTCACTTAAAAGTTCTACCGCCTTTCGGTGACCAAGGAAGGAAAGCAGACATCTTGATCAGATTGCCTCAGAAGGGGGTACAACAAAGGTTCACTAGATTGATTCCTGGGAGGAGAGGGCTGTCCTGTGAGGAGCG
Source organism: Squalus acanthias (assembly GCA_030390025.1). Classification (NCBI taxonomy): domain Eukaryota; kingdom Metazoa; phylum Chordata; class Chondrichthyes; order Squaliformes; family Squalidae; genus Squalus; species Squalus acanthias. Next base: position 85,919,790 of record CM059433.1, read on the forward strand.
ATTGAGTAAAATGGCCATTATTCTCTGGAGTTTAGAAGAATGAGAGGTGATCTCATTGAAATGTATAAGATTCTTAGAGGGTAGAGGCTCAGAGGCTGTTTCCCCTAGCTGGAGAGTCTAAAACTAGGGGTCATAGTTTCAGGATAAGGGGTCAACCATTTAAGACTGAGGTGCGGAGAAATGTCTTCACTCAGAGGGTGGTGAATCTTTGGAATTCTCAACCCCAGAGGGCTGTGTATGCTCAGTTGTTCAATAGGTTCAAGACTGAGATCGATAGACTTTTGTGAATTAAAGGCTATGGGGATAGGGCAGGAAAGTGGAGTTGAGGTAGAAGATCAGCCATGATCTGATTGAATGACGGAGCAGGCTCAAGGGGTAGTACGGCCTACTCCTGCTCCTATTTCTTACGTTTTTATTTTCTTAAATGTTCCCCTAGTTTTAAGTCAGCTATTTGCTCAGCTTCCTTATTCAGAACCACGTCACGTAGTGCTTTGTTCTATGTTAGGATAGCAACATATTGGCTGAGAAAACAGTCGTGAACACAGTCTATTTTAGCTAAAGAAAATCTATAAATCTAACTTTATAGTTAATACCCAGCTCTCTCATTGTCTTCAGATTTCATCTTTTGATGGTTCGACAGTCTATAATATACTCATTAGTGTCTGATTCCTTGCTACTGGCAAGGTAAGGGAAGCAGGAAGTAGGAAGCCTAGGCTCGGAGAGACCTAAAGATTCATTGTGGGGCACGAAACAGCATTCCCGCTCCTCTAGACCCCCAAGGAAACCTTTAATGAATAAAAATAAGTAACCTTTTCGGCCCTCTTCTGGTCTTGGTGATCCTTGACGCTCGGTTTCCCTGGCGAGGTACTGACCTCGCTGCTGCTGGTTAAAATGTGATCAGGTTTGAATGGCAACGTCTAACCCCAGCTTTTGAATCTCAGAGGCCCTTGAAAAGGGCCTCATACGCTGCCTGAAACGCACCTGTTAAAATGGCATGTGCAGCATGGCTTCAGTGAACACCAGACTGCCTATATTTTAACCCCCCCACGCTCCCTGTTCTCATTGGGCGGGGCAGGGTTAAAACTGGGGCTGTAGTCTGTGCAATAATATACATCAATTTGGTATGGATTTCTACTGTTTGGGCTGTGCTGTTTGAAGTTGCTTTATTATTTTACAAGCAATTCAAGTGGAAGAATTCTGATACTAATCAGATTGTGGTATTTTCGAATGGTTTTTATAAATTTTGGGAAATTAAGGGATATGGGGATAGTGCGGGAAGGTGGAGTTGAGCTAGAAGATCAGCCATGATCTTATTGAATGGTAGAGTAGGCTCGAGGGGCCAAATGGCCTACTCCAGCTCCTATTTCTTATGTTCTTTGTAATTTGTTCTGATACATTTCCTCACTTCCTCTTCAAGCAACTACGAAATGTTGTTTCTTTTGAATCTGTTGTTGCTTTCCTTGCCATTGCCTCTGCCACTATTTGTAAAACTCTTGTATGACTATTATGAGTAAGTTTATTTTGTTAATGAAAATTTTTTTTGAGATACCTTCATGGTTTAAAAGTATAATGCACATGCATCTAAGTTTTCTTTCCTACGTTATGCAGTGCATTCATTTTCATATCACTCCAGTGCAGTACTGAGGGAGTGCTGCACTGTCGGAGGTGCTGTCTTTTGGATGAGACGTTAAACCGAGGCCCCCGTCTGCTCTCTCAGGTGGACGTAAAAGATCCCGCGGCACTATTTCGAAGAAGAGTAGGGGAGTTATCCCCGGTGACCTGGCCAATATTTATCCCTCAATTAACATAACAAGAACAGATTATCTGGTCATTATCACATTGCTGTTTGTGGGAGCTTGCTGTGCGCAAATTGGATGCCGCGTTTCCCACATTACAACAGTGACTACACTTCAAAAGTACTTCATTGGCTGTAAAGTGCTTTGAGACGTCCGGTGGTCATGAAAGGCTTTGGGGAGTCAAGAGGTGAGACACTCGCCGCAGAATACCCAGCCTCTGACGTGCTGTTGTTGCCACAGTATTTATGTGGCTGGTCCAGTTAAGTTTCTTGTCAATGGTGACCCCCAGGATATTGATGGTGGGGGATTCGGCGATGGTAATGCCATTGAATGTCAAGGGGCGGTGGTTAGATGCTCGCTTGTTGGAGATAGTCATTGCCTGGCACTTGTGTGGCGCGAATGTTACCTGCCACTTATCAGTCCAAGCCTGAATGTCGCCCATGTGGGCATGGACTGCTTCATTATCTGAGGAGTTGTGAATGGCGCTGAACACTGTGCAGTCATCGGCGAACATCCCCACTTCTGACCTTATGATGGAGGGAAGGTCATTGATGAAGCAGCTGAAGATGGTTGGGCCTCGGACACTGCCCTGAGGAACTCCTGTAGTGATGTCCTGGGGCTGTGATGATTGACCTCCAACCACCATAACCATCTTCCTTTGTGCTAGGTATGACTCCAGTCAGTGGAGAGTTTTCCCCCTGATTCCCATTAACTTCAGTTTTACTAGGGCTCCTTGATGCCACACTCGGTCAAATGCTGCCTTTATGCCAAGGGCAGTCACTCTCACCTCACCTCTGGAATTCAGCTCTTTTGTCCATTAATCACTCTATTCATGGTATCCCATATAAGCAATGTGGGGTATTCATCTTGCAATATATTGGACACCGACATATGAAGGGGTGATGTGTATGGCCTCTCACTATTTGTCCAAAATACTGTGGTGCTCCATACCTTTTACAGATGATGAGTCCGCAACAAATCAGCAAAACATTATTTAAAATATTATTCATGAGAAAGTTGAGAGCTTTATGTGGAAATTTTGCAGATTGAATAAAACTAGTCAAACTTCATTATAGCACTTTTCACAGAGAGACAACATTGCTTTTTAAATCAATGTTTCATTTTATTATTGCATAATTTTAATTGTGTATCTCTTGTAATGTAAGAAGGACAACAGTTGGTGGCGCTCTAGATTTAAAACCTAAAAAGTTTACATTTCTGATGCATGCTCACTTGGAACAGCTCCAGATAATTTAGTTTTATAGCTTATTTTTGGATATCATTACATTACGGATTTGTATTTATTGGACAGTTCTCATTCATAGATGATAAGATTTCATCAACTCACAGAAAATCTAATCATAGGAGCTGCTGAGCATAAACTGAATAAGTTCAATATTCCATCTTGCTAAATAAACTTGAAGTTGGCAATTTTCTGCTGTTGAAATAATGATGTTATAAATTCTCCTCTTGAATCTATTTTGGTAAAATATCAGTATAATGGCATTTTGCGCCTATAAAATGTTATGTATATGAGTTAAAGGTAAAAGTCTATTTTGCAAATATCTAAATATTATTGCTAATTTTACATCAATATGAAATATACCTGCAAGTTTAATTAAGTTAAGGCTTATGCTTTTTGTGCTGCTTGGTAAAACAGGATATGGTGTTAAGGAAGCTAAAGGGATTGAAGGCGGACAAATCCCCAGGGCCTGATAACATGCATCCTAGGGTGCTGAAGGAGGTGGCCCTAGAGATAGCGGATGCACTAAGTATGATTTTTCAGAATTCATTAGACTCGGGAACAGTGCCCATGGATTGGAGGGTAGCTAACGTTACCCCACTATTCAAAAAGGGGGGTAGGGAAAAAGCAGGTAATTACAGACCTGTAAGCCTTACATCAGTTGTGGGCAAAATGCTGGAGTCCATCATTAAGGATGAAATAGCGGAGCACTTAGCAAATGGGGACAGGATAGGACAGAGTCAACATGGATTTACAAAGGGTAAATCGTGCTTGACTAATCTATTGGAATTTTTTGAGGGAGTAACTGGTAAAATAGATGGGGGAGAGCCAGTAGATGTGGTGTACCTGGACTTCCAAAAGGCCTTCGATAAGGTCCCACATAAAAGATTAGCAGGGAAAATTGAAGCTCATGGGATAAAGGGGAAAGTATTGACGTGGATAGAGAACTGGCTGTCAGATAGAAAACAGAGAGTTGGAATAAACGGCTCATTTTCGGAATGGCAGGCAGTAACAAGTGGGGTACCACAGGGATCTGTCCTGGGTCCCCAGCTGTTCACAATTTACATTAATGACCTGGATCAGGGAGTCGGATGCAGCATTTCCAAATTTGCAGACGACACTAAACTAGGAGGTGGGGTGGGCTCAGAGGAGGAGACCAGGAAGCTCCAGAGCGATTTGGACAGACTGGGTGATTGGGCGGATAAATGGCAGATGCACTATAATGTGGACAAGTGCGAAGTTATCCACCTTGGGTGCAGGAACGGGAGGGCAAATTATTATTTAAATGGCAATAAATTGGGAGAGGGGGAAGTACAGAGAGACCTGGGTGTTCTTGTACACCAGTCACTGAAGGCGAGCATGCAGGTGCAACAGGCGGTCAAGAAGGCAAACGGTATGCTGGCCTTCATAGCAAAAGGGTTGGAATACAGGAACAGGGATACCTTGCTGCAGCTGTACAGGGCACTGGTGAGACCACACCTCGAGTACTGTGTACAGTTTTGGTCGCCTCATCTGAGGAAAGATGTTCTTGCCATGGAGGGGGTGCAGCGGCGATTCACCAGGCTGATACCAGGAATGGCGGGATTGACCTATGAGGAGAGACTATGTAGTTTAGGGATGTACACACTGGAGTTTAGAAGATTGAGAGGGGACGTCATAGAAGTGTATAAAATTCTGACAGGTCTAGACAGACTAGATGCAGAAGGAATGTTTCCCTTGGCGGGTGAGAACAGAACTAGAGGACATAATTTAAGGATAAGGGCTAAACCATTTAGGACAGAAATGAGGGGGAATTTCTTCACTCAGAGGGTGGTGAACCTGTGGAACTCATTGCCACAGAGGGCAGTGTACGCCAGCTCATTAAATATATTTAAGAGGGAATTGGATATATTTCTACAGGCAAAAGGGGTTAAGGGTTACGGAGAGAAGGCGGGGACGGGATACTGAATTGGAGGATCAGCCATGATCTCATTAAATGGCGGAGCAGGCTCGAAGGGCCGGATGGCCTACTCCTGCTCCTATCTTCTATGTATCTATGTATCTATGTTTTCAAATATGTAAATCACACAATCTAAAATATTGGTATTTGGCTAACAAATGCCACTTCTTCCTCCCACCTGGTTCTTTCTTCCTTGTATAGTCCCCACCGTTTATAGCGGGCTGGTTGGTGTTAACACGATTTGCTGGCTATACGTGGTGGATGGTAAAACCAAAAAGCTAAGTAGTAACCTATTTTAAAAAAAACAGGCAATCTGCATTTACCAACTGCATCTCCTACTTGTTAGAAGTTGCATTCAGAATCTCATCATTAATGAGGTGTGATCAGCTGATTGAACCTGCTTGATGACCCGGCTGTAATCAGCAGAGCCTTTTTTAAATTCGCTTACGGGATCTGGGCGTCGCTGGCAAGGCCAGGATTTATTGCCCATCCCTAGTTGCCCTTGAGAAGGTGGTGGTGAGCCGCCTTCTTGAACCGCTGCAGTCCGTGTGGTGAAGGTACTCCCACAGTGCTGTTAGGGAGGGAGTTCCAGGATTTTGACCCAGCGACGATGAAGGATCGGCGATATATTTCTAAGTCAGGATGGTGTGTGACTTGGAGGGGAACTTGGAGGTGGTGGTGTTCCCATGCGCCTGCTGCCCTTCTCCTTCTAGGTGGAAGAGGTCGCAGGTTTGGGAGCTGCTGCCAAAGAAGCCTTGGCGAGTTGCTGCAGTGCATCTTATAGATGGTACACACTGCAGCCACGATACACCAGTGGTGGAGGGAGTGAATGTTTAAGGTGGTGGGTGGGGTGCCAATCAAATGGGCTGCTTTGTCCTGGATGGTGTCGAGCTTCTTGAGTGTTGTTGGAGCTGCATTCATCCAGGCAAGTGGAGAGTATTCCATCACACTCCTTACTTGTTCCTTGTAGATGGTGGAATGGTTTTGGGGAGTCAAGAGGTGAGACACTCGCCGCACAACACTCAGCCTCTGACCTACTCTTGTTGCCACAGTATTTATGTGGCTGGTCCAGTTAAGTTTCTGGTCAATGGTGACCCCCCAGGATGTTGATGGTGGGGGATTCGGCGATGGTAATGCCGTTGAATGTCAAGGGGAGGTGGTTAGATTCTCGCTTGTTGGAGATAGTCATTGCCTGGCATTTCTGTGGCGTGACTGTTACCTGCCACTTATCAGCCCAAGCCTGAACGTCGTCCAGGTCTTGTTGCATGCGAGCATGGACTGCTTCATTATCTGAGGAGTTGTGAATAGCGCTGAACACTGTGCAGTCATCAGCGAACATCCCCATTTCTGACCTTATGTTGGAGGGCAGGTCATTGATGAAGCAGCTGAAGATGGTTTGGCCTAGGACACTGCCCTGAGGAACTCCTGCAGCGATGCCCTGGGGCTGTGATGATTGACCTTCAACCATCAGAACCATTTTCCTTTGTGCTAGGTATGACTCCAGCCAATGGAGAGTTTTCCCCCCGATTCCAATTGAATTCAGTTTTACTCGGGCTCCTTGATGCCACACTCGGTCAAATGCTGCCTTGATGTCAAGGGCAGTCACTCTCACCTCACCTCTGGAATTCAGCTCCTTTGTTCATGTTATCTTTTAAATGGGTAAGTACAGGATAAGTACTTTATGATCTTCCCGGAATAGTCGGCACGTTTAATACGTTATAAGCGCTCCCTTGTAATTGACTCCAATGGCTATGATAAATGGTTAGCACCATTTGCTTGATATAGGAAACAGTCCGTGCTAAGCGTGGACAGTTTAAATGGTGGGGGCTGTACTTCGAAAGTATATGTACAATAAAAATTATAACATTTTAAATTTGAATTAACCTTTTCATGTGAACAGATTGCATTTTTCCTGTGGTCAGAAGAGGGATCTGGGGGTACAGATACACAAATCGCTGAAAGTAGTGATGCAGATTAGCAGGGCCATAAAAAAGCAAACCTAGCACTGACGTTCATATCTAGAGCGATAGAATTGAAAAGCAGAGACGTTATGTGTAAACTTGTATCAAACCTTGGTTAGACCACGCTTGGAGTACTGCGTGCACAGTTCTGGTCTCCATATTATAAAAAGGATATAGAGGCACTGGAGAAGGTGCAAGAAAGATTCACAAGGATGATCCCAGAACTGAGAGGTTATAGCTATCAGGAAAGGCTGAAACAGGCTAGGGCTCTTTTCTCTAGGAAAGAAAAGGCCGAAGGGTGACCTGATAGAGAGGTTTAAGATAATGAAAGAATTTGATAGGGCAGACGTATAGAAAATGTTTTCACTTGTGGGTGAGACCAAAACTAGAGGACATAAATATAAGATAATCACTAATAAATCCAATAGGGAATTCAGGGGGAACTTCTTTACCCAAAGAGTGGTAAGAATGTGGAACTCGCTACCACAAAGAGTAGTTGAAATGAATAGCATAGATACATTTAAGGGGAAGCTAGATAAGCACTTGAGGGAGAAAACAATTGAAGGATATGCTGATAGGGTTAGATGAAGAAGGGTGGGGGGAGGCTCGTGTGGAGCATAAACACCGGCATAGACCAGTTGGCCTGTTTCTGTACACTCTATGCAATTCTATGTATTTAGACAATTGTTCATTCCCAAGTCAAGGATAGATAATCTTGGATATGGGGAGTTAGGGCTTGCCCACAAGAGTGATCTAAAATACGAGTGTTGTTGAAATAACCTGGGTAAGAAGGCTAGAAAAAAACACAAATATGCAACAATCTGTATGGACCTTTCCACAACATAGAACTGTTGGATCTTCCAAACTCATCCTGCCTATTTCCACCTCTGCAGCATTGCCCTCCTCCCCCCTGCTGCCTCAGCCCCTCTGCTGCTCAAACCCTCCCATGCCTTTTTGACTTCCAGACCCGACTATTCCATTGTTCTCCTGGCTGGCCTCCCATCATTAAATTCAGCTCATCCAAAACTTTGTTACTCATATGCTATGCCGCACCAAGTCACGCTCAGCCATCAGGCCTGCGCACGCTGACCTGCGTAAGTTCCCAGTCCTCCAGCACCTCCAATTTAAAATTCTTATCCTCATGTTTAAGTCCTTTCATCCTGCCTTCCTTCGCCCACCATTGGCAGCTGTGCCTTCAGCCATCTAGGCCCTATTATCTGGCATTCCTTTCCTAAACCTCGCCACCCCCCTCTCTTTCTTTAAGCCCTTCACTAAAATCCACCTATTGGAGCAAACTTTTAGTCACCGCTCCTAATAGCTCCTTCTTGGACTCAGATGCCATTTTTGTGAAGCATCTTGGGATGTTTTTCTACATTAAAAGAGCTACAGAAATGCAAGTCGTTGTTGTCGTGAGACACATGCAGAAACTGTGAACTTATAGAAAGATTTTCAAATCAAGAAGTAGTAATTAATTCATTGTTCTGCAAGAGGACTAGAATTTACATGCACTTATGGCATAAAGTCTGAAGGAAGTTGCATGTAGAGTGGATACATTGCTAAAATAAGCTTAGTGAGAAGAAGGAACAAAGTGTGAGAGAGGAGAGGAGAGGAGAATCCTGTGAAATTGCTGAGTTTATGAAGAGGTTCGACTGGCACACAGTATAGATATTCCAGAGTGATTTAGAGGAAACTAAATAGCCATGAACATACCTTTAGTTTGGAATCATATGATGTTGAAACGTTATTGCCAAGCCACACTCAACCTCATCCTGCTTTGCCTCTCATCACATCCCCATCACTCTGCCCTCCCTACCCTACTCTTGCACATCTTTACTCACACCAACTTACCTTGCACCTCCACCCATCCCTCTCTATCTATATTGGGCCAGAAATTCGGGTCGGAGGCTTCCCGTGGGTGCAAGCATAGCGGGTGCACTTACATAGCGCGCCTGCCGTTGTGCTGTGGGCCCGCGTGGAATTCGGCTCCTGGGCCTCCTCCAGCTGCCGGTGTGCAGTGCTCGCGGATCCCAGCAGCGCAGTTAGTTCGAAGCGTCCCCTGGGATCACGTGGGCCACGGGGAGCCAATCGGAGCAGGGAATCTCCATTCATGGATTTGACAGGAAGACCTGTCAAATCTATGAATAGAGATCGGCCCCAAAACCTAACTAAAACTTCAAATAATTTTTTTTTTAAAATCACATTTTTAAAATAACTATAAATTACATAAAATAACTTTTAAACAATAATTTAAATTTTTGAAAAAATTAATTACAGTTTTTAATGGGGCTAAAAATAAACTTACCTTTCTTTAAAGTATTTAAAAATAATAAACCTGTGGAAAAAATGTTTTAATTTTACTTAATTCACCACTTACCTTGTTAAAAGCAGGCCTTGCGCCTGCTTTTTCCCCACGCAGCTGCCAGGGACTTACCCGCACGGAGAAACATGTAAAAAAAAAAAAATGGAAGTTCGCTGCGTGCGCGCTGCCTCTCCCGCGCACGCGGTTGACCCGCGAACCCCTTCCTTCACGAGACCGGAAGTTCCGCTTTCCCGTGCATGCGCGAAACCGGAACTTCCGGTGGCCCTACGGGTGAGTACACAGCGCATACTCACCCGTGGGGACCCGAATTTCTGCCCCAATATCACTTCCCCATCTCACTAGCCACCCCTCACACTCACCCTCAACCTACTGCAAGCATACGAACTAACAACACACAAGGGTAGGCACCTGGGCGGTTTAGCCAATGTTCATGTGAAGTTTCTGTTAATGTGTTGTCAAACATTGAAATCTATATTTTCAACACTACCTTATTGGACAGATCTGTGCTCACCTTTGGAAGTGTCTTAGTGAATTCCAGTGAATGCTGAGACATAACTCCCCCGCCCCCCAATTATGAAGAGTGTGAAAGGAATGGCTTGGACATTGTAGGGATGCTTTATGGTGCTGGTGTGGGGTGGTGACAACCTGGCGCATCATGTGGCAGCCAGGGTCTACATCGTCAAGTGAAGTAAATCTGGCCATGGTGATGCCATCACTGGCCTCCCGGGCAGCAATGTTGTCGGGTGCTGATGCCCTGTGTCCTGTGCAGCATCAGGTGATTGCGGAGAAGGTTGGTGTTGTTGTTGGTGATGTTGTTGTGCATGGTGGTGTTGGGGCTGATCGTGGAGGGATTGAGAGGACCAAGGTGAGATTCTTTCAAGGGCACCGATGTTGCTGGAATAGATGGCAGCTGAAGTTGAGACGACAGAAGCGATCTGTCAATTGTGAGAGAGCTTGCTCCAAGGAGGTGACAGTGGATAGAGAGTTTACTCCAAACACTTCCAAACTGCATACAGCTCAAAAGTGTCTTCCAAGTCCTGAAGGTTCAAGCTTCTGACATTGGAAAGTGACCAGCTGTGAAATGATAGCTTTCATACCACTTTTGTAACTGTCACCTATTCACAGCAATGGGGGGACATAGAGAACCCGACCTACTTACCTGACGTGATCTCCGAACGACGTGCAGCCCATTAAAAAAGTGGTAAAATAGAAATAGGCTGGCAAAATAGTAATTAGCAAGTGTTTAACAAGCATTTAACAATCTTAAATGCCTCCCCCGCTTTTGGTGTCGGGTCTGTTCTGAAATCGCAGACTCGATACTTTGGAAACTTACGTGGAGGCGGGTTCGGAGTGCGCTCCCAACCCGCTGTCAATCATTTTGATTTTGACAGCGGACCCGCCTCCTAGCCCGCACTCTGAGCGCCGGCAATATCGTGGCCAATGTGACTGTTCATTGTGCTTTCCAGAAAACATTTCAGTCAATATCCTGAGCTCATTAATGGTTGATTATTGCAGATAAAAGCATACTAATCCTGTGTCTTGGTTTTAGCATGTGTTTAACAAAATGAATATTTATCCACATTTGTGCAAGGACAGAATCATGGTGTGAGTTTGATAGAGGAATAATAATGAGACATTTTTACAAAATTGAATACAGGCAATGGAAATACTTTTTCTGTAATTGTGCTTAAAGAGAAAGTTGAGAAATAATATTATGTATGTGTACTGCCAGAACAGAACTTTACCTGTCGGGAGCACATAGCAGAAACTTGGGCACACGCTGCCATCCATCAAAATTGTGGGGCGTATGTGCCTGAATTCCCATCCCTGGCAGATGCAGCTCCCGTCGGAACTGTGAATTCATAAAATTGCCTATTGTAGTAGAAATAATCATATTTGTGGTTTTCTCTACATTTTAAATCTCTTTCTAGTTATTTTCTTCTGATTTCATGGTTTCCCCGTGTCACACACCATTCTCAGCTTAGAATGTAGACAATTAGGACCTAGAATTGCTGCATTCATGGTGCACTGCCAGATGTGCAACAGGGTGAGACTTCCATCCACTGCCTGACCAGACTCTTGACTCTATCTCAAATTCCAGGGATGGGGCCATTTAAATATTTAGCTCGATAGCAAAATACTGCGGATGCTGGAAATCCGAAATAACAACAGAAAACGCTGGAAAAACTCAGCAGGCCAGGCAGCATCTGCGGAGAGAGAAACAGAGTTAACGTTTCAGGTCGAAGACCTTTCGTTAGAACTGCTTTTTTCCAGTTCTGACGAAAGGTTTTCGACCTGAAACGTTAACTCTGTTTCTCTCTCCACGGATGCTGCCTGGCCTGCTGAGTTTTTCCAGCGTTTTCTGTTGTTATTTTTAATATTTGGCTCGGTTGGTTCACATCTGTAGAGGCGCATAACAGCCACCCGCCCTAGATTACCAGCAGAAAATCGGAGTGGCTACCAAGGAACCCAAGGCTTCCATTCACAGAGATCAATTTCCTTAGCTCCTCACCTTTTTTTGGGTTCTTTGGAAGTCCCAGAATGAAAGCAGGCATGGGATCTAAGAGGGGCGAACTGGGTACCTTACTTCATTGGCTGTAAAGCACTTTGGGATGTCCTGAGGTCATGAAATGCAAGTTCTTTCGCTTTCTCTTATCGAAGTGTAGCTCTAGAACACCCTAGACATGTTTCTAAGTTGCTACTGCTATGGGCAGATGATCCTCTGGATCAGTAGTTGAAATGCAGGGCAAATGGGTCAGAAAGGCGACTCTGCCCCTCACCCCCCGCCGAACCAGTGAAACCCCAATCTGCACCCTCCCCTTCTCAGATATCATGGGCCCACATTTTATAAGTTTGTGGCTCAGCACCTGGCAACCTTGCAATGCCAAAAAAATACCTCCAGCAGCTATTTTCCATAATTCTGGTTGAATAGAAGTAAGTGACATTTAGAATAGCATCATAAACAATTTTATTAGTTTTTTAATATATAAAATACAAACTTTGAAATAATAAAAAGCTTCCTGGCTATTAATACATTTCAGTACAACTTTTCTTCTAATGTATTTTCTGACTGTAAAACCTTGGATTTATTAAAGTTGACTTTGTAGTTTGCCATTCAGTTTTGCAATGTTGATTCCTACTGCTCCAGTCAATGCATTAGCATCAATATTAACTAAAGCACCTCCCTATGATTTAATTGTGGCATAATTGCTTTGTAGGTTTAGAATTTGTCACTTCTGTAAGATAATTGTTTTAGTCGAATATGTTGGTTTTGAGTAGGTCATGTGTAGAAAGCAGTAAATAAACCAGCTTTTTACAGTTCCTATTTATTTTGTGACATTTTAGTACAAGACAACACAATATGAGAAATCCAATTTGTTACAGTATATTTCAGTCAAACTAGCCTTAATTAAACCTGATTCAGTGTGGGACAGTGTTTTATTTTAATTTTCTGGCTGCCATTAAAAGTGTTGCATGTTATATTTCTTTGGAAAACACTTTTAGGTTCCATCTGAAGTGACATAGATGTTTCCCATTGATGTGGTCTAACATCATTTATTATTCAGTTACTGAAGTAGTAGCAGTAAGCTAATGTGTGATAGAGAATTATAAACTCTTGAAGCAATAAATTTTAACCACGTCATTCAAAATAATGGGAATTCTCAGCAGCTTTTCTGTAGGTTAGGATGGAGATGACTGAATGGCACTAAATCTATTTTAAAACTGTGACATTTAAGTGGCCAATACATATTTCTTGCATGATGTACTTTCTATGAGCCTACTGGTGCATATCCTAATGCCATATAGCCAGAGACAGTAATGTTTCCAAAATGCCTCATCAAATTGTCACGAGTTGTAACTGGAGCACACACCGGACAGGTGGTGGGCGGGGTTTGCGCTATGTCTTCCCAAGGGCTCCAGCGAGAGGCCCAAACCATTTTCGTCATCGAGCCTTATTGAAATATTTTGTGTCAGCTGCCAGCACTCAGCGGGCATGCACAGGCAGCTCGCCGCTAGGGTAGGGGGGACAGGATGGGACGGTGTGATTGATGTACATCAAAAAATTTGACTAATTAAAAACCCAGAAAAGGATGAATACATATAATCAGAGGAATATAAACCATTAGACTCTTCAGAAGGTAACTGAACATAAACTTGGTCATTTTCATGTAACTGTATTATAGCACTTCCTGAGGCTTGATCAACATAACCTTCTGTATAGTCATCATATGTGTACATTACAGGTTCATCATTTTTGAACAGTCCAACCCAAACATTTCCTCCTTTGACTTGTATGTGGTAAGAAAATTGATAGATGCCTGGTATTTGACATGTAAATATCCCAGTTGATGGATCATAATTATTATTTTGATTGGCTAGTATTTTGTCAAACGCTATTGGTTGTCTTACAGATGGAAATGATTCTGAAAGAATAGCTGTAAAAGCTGGATATGGACTCATGCCTCCTGGTGTTACATAGCCATTATAGCCATATTTTCCTGGTTGTACAATTTCTCCTGGGGGACCTGGTGGACCAGGGGGTCCAGGTGGACCTGGGGGACCTTCTGTTCCTGGAGGGCCTGGTGGCCCATGAGATAATTTTTCATGAAGGCTAGAGGTAATACCTGGTGGTCCAGGTGGGCCTGGAGGTCCTGGATCTCCTTTTTCTCCAGGGAATCCTGGAGGTCCATGAAATCCAGGCGGACCTCTTGGACCATTTTGTCCAGGTGGTCCATTCAATCCAATTTCACCTGCGAATCCTGGTGGCCCTGGAGAACCTGGAAAACCGGTATCACCTGTTTTACCCGGTGGTCCAACAGGTCCTATGGTACCTTTTTGGCCAGGTGGTCCCCTTGGTCCTTCTGTACCTGGCACACCAGGTTCTCCTGAAATTCCTGATTTTCCTGGGGCACCCCCAGGGCCTACTCCACCCTTTGCCCCTGGATACCCTTGTGCACCTGTTGGTCCTGGTCCCCCTTTTGCTCCTGGTGCACCTGGTGTGCCTGGTGGACCTCTTAGACCTTGTGGCCCAGGTGGACCAGAGGGCCCTAAAAGTCCCGAGCTTCCTGGGTTGCCAGGTGTACCTATTTCTCCTTTCTCTCCAGGGTATCCAGCAGGGCCTGGTGTACCAGAGTCCCCTTTAAGTCCTGGTAAACCTGGTCTTCCAAAACCAGGAAGTCCAGATGCACCTGGTAAACCTTCTGGACCAGAAGGGCCCTTGGGTCCAGGTGGTCCTGGTAACCCGGGTGTGCCATCTGCTCCAGGCTTTCCAATTCCTGATGGTCCAGGTACTCCTGGTGGACCGCTCTGACCTGGTTCACCGGGATATCCAGGTGGACCTGCTAAGCCTTTTTCACCTTTTTCTCCTGGTGGACCAGAACGGCCAGGGGCTCCTGGTTTTCCATATCCTGCTTCACCACGGGTTCCTTGTGGCCCTGGTAGTCCTGCAGGACCTCTTTCACCTGGAGGTCCTGGAATTCCAACTCCTTTTTCTCCCCTTGAACCAATCTGACCAGGATACCCTCGTTCTCCTTTTGTTCCAGATGGTCCTGTTGCTCCTGTAGAACCTGGTGGCCCTGGTGGACCCGGTTTACCAGGAACCGACAATCCAGTTGGCCCAGGATATCCTCTAGGTCCTGGCGAGCCTTTCTGTCCTTGCATCCCATGAGGTCCCATGCTACCTTTTGGTCCAGGAAATCCTCTTTCACCTGACTTTCCTGGTGCTCCCGCAATACCTTGTTTTCCTATGCCTGGCAGCCCTTGTTGTCCTGGCCGCCCTGGAAGACCAGCTGTTCCTGGATGTCCAATACCTGATTTTCCTGGGTATCCTGGTGGACCTGGTGGGCCACGTGGTCCTGGTGGACCTACTGATCTGGGCTGCCATCTTACTGTTAATGTTAATATAAAAAGAAGAGATATGGTTTAGATTATGCTATTAAGAGACATCTATAATATGGAGACCAGAACTGTGCACAGTACTCCAAGTGTGGTCTAACCAAGGTTTGATATAAGTTTAAAATAACTTCTCTATTTTTCAGTTCAATCCCTCTAGAAATGACCCCCAATGCTTGGTTGTGACTCTTATGGCCTTATTAGCCTGCGTCGCTACTTTTAGTGATTTAACTATCTGTACCCTGAGACCCCTTTGCTCCTCTATCCCATTCAGACTCTTATCCAAGCAGTATGTGGCCTCCTTATTCTTTCTACCAAAATGCCATCATTTAATGGCACATTTTTAATTAGGAAGTTGTAGGGAAATGAGCTAGCTATATTATTGCCTGTAAACCACATGGTGCAGGCCCAGTTAGAAAGCATTGATTTCTCAATACTCTCATTACTTTTGGGGTGTCTGTCATGGAATTTAAATGACATATAAACTTAGAAAAGGGTTTGGGACAGTAGGGAGGTGTCCTATGGTCTCGGGATATTGCGGGGAAGTACTGAGGTCTTGCAGCATTGTGGGATGGAAGATTCTGAATGTGGTAATATTGGAGAGAGTGTTAGGGTATTTGACACTCAGGAGGTATTCTGGGATGTGTCAGGACTCGGAGGAAGGAATCCTGGAGTCTAGTAGCAGTAGGGGGAGAGGTAGCTGGTTCTGAATGATTAAATTAATTTGCCTACTTTCTTTCATTGGTATATTTTTCTGACAGAATTGATTGGTTTCATAACTCCTTAGTTGTTTCTTATTGATTGTTGTCTAGCTGCTTTCCTCTCTTTTAATTTGTACATTCCCTACCTCTTCAGTTTTGATTTGCTGCTTTGAGCCCATCAATAAAGAGTTTCAGAAAAATGTGGTGTTGCTAAGTATTGTGCAAAATATTATCAGGGCCACTGACTTATGGCGATTGAATAAGTCAAATTGTATTTTTATTACAAATTATAGGAATTTTAACAATAGTTTTGGCTTTGTACTCTATGATGATGTGCATATTGTTTTGGAAACTGTGACTTTAGTTACTATTACACAACGTAGTTAATTTTATGCCTTTTTTTAAAAACCCAAAGATACAGAGAATGATGGGAGCAAAGGTGCTCCAGATTTCAGGCTGCAGCAAGTGTGTAGTCGTAGCTCTTTTTGGGGGCACCCATGGAGTGACACTGTTGGGAGGGTGGTCCTGGAGCGTAAGAGCATTGGAGAGGGGTGTTGCTGGTTGTGGGAGGGGCTAAAAGGATCAAAATATGAGGACAGGTTGCATAGACTGGGCTTGCATTCTCTTGAGTATAGAAGATTAAGGAGTGATCTAATTGAGCTGTTTAAGATGATTAAAGTAGTTAATAGGGTAGATAGATAGAAACTATGGCCGGAATTTTAAGAGGTAAGAGCGGGTGGGTTGGAGGTGTGGGGGGGAAGTGAAAGTTGAAAAATGTGAACCCCGACTCCAACCCACCCACTTTCACCTTTCACTCAGGCGGGATGGGGGGGCGGGCTGGCAATTTACATATTATAATGAGGCCTGAAGCCTCTACTTTAACCTGCAGGGATCCCAGGGCTCGGGGATCCCGGGGCTCGGGAGTCCCGGTGGCTGCAACAAGGTGGCCACAGCCTCGGGGAGCAATCCTTGTGGCCGGGAGGAGCAGGAGTGCTTCCTCCCGGCCCCCAAGCTCCCCCACCATCAGCCTGGCCCTCCCTGGGGCCGGGGTCAGACCCCCAGGGTCGGACCACCCACGGCCTGGAACACCTCCCCCCCTTCCCCCCCCGAATCGCGGTTGGCCCCAGGGTCGGGGATTGCAACTGAACCCCGAGGTCAGGGATCGATCTCACCCGGGATCGGGGATCAGATCCCACCCCTCCGGGGTCGGGGAGTCGACCCCCCACCATCCTGGGCCCAGTACTTATCTGTTGCTGTGGCCTCCTTCTCCGAGATCCCCGCACTACTGGAAGCCAGCCTGTCAATCAGGCTGACTTCCGGGTGGGGAACACGCCCCTGACGTCGCACGCAAACTGTGGAGTTAACTCCACAGCGTGCCGAGAAACCTGAACTTCCAGGTTTCCCGCTGTATCCTGGGTCCCCCCACACCGTGCGGGTGGGACCCGGCAAAATCCAGCCCTATTTCTTCTGGTGGGGGGAGTCCAGAACAAGGGGGCACAACCCTAAAATTAGAGCTAGGCCGTTCAGGGTTGATGTCAGGAAGTTCTTCACACAAAGGGAAGTGGAAATCTGGAACTCTTCCCTTAAATAGTTGTTGAGGCAAGGTCAATTGAAAATTTTAAAATTGAGTTTGATAGATTTTTGTTAGGCAAGGGTATTAAGGGATATGGAACCAAGGCGTGTAAATGGAGTTGAGATACAGATCAGCCATGACCTAATTGAATGGTAGAACAGGCCTGAGGGACTGAATGGCCTACTCCTGTTCCTGTAGGAGTACCAGGAGGGGTAACAGGTTGCTGTTGATAAAAATGCAATTACAGTTTTATTTTTGTTTTGAGGTTGTTCCACGATTGGGGGTTGGGGCAGGGTGCTGTGGTCCTGATTAGGAAAGTTTTTTTTACAAGTTTCATCAAATGCTGACCTCAACATTACCGGATGTTTCCTTCTTCTCTCCCCTTTTCTCCGCCATAGGAGACTTCCCTCTCCTTTGCAACCAGAAACAGATATGGCCTTGAGGTTGTGTGTTGGAGCTCAGAGTTTGTTAGCGAGAGGAGGTCTGGTTATGGTGGTGGGTGTTGACGGGTGGACAGCAGTGCCAGAGTAGGTCAGGTTGTGGTGGAGAAGGATTGCTTAAAAAGGGTTGCAGTTGTGAAACCGGCATTATTTAAAATAATACTCAGCTGAGCTCCGACTGGCACCCTCCTGCACAAAAGCTACACCCCAACTATTGCTGGGAACCAGTTTTAAATTTTTCAAGCGCTTTCAGCACTTTTAAAATCAGCACCGTGGAAGTGGTTATTATAGTGGGAGGTCTGTTTGCAGAAGGAGGGAGATGGCAATGGTGGGGGTTCGAGGTTGTGGTGGAAGGATTCAGTTGTAGCGGGGAGAGGCAATGGTAGAAAGGGACAGGCAGGAGAGGTGGGATTTTGGAGCTCTAAGGTGGCTTCTAGCAGCACAGAGATAAGTAGCTAACAACCCACTCACTTTGAAAGCCAAACTTGGAGGACTCATTCAGAGGGAAGTAAAATAAAATAGGTAAGTTTAATTATAACAGAAAGGCCTGGGCATGATGGAAATAGGTGCAACAGGAAGTACGTGTCACTTGAAAAGAAGTGCGTGCATACACTAGATCTGTTGCTCTCCAACAATAATCTCTCTGATATTGAAAGTTAATGATGGACAGCTTAATTCTGTGTGTAAAACTATCCATTTCTCACCTCTGGGGACAGTGAAAATAGACACTCGATTTTCTTCTGAGCTTTCCGAACTTCGGTCTCTGTTTTGATAACCTGTTTTGGGAAAGTCAACAAAACACTATGGAACTTTTTGAACTTTTCGTTTGTTACTTTGGGTTCATGTACAAGCACAAAAATAAAGTCGAGGAATGGCGGTTGCCACAAACTTTTTTTGTATCTCCTGCAATAATTTATGCAGAAAAATGAGTTCAGTCATATTATAAAGAAGAAATACAGTCAGGTATGAATATAATGGCTAAGGTTTTCTCAGTTGTACACAAATAACTAATGTCATTTTAAAAGCTCTTATTTTGTACATGATTAAAAGTAGAGTAGAATTTTTGTTTAATGAAGCTAATTCTGATTTTTGTAAAAAGGACAACAGAATAAAGGCTATACTGAATTGGAATAAAAGCACAGCTAACTTGCTTGTTCAAAAAATTCATGTTCGCACCTTAGATTCTTAACACTAGACTTTCCTCCTTAAGGTTGCTCCTGAGAAGTTGCTTTGCATCACTTCTCTGGTAGAAGATTTTGCTGCAACCATATCCTCATTTTTAAAAAAAATGTAATTAATTGAAGGTTTAATTGCAACCCTTGTTTTTAAAAAAAAAACATTTTGTACCTGATTTTTAATCAAGCTGTACATGAATAAAAAGTAAACAGAAAATTCACGAAATGCATCCATATTTTTGATGGCTATCCTCAAAATGGGAAACTTTGCAGGCCAACCTTTGGGCACAGCTTTGAAGATGAGAAGTAGCCAAAATGTCCTGGAATATTACAGTTTGAATCTGATTGTTTAAAGAAATACATATTTGCTTACAAAAGACAGGGGACCATAATAACTGTATAAAAGAAACTGTCTTTTATTTCAATAAAACAAAGGTATTGTTGAACATTCAGTTTTCAAATATTTTGGCACTAGTCCTAAAGAAATATTTTTCTGTGGTCCAGAAACATTTTGGTGATAATTATGCATTGACATGTTTAAGGCATCCTTGTTTTTAATTTTTATCTTCTTAATAAAATCCATGCTTTGGGTTGAATTTAGTATAAACAGGCAAACATCTCGACCACCAACAATACCACATTCATTTAGTACTGTCTGCTTAGACTATGAACTCAAACTCCAAGTATCGGGCTCTAACTCTCACCCTTCTGACTCGGGCAAGATTGCTGCCTACTGAGCCATGCCAGCACAATATGGTAAAGATTTAAATAATAATGGTGAGCAGAAGAATGACTTGTTTCTGGCTTCGTGAAAATTGTTTAATTTCTGTTAAAATTGTGCAAAGAAAAAAATATTATTAGTTAACAGGCACAGTGGGATTTAAAAAAATGCTTCTAGCCGTGCTAAATAGCTACGTCTTTCAGGCGGAAATTTTTACTGTTTTCTGCTTCTGAATTTAATTATTTTGCGGTGTTTCTACCAATTATGTGAAACCAATAGAATATTCTGATCTACAATGAGGCAAGCATACTCTCAAGTTAAACTTGAAAGGACTATAAAGTCCTATGTTACATTTTCACAATGACAACAGATGATCAATATTTGCCATTTACATTAAAAATTGTATTGAAGTAGGTTTTAAATATTCTACGGTATATTTGAGTAAATTTATTTTTCTTTATTGGAGCACATTACTTTAATTGACAGTGACATTTAAAAAAAAAACAATTGGGATACCTAGGTGAGAGGCTAAGGTCCATCGTCCAGGCTGGAACCAAGATTGAGGAGGGCAGGACAAAAGATGAGATAAATCAGTAGTAGTGATTAGGTGATTCCAACAGCAGTTAGAACAACTACTGCCAGAGAAACAATGGACTACTTTAAATTAGGAGGATCCTTAAAAATCTCATGGGTGTCTTAAGTTTCAGCACAATTATTTTTAGTTTCTTTATTGTGAATATACCATATCAGTTTATTTTATATAAAATTACAGCCAAGAGAATTTTCAATTTTTTGGGGTGATTTTGTTTGTCCCTATTCTCCTTCTGGCCTATTGTTTTATCAATAGCTATTTGCTGACTGCTGATTTTTCATTGGTAGTTTTCAAACCTGCTTGGTATTTATTGACTTGTAGGCTCCCTGTCTGTTTAGTTCGGATTTGTTACTGTTTATGAACATAACATTTGAGTCAGTGAAGTGCAGAGTGGCATATACTTCGAGTGTGACACTTTGAGTTGTGACAGTTCTGAGATATGGTTGGCATGTGCTGGACTCGAGACTTTTACTTTTATAGATCACAATTATAAATTATGGTATTTGAAAAAACCAGCTGTGCAGTGTATGAAGTTTATCTTCTCCTTTAGTAGTTACAACTATTGATGTTTAGTGGAAATGAGAGAACGATGTTCAAACTACACTTCTCTTGAAGCCTGCACAATAAGCATATACAAACATTCTGAAAACTATTTAATGTGTTGGCATTGGTTCTTAACAATGTAGAATTTGCTGTTTTCCTTTTCTTTTAGAATTGCTTTCTGTCCCTCTTTCAGTTTCTCATGTTGCACACATTTTTTTAAGTGGTAAGCGAGATCCATGCCTTTTTTGCTAGCTGCCAATAAATACATAATTGTTTCACCCGATCCTTTCACCCTTGTTAAGTGTCTTATCTCTGTTCTGTACCTTCCCCTTGATGGCATGGCAGGCATTGAGAACTTGCTGTACGAGGATTCATGTGAAACCGCCTACTTGTATAGGTAACCATTATACTACTGTACTGCACTGCCATGCTGCTCTGTGCAGTAAACATTACATGGTATCAATCAGTTGCATGAATAGAGGATACATAATGAGGGACTGACCATTAAACTTTATATCCTGCATGGAGGCTGCCCTGATAACTCAAAAGTAACAATGTGTTATGGCCAACACCATAGTCCACGGCCACTCATCACATATTCTGTTTATACCGTGTGTTAGCTAAGTAATTAAAAAGCAATGTTAGGTGTAGAAATTTAGGGGGAAAAATTCAGTATCGCCCCGTTTGGGGCGCAATTATCGGCCGGGCGCAAAGATTAGCGCCTGGCGCTAATTATCGCCTCCGACTGCAAACTTGACTTTTATCGCCCCTGGAGGTGATTGGAGCGCTAAATCAGGCGCTACACATCTGTCTTAAGGCGCAAAGGCCGAGGAGCGAGGCGCTACCTCAGAGCACTGGCGAAGCTCATGTGATGTCAGTCAGCAATGGAACACAGACACAATGGCGCTGGCCAGTTCTTAAAGGGGAGGGTTGATCTTGCTTTCCAACCACATCCTGCTCATTGCAGCCTTGAATCTCGGCCTGGAGAGACCTGGACATCAAATCTGCTGGAAAGAACAATGGAGAGAACCAGGGAAAGAGCTCAGAGTGCAACCCCCACAGTCTCTTCTAAATCGATACAAGGAAGGGCAAATCAAAATGAACCTGCAATGTGCTGCTCAGTACCCAAAACTCCTTCACACAGCGTTGAATCTCTCCAGAAGTCTCTCTCTCTCTCTCTCTCTCTCTCTCTCAGAATGCGTGGTTCAAAAATGTCACCAACAAAAAAAGGCAGGAAGCGGTCGCCTTTAAATAGCGCTCCCCCAGTCCCTTCTTGACTGCAAAACGCTCCCCTCAACCTGTCGTTGCTAGCAGCAGGCGGTAAGGCAGGGGGCGCCACTCAATATCCGCTCCGGGGCGCTACCGGGGCGTTGCGCACTCAACAGATGTCACGATCTGCCGGTGCAGGAGATCGTGGCGGTAGTGTTTAGCGCCGCCGCAAAATGTCTAGTTAATTTCGCGAGCGGCGCAAACATCGCCGCGCCCGGGCACTAGTTGCTTTGAGCCCCATTAGCGCCCTCTTAAGGCGCTAACGGGAGGCGCAATCAACTGAATTTTTCCCCCTTAATTTTAAGTGGGAATTAACTAACATGAAGTTTTCAGTGTGTTGATGTCACTGAAATTTTTTTTCCCCTCAGTGTTTTGTTCTCAGTTGTAGCATTGTGTACAGGAAAACCTCGTCGGCCTGGAATTTCCTGAAAACTTTGCCGAAACAACGGCGTAAGTACGGCTTAATACCGATTTTCAGTGCAAAAGATCGAGGAAATTCGGGCTTAAGTGACTTCCTTGATATTTTGCGCTGATTCTCTGAAGCCTTCGCTGAACCCCTCTGCCATTCATTAACATAGCTCCGCACCCATGCAAAAGTGTAGCTCACATGAATTTCCTGAATTTACGCTAGTTCTGAACGGGCTGTATATTTTAGGCGCAATGGGATGCAGTCGTATTTCTGGTGTTTAATGCAATTTTTCCTCCCCACTGAGGCCTCCTGTTTTTTTCTGTATCTTTGAATGCATCTTTATGGCATCAGAATGATTTGCATTCAAAATTGAAAAACTTCCATGGTTACATTTTCTTTAAAATACTGTGTTTAATTTGTATAAATGATGGTCTGAAGGCTTCAACCGTTAATTTTCATGTATAAAGAGGGACTTAAAGAAGGAATATAGCACAAGTTCTACACGTTCCTCAGGCCCCGATGTTTTATGCTGGTTTTTACATTTCGGCGTATACTAATGAGATTCTGAGGAAATTTTGGGATAACTCGCCGACAGGAAGATCGCCGTAAAATTCTCGGCAAAATCCGGGCCATCATGTATCATATAATGTAGCCTCGTAGCGGAAGTTAACTGGCATAGTGGCAGTGCAGACTTTTAGAATATTGCTTTCCATAATATGCTTGACTATTAGATCACTGGACATTTGATGTATACGGTTGTAGACTTATCTGTTTTTCTCCACAAAAGGGCATATTATATATCAAGGTATGCTAGGAATACTGTGCTGTGAGACACTTAGGGATGCAAAGAATTTCTTCAAATAAATTTTGATAATTGTTGAGGATATGTAACCTATACTCGAACATAATATCGGTATATCATAGTTTTCAATTTTTAAAAACTTTTTTTCAATCTTTATAGGACATATATTCTAAATGAACAGTTGCTAAGTAACTATTTGTTAAGTGTCTGGAAAGTTATTAAATTCCTCTTCCATTCATTTGTGCTCCTTGAACAACTTTGGCTGTAACTTACTGTCATGCAAATATGTTCAGGCTAGTTTTCACATTCTATTCTGGTTGAAATTATTAAGCCACCTTCCTCACTATGCCTTACTTTATTTAAACATGGCCACTTTGTCAATAGTGCCACTCTTCCATGGACCATATATAACAACAAATTGCATTTATATAGCACCTTTAACGTAGTAAAACGTCCCAAGGCCCTTCACAGGAGAATTAGCAAACAAAATTTGACACCAAGCCACATAAGAAGATATTAGGAAAGGCACGTAGATTTTAAGGAGTATCTTAAGAGGAGAGAGAGGTTTAGGGAGGCAATTCCAGAGCTCAGGGCCAGCAACTAATATTGAAGTGATGAAAATTGAGGATGTGCAAGAGAACCATAGAATGGTTACAGCACAGAAGAAGGTCATTCGGCCCGTCGAGCCCATGCCGGCTCTCTGCAAGAGCACTTCAGCTAGTCCCACTCCCCCGCCCTTTCCCCGGTACTTATCCAACTCCCTTTTGAAAGCTGTGATTGAGTCTGCCTCCACCTTTCTTATGTTGCCTTTGGTTCTTTTGCCAATCACCTTAAATCTGTGTCCTCTGGTTCTCGACCCTTCTGCCAATGGGAACAGTTTTTCTCTATCTGCTCTGTCCAGACCCCTCATGATTTTGAACACCGCTATCAAATCTCCTCTCAATCTTCTCTGCTCCAAGGAGAACAACCCCAGCTTCTCCAGTCTATCCACGTAACTGAAGTCCCTCATCCCTGGAATAATTCTCGTAAATCTTTTTTGCACCCTCTTTAAGGCTTTCACATCCTTCGTAAAAGGGGGGTGCCCAGAATTGGACACAATACTCCAGTTGAGGCCGAACCAGTGTTTTATACAGGTTCATCATAATTTCCACGCTTTTGTACTCTATACCTTTATTCATGAAGCCTAGGATCCCGTAAGCTTTTTTAACTGTTTTCTCAAACTGCCCTGCCACCTTCAACGATTTTTGCACATATACCCCTAGGTCTCTCTGTTCATGAATCCCCTTTAGGATTGTACCCTTTACTTTATATTTCCTGTCCTCATTCTTTCCACCAAAATGTATCACTTCACACTTTTCTGCGTTAAATTTCATCTGCCACTTGTCCGCCCATTCTACCAGCTTGTCTATGTCCTTTTGAAGTCTATCACTCTCCTCCTCACTGTTCACTATATTTCCAAGTTTTGTATCATCTGCAAAGAGGCCAGAATTGGAGGAGTGCAGAGATCTAGGAGGGTTGTGGGGCTGGAGGAGATTATAGAGATAGGGAGGGGGCGAGGCCATGGAGGGATTTGAAAACAAAGATGAGAATTTTAAAATTGATGCGTTGCTCGACTGGGAGCCAATGCAGGTCAGCGAGCACACAAACTTTAACCTCCTCAAAAGAAAGCTGTCTTCATAAGTGCTCTCAATTCCAAAAATATCCAAAAGCTCCAGAATTTTTATTTAACCTCCTATTTCCACTATTCAACATTAGCCATCTGCTCTCACAGACAACCACACACCCCTTTCCCGCCTCCCCCTTAATCACTGTTTTGCTGCAGCTTTTTAAAAACTATTTTCACTGGAATTCAAACCGGTAAGTTCACAATACCGTGAAAATAATGTTTTGTACAGCCACTAATTTATTTTGAATTTTATTGTGATTTCTGCCTTGTGATCTATCAGACATTTCTTAAGCAAGAATGAACAGCATTAGATAGTTGTTTTTTTCATCATATGTTGTGTCATCTGCAAACACCCACAAATAACCATGCATTTACTGACTATGACTATTGCAGTTTCTGAGAAAGTATTCACCAGTTCAGCTGGAAATCATCCATGTTCTCAAGGTTTAAATAAGCCATGATGATGACAGTGCCTGTGGAATAGCTAATGTTTTGTGACTTGCATGATGAGTGCACAGTTGTTTATAATACATGAATCGCATAGTCCTTATATACTGAATAAAAGTAAACTTTTTCCTACAGGAATCCTGATCCATAATCATAATGCCTCATGGTTTGTGGTATGGCATTTTATTAACTCTGTTGTCTGCACTCAGAGGCGATTTCAGTTAAGATAGCACTAGATCTGGATTTGATGGAGCAGTGCACCAGCATGTTGTGCCAGCGATTAGTTGGCTGCAAGTTTGTACAGGAGTGTCCTAGTCTCACCCTGGTTGTCTGGGGAGCTTGTGAAGCATTCTCCTTTGGGAGGGACAGAAAATTGGAGAGCACGTCAACCTGTGCCCTTCCTTTGCATTCCATGCTGTCTGGAAAAGTCAACAGCAGAGGCATGAATGGATTGTCTGCCCACTTTAGAAGAGTGATGCATGATGTGGGACCTTACATGGAGAACAAGGTGGGGGGGAGGAGGAATATGAATATTAAACATTAGTTGTCTTAACTTCAGTTCAGACTAAAATGAAAACAGTAACAAAAGTCTGAAGTACATAGAGAGCTACCCCATGTTGTCTGTCGACTTGGATTATCCCGTTTATTGAAACTCACAATGATCACAACATGAACACTTACCAGTTGGATTATGTGCATTATTATATCTATAATATCCAAGTCCATTGACCAAGGTAACAGACAATAGCAACAGAAGTGTACCACTCTCTCTTGGAGCCATGTTTGTAGTTCAGATCTGCAAAGTATTGATAGAATTTTTTCTGAACAATGATAGAAAGGAAGATATGAAGGACTATAATGATTTTAAATCTACAGTGGCACTGTGCTGCAAGGGTAAAATTATTGGCAAAACGTAGACTATCAACAACAAAATATTACTCTGTATAAACTATGAAACATAGTATTAATCTTAAATATCTGAAAGATTAAGATCATTTAATTTTAAAACATCATTTAAGTCTTCACACTATACCTTGTATAACAGTAGTTTGTCAGTATATTAAGTATATAGTTCACATTTAAACAGGGTGCCAGTGCCTCAACGTGCCGTTAATATATGGTATATAAAGTACTGTACAAGCGGAATGACAATTAAAGTTTGACCTCATGCTAATCATAATTCAACTTGAAATTCAAACATACCAACATATTTTATCTCCAAAATCTTGCTTCAGTGTAGTCTCCCAATAATTTATCCTCCGAAATAGTGGGGTATCTGATGAAGAAGTGTTTTCAAAAACAATACATGTTGCTATTTATATATGAGAAAGCTTACTCACACAACAGTAGATTCTCGGGCTCCTCCTTTCAGTTGCAAGTACCAATTATGCTGTTTCATTTTTCACATTGACAAGTCGTATCAGGTTAGTGGTTTCTTGTGGTTTGAGTTGCCTTGCCTTCTTTGGCATTGCTCTCCTCATGCAGTTTCAAATGCAAATGTTGAACAGATTTTTGAATTGGGTTTTAAAAGGCTTGCATGATTTATTTTTGATTTGTTTGGATTTAGAAATCTGACATATAAACAACAGTGAGCAATGTTGCAAAGCTGTGTTATTAATCTTGTTCTTGTATAATTGTAGTTTCAACATTTAGAAGCTACCTGTACAGAAGTTCTACATCAGCTGATCATATTTGGGTGGTAAATTTCTCTGGCACTTAGTTCCTGGATTTGCAACTTAACAAGTGACTGCCATTAACAAAATGGTGATTATATGTAAAAAAAAAGGACAAGAATAAGAAACATAAAGAACAGAATGCCATATGGCATTCTTTACATGTGTTGTACAATGTAGAGCAGATGAAGTGCGTCAAAAATAACAGTTAGAGATATATAGTGCAGAAAATAATGGGTGCTAAGAGTCACAAATATATTCCTTCAGTGACATTAAAAATAATGTATGATTGGTATCAATAATTCTTGAATCAATGATAAAATAACACACAAGACATATGAGATTGGTTACAATTGGAATAATTTAAATTTATGCAGATAGTAAGAAACAGCCTGAGTTTTGATCCTGCAGTTTGCAACATAATTAAAGCTCTGGGATGAGATTATTTTCTTCTGACTATTATGACATTTTTTTATTATGACATTTTAATAATCATATGTTGTGATGATGTCACTGAAATGTAAAATTTCATGCACTACAATTAGGAGATTAAAGCAGTTTAATCTGCAGTGGATTACTGTGAAATATGAATCACATAAAGTTTGGGTGATATAAACGTTAGAAGTGAATCACAGGAGGAAAAATCAACTATGTGTCAATGTCATTAAATGTTAAGGTAGTTAACAGTCTTAAAACTTACTGCTGAGTAAGATAGTCTTTATAAAGATGCCACGGTTCTGGTTGAACCTGAGACAGTGGCCGGGGAAGGGGTGGAACGTAGGAACAGGATTAGACCCTCGAGCCTGTTCCGTCATTCAATCAGATAATGGCTAATCTGTATCTCAACTTCATTTTTCTGCCTTTGCTCCATATCCTTTGATACCCTACCTAACAAAAATCTATCGATCTCAGTCTTGAAAATTTCAATTGACCCCCAGCATCCACAGCATTTTGGGGGAGAGCGTTCCAGATTTCCAATACCCGTTCTGTGAAAAAGTGCTTCTTGGTTTCACCCTAAATGGCTTAGTTTTAATTTCAAGATTGTACGTCCTTGTTCTGGATGCGCCCACCAGAGGAAATACTTTCTCTGTATCGACCCTATTGAATCTTTTTTATCATTTTAAACATAATTAGACCACCCCCCCACCCCAACCATCTAAACTTACAAGCCATACAAGCCAAGTTTATGTATGCTACCTAAACTAATTTAACCCTTTAAGTCATGGTATCATTCTGGTGAATCTGTGCTGTTCCCCATCCAAGGCCAATATATCTTTCCTGAGACAACAACAGAAAACGCTGGAAAAACTCAGCAGGCCAGGCAACATCCGTGGAGAGAGAAACAGAGTTAACGTTTCAGGTCGAAACCCTTCGTCAGAACTGAGAAAAGAGCAGGAAATGAAACAGATAAAAAAGCAAGGGGGAGGCTGGGGGGAGGAATAAAAGAACAAAAGGGGTGGTCTATGGTAAGTAGAGACATTAAGAGATGCTCAAGGCAAGACGAGATGGTAATAGGACAGGTTAAGAAACAAAAGGTGGCTCAGAAGTGTGAAGTGTGAAATGCTGGCAGAATGAGAGACAGCTGCCGTAGGGGGGGGGGGGGAGAGAGAAAAAAAAGGGAAAAGGCACAAACCAAAAGGGTGGATAAAATGTGTATATGTGGTAGCGGCCGAGGTTATGATCTGAAATTGTTGAACTCGCTATTGAGTCTGGAAGGCTGTAAAGTGCCTAATCGGAAGATGAGGTGCTGTTCCTCGAGCTTACGCTGAGCTTCCGTGGAACAATGCACGAGGCCGATGACGGTGAGGTCTGAGTGGGCGTGGAGAGGTGAATTTCCTGAGGTTTGGTGCCAGAAATTGAATGCAACACTCCCAATGAGGTCTGACCATGGCTCTATAACGGAAGCATCATTTCCTCCCCTTTGCATTCCAGCCCCTTTGAGATAAAGGCCAACATTCCATTAACCTTTTGTATCTGTGCACTAGCTTTGAGTGATTTTTGTGCCTGGAACAAATCTTTTGCTCCTCCACAGTTCTCGGTGTCACAACTCAGCATGAAGAAAATATTCTGATTTGTCTTTCTTAGATTGAAAGTAGATTACCTCATACTTCCCCACATTAAACTCCATCTGCCAATGTTCTGCCCACTCACTTAATCTGTCTATGCCCCTTTGTAACTTCCTGTTCTGATGTACACAACTTACTTTGTCTCCAAACTTGGTGTCATCTTCAAACTTG
Organism: Squalus acanthias; assembly: GCA_030390025.1. NCBI lineage: Eukaryota > Metazoa > Chordata > Chondrichthyes > Squaliformes > Squalidae > Squalus > Squalus acanthias. Next base: position 85,949,189 of record CM059433.1, read on the forward strand.
AATATACAACTATATATTTCTTAATCCAAGTCATTGTTATATATGGTGAGAAGCTGAGGTCCCAGTACAGATCCCTGGGGAACACGACTTGTCACATCCCACCAACCAGAGAACATTCTCTTTATCTCACCTCTGTTTCCTACCTCCCAACCAATTACCAACCCATGTTGCTTTTATTTTTGTAGACATGACCTACCCTATCACAAATCCATGCTGATTCCCTTCGATTAGCTTATACTTGTCCAGGTGCCCAGTCACTCTGTCCATGATGACAGATTCCAGTAACTTCTTCACATAGTTAAATGCTCTTTTGGCACCTCTTATTACTTTCTTTGTATCCCTTTGCTGCATTTTATAGCTTTCCCAAGCTGTTTGATTTCCACTTTTCCTTGCATTGGTTTGTGTAAGCCTTTTCTTATAGCTTGATACTGTCTCTCACCTAATTTGTTGACCATTGTTGTTTAAATGGATAAGTGAACCTTTTGCCTTTTAGGGGTATGGACTCATTTTGTAACGTACCAAATACTTCTTTGAATACTTTCCACTGTTTGTCTGTAAAACAACAACAACAACAACAACTTGTATTTATATAGCACCTTTAATGTAGTAAAACGTCCCAAGGCACGTCACAGGAGTATTATAAGACAAAATATTTGACACCGATCCACATAAGGAGGAATTAGGGCAGATGACCAAAAGCTTGGTCAAAGAGGTAGGTTTTAAGTGGCGTCTTAAAGGAGGAAAGAGAGGCTGAGAGGTTTAGGCAGGGAATTCCAGAGCTTGGGGCCAAGGCAACAGAAGGCACAGCCACTAATGGTTGAGCGATTATAATCAGGGATGCTCAAGAGAGCAGAATTAGAGGAGCACAGATATCTTGTGGGGGGGGGCGTTGTGGGGCTGGAGGAAATTACAGAGATAGGGAGGGGCGAGGCCATGGAGGGATTTGAAAACAAGGATGAGAAATTTGAAATTGAGGCGTTGCTTAACCGGGAGCCAATGTAGGTCAGCGAGCACAGGGGTGATGGGGCAATGGGACTTGGTGCGAGTTAGGACATGGGCAGCCGAGTTTTGGATGACCTCAAGTTTACATAGGTGATAGTGGGAGGCCAGCCAGGAGTGCGTTGGAATAGTCAAGTCTAAAAGTAACAAAGGCATGGATGAGCTGAGGCAAGGGCGGAGATGGGCGGTGTTACGGAGGTGGAAATAGGCGGTCTTAGTGATGGCGCGGATATGTGGTCGGAAGCTCATTTCAGGGTCAAATATGACACCAAGGTTGCGAACAGTGTGGTTCAGCCTCAGACAGATGTTAGGGAGAGGGATGGAGTCAGTGGCTAGGGAACGGAGTTTGTGGCAGGTTTCTTGTACATTTAACCATTAATATTTAGCCCAGTTTACTGTTGTCAATTTATTTCCCAACCCTTCGAACTTTGCCTTGCTTAAATTTAAAACTGGTTTGTGACTCTCCCTTTTCCTTCTCAAACCTAATATCAAATTCAGTAACATTATGCTCACTATTCACAAGATCCCTCCAATCAGGTTTCCGCCCTTGCCACAGTACCTAAACGGCTCTCATCAAAGTCACAAATGACATCCTTTGTGACTATGACAAAGGTAAACTATCCCTCCTCGTCCTTCTTGACTTGTCTGCAGCCTTTGACACGGTTGACCACTCCATCCTTCTCCAACGCCTCTCCACCGTCGTCCAGCTTGGTGGGACTGCACTTGCCTGGTTCTTATCTATCTAATCGTAACCAGAGAATCACCTGCAACGGCTTCTCTTCCCGCTCCCGCATCGTTACCTCTGGTGTCCCCCAAGGATCTATCCTTGGCCCCCTCCTATTTCTCATGTACATGTTGCCCCTTGGCAACATCATCCGAAAACACAGCGTCAGTTTCCACATGTATGTTGACAACACCCAGCTCTACCTCACTACCTCTTCTCTCGACCCCTCCACGGGGTCTAAATTGTCAGACTGCTTGTCCGACATCCAGTTCTGGATGAGCAAAGATTTTCTCCAATTAAATATTGGGAAGACCAAAGCCATTGTTTTCGGTCCCCACCACAAACTCCGTTCCCTAGCCACTGACTCCATCCCTCTCCCTAACATCTGTCTGAGGCTGAACCACACTGTTCGCAACCTTGGTGTCATATTTGACCCTGAAATGAGCTTCCGATCACATATCCGGAGCATAACAAAGACCGCCTACTTCGCCCGTCTCCGCCCTTGCCTCACCTCATCCGCTGCTGAAACTCTCATCCATGCCTTTGTTACCTCTAGACTGACTATTCCAACACACTCCTGGCTGGCCTCCCACATTCCACCCTACGTAAACTTGAGGTCATCCAAAACTCGGCTGCCCGTGTCCTAACTTGCACCAAGTCCCGTTCACCCATCTCCCCTGTGCTCGCTGACCTCCATTGGCTCCCGGTTAAGCAGCACCTTGTTTTCAAAGTTCTCATCCTTGTTTTCAAATCCCTCCATGGCCTCGCCCCTTCCTATCTCTGAGATCTCCTTCAGCCCCACAACCCCCCGCCCCCCCCCCCTCCCCCCCGAGATATCTGCGCTCCTCTAATTCTGCCCTCTTGAGCACCCCTAATTATAATCGCTTTGGTGACTGTGCCTTCTGTTGCCTAGGCCCTAAGCTCTGGAATTCCCTGCCTAAACCTCTCCGCCTCGCTACCTCTCTTTCCTCCTTTAAGACGCTCCTTAAAACCTACCTCTTTGACCAAGCTTTTGGTCACCTGCCCTAATTTCTCCTCATGTGGCTCGGTGTCAAATTTTTTGTCTTAAAATACTCCTGTGCAGCGCCTTCGGACGTTTTACTACGTTAAAGGCACTATATAAATACAAGTTGTTGTTGATGTTCCCTTACCGTCAGATTGCTAACTAATTCTGGAATTAGTGGCAAGAGTACAGAGTTTATAATAGGGCCAGAGATGATGGCTTCAGTCTTCCCATTGTTTAACTGGAGGAAATTGTGGCTCATCTAAGACTGGATGTTGGACAAGCAGTTTGACAGCACAGATGCAGTGGAGAAGTTGGGATAGGTGGTGGAGAGGTTGAGCTGGGTGTCGTCAACATACACATCTTTGGAAGTGGCCAGTGGGCAGCATGTAAATCAGAAAGGGAACGGGGGCCAAGGATAGATCCTTGGGGGACTTCAGAGGTAACAGTGCAGGAACAGGAAGAGAAGCCATGCTGGAGATGATCTGGCTTCGATCATATAGGTAAGAGTGAAACCAAGTGAGGGCTGTGCCATTGAACTGAACAACGGAAGAAAGGTGTTAGAGAAGGATGGTGTTGCTGAATGTGTTGAAGGCTGCAGATAGAATGAGAAGAAAATGCACAATGGTCACCTCACAGAGAATGTCTTTGATTAGAACCATTTCAGTGCTATGGCAATGATGGACCAAATTGGGTGGTCAGCAGTTTAGCGGGAATGGGATGAAGGGAGCAAGTGGTAGGTCTCAGAAACAAAATGAGTTTGGAGATAGGAGAGAAACTAAATAAAGATACAAATTCAGGGCTAAGGCAGAAGGGAACCTGGAGAGAGATTTGGCTTTGTTGGCCAGGGGAAGGGGATGGTGTTGGGAGAGCAGCAGAGGTAGCTGAATGGATGGTCTCAGTCCAGGTACACCTGACACTTGTTGAACGTGAGTGTGGAGGGTAGGGGAGAGGGGTTTAAGAAGATGAATATTAGTGGAGAAAAGAAGCTGGATATTACCTTTGTTCGCCAGGATAATCCTGGAGTAGCTTGTGGTTTAAGCAGAGGAGGGTGAGGCCCGAAAGTGCTTGATGCGGACCAGCAGGTCTAATTTTTTATCTTTACACCCTTCATTGGAGAACAGTGTGAAGGGTGGTTAGTCCTATAGGGTGGGGGGTTTTATGGGCTCTCACAACCCATATGTTGAAGGGTGGGGGGATCCCACTGAATGTTTGTATCCTGCTGGATGATGATCTAGATTTTAGAACTGGAGCTCTGGTGGGGAATTTTGACCCCAAAAAATGGGTGTGTTGGGGGTCGGGTGGGAGGTTAAAGAGTTAAAAAATGGAATCCCGACCCAAATCCGCCTCCAACCCACCCACTTCCGGTTTTAACGGAAGTGGGAAGGGGGGTGGAGGAGGGAGGAGCCAACCTGCTCCCAGGAGGCGGGTCGGCCATTTAAATATTATAATGAGGCTGGCGTGCCTCATCATGATCCACCATTTCAAATTCAACTTTGGTTGGTCGGGTTTCCCGGGCCTCGGGGAACCCACCAGCTAAAGGAAGGCGAGGACTGCTGGATCCAGGAGGTAAGTGCCTTTATACTTAACTGCTGGATCCAGCGACCCTGCCTCACCAGTGATCAGACACCCGCTGATCCTTCTAATCTCCACCCCCCCCCCCCCCAGTGATCAGACACCCGCTGATCCTTCTAATCTCCGCCGCCCCCCCCCACCCCCCAGTGATCAGACACCCGCTGATCCTTCTAATCTCTCCCCCCGCCCCCAGCCGAGGCCTTCAGATTCCCTCTCTGGCCTCCGACCTCCCCCCTTCCAGTCCCGATGCCCCTCCCCCGATGCTCCTCTGGTTGCCCCCTCTGGCCCCTATCGTCCTCCGGCTCCCAAACACCACCTCCTCCCCTCAATGCTCCACCGGCCATTGATCGTCCTCCAGCTCGTTTTTATCACCAGCCCCCCCCCCCCGATGCTCCTCCGGCCCCCCCGTGATGGTAATGGTGGGATTTAGTGATACAGGACACGCTGCCACCATGGTGATTTAAGCGGAACTGGTGATGGAAAGTATAGCCAGGTGGGGAGGCATCAGTAACTCAAAGGAAACAATGTCCAATAGCACAGTTTTAGACACCTGGAAACTAATTGGGAACTGATCTGTCTCGACTCTGAAAATCAGATATGTGTAATGATATTGTGGTGGTTTGATTAGTTTTACAAAGTTAATTGTTACTGGAAACCTCCTTAGGAATTTTTTTTAAAAAAATTCTTGTAATATGGACAATGCTGGCTGGGCCACACTTATTACCCATCCCTAGTTACCGTGAGCAGGTAGCTCACCGTCTTGAGCTACTGCCATTCCTGTGGTGATGGTGCTACCACAATGGCGTTAGGTAGAGAATTCCAGGATATTGACACATTGAAACCAGTCCTGATTCATGGCATGAATATTTTGTCTGTGACATATGAGGTAAACAGTTAAATCATTCAAAAGCAACACTGAGGACACAACAATCAAGACACTCATGTAATATAAAAAACAGATATATAACATGCCTCATACTTACAGCATACAGTCTGCATTATGTCGTATGTTCATGGAAGACTGGGGTCATTTTCACTTTTCGCTTTTAAAGTCAGTGGAAAAGATAATCGGGTGCGCTGTACAAGGGGCGAGCGATCCGCTACCACCAGTTTACTGCCCCCTTCAAAAATGAAAATTGCCCCCACTGAGTCATGAGCATACTGTATAACTGCAGTAATACTAGATTATACGGATCTCTTGTCATGTTGCACGTGGGTAGTCAAGACCAATTTGCATTTTTCAAATGAAGCAGCGTTAGTAGATAGGGGACACTGTAACCAGTGTGGGAGAACAGCGAAGGATAAGGGGAGGAAGAGGAGGCAAATAGGAGTAGTAGTGAATGAGATGAGGAAGGGGAGTGAGGTATGGGGGTGGGGGGGGGGGGGGAGAATGGAGGCAGGGAGGAGGAAAGGGGCCGGTGGGAGAGGGAGGGAGTTGAGGGGGAGGGGAAGTGGGAGAGGACAGTGGGGGAGGAGGGGAAGGGGAAAGGAGAGGAAGGGCAGTGGGGCGGGATAAAGGACAGGGAAGGGAGGATAAAGGTACCATGATTCCATGGTTAATTCAGATCAGAGGGGATGGGGGATTGAGGCATGGAACAGCCAGCCATCACGGGAGGAGAAATACAATGTTATGGGAGGGGGCTGGTGCTGGGGATGGGAAATGCAGTCGAGGATGGTTTACCATAAAAGAAAAAATAAAGCGGGTTTGGGATAGTCTGTGAGAGGCACCTACAGCCAGTGGAGGTTTCCAGTGGGGGGCGGGAGTGGAAGTGGGTTGGAACGGGAAATGCAGCCAGCACGGGGAGGGATCCAAACTTTGCTCATTGGGGAATTTTGGGGCCTGAAATCTTGTTCTTTTGGGGTGTGGCAGTTGAAGGTCTAACTCTTGCTAAGAATATTGAAAATCTCAATTAGATTCTCTTAACCTCTGTTTCAGTAAAAATGATTTCCTAATATACAAGATATAAGTGCGGGCAATGCAATTTGGCCCAGAGCCATGTTCACTACCTAATCCCATGCAGTTCAGGGAAGAGATTTGCATGCCTGCAGTTCATATCGGAAATTGAGGTGTGTGCTGCCCATGATGTTTTGACATTTATTTTTAATGGTCCGATACGTGCTACCGTTGGTGAGGCTTCAGCTGGCAGCACAAATTCATAAAATTCTGCCTTTTATTCTGCACACTGCCACACCTGTAGTCTGTCCCCTCACCCACCTGATTTTTATTATACCGTATTACATTTTCATATCTTGAACTTCCTCAAGAAGGAGGGGGGTGGTTGTGGAGGGGGGGAGCGGCCTGCTGTCAGAGAATTGCCTTTTTGGCGAAAGTTTTGTCTTTGAATGATGGAGCTTCTGCATAACAGATCTCGGAAAGCCTTTGCACAGACCTCTCTTATGTTACAAGGCCTTCTTAGCGAACAGGTAGCTCTTTCATCCAACCTTCAAAGAGTGAAAATGGCAGAAAAGAAGATGGAGGCCATGTTTCCCTTATTTGAATATAGTTCATTTGTTCGTCGCATGTGAGTGGGCGCAGTTTACGCAGATAGATCTGTCCACCGGTAAACGGCAGGGATGTGACAGAGTGCGTCACTGAGAAGTTTTCTGCTATTGAAAAATCAATGCAAAAAAGAAAGACTTGCATTTATATAGCGCCTTTCACGACCACCGGACATCTCAAAGCATTTTACAGCCAATGAAGTACTTTATTGAAGTGTAGTCACTGCTGTAATGTAGGATACGCAGCAGCCAATTTGCGCACAGCAAGCTCCCACAAACAGCAATGTGATAGTGACCAGATCATAGAGTCATAACGGCACAGAAGGAGGCCATTCGGCCCATCTAGTCCGTGCCGGCTCTCTGTAGAGCAATCCAGTCAGTCCCATTCCCCCGTAGCCCTGCAAGTTTATTTCCCTCAAGTGCCTATCCAGTCTCCCCTTGAAAACATTGAGTGTCTCCGCTTCCACCACTTCCGTCGGCAGCGAGTTCCAGGTCCTCACCACTCGCTGCGTAAAAAAGTTTTTCCTCACATCCCCCCTGTATCTCTTGCCCAAAGTCTTAAATCTGTGTCCCCTAGTCTTTGTACCATCAACTAGTAGGAACAGCCTTTCCCCGTATAGCCTATCCAAACCCGTCATAATCTTGTATACCTCTATCAAATCACCTCTCAACCTCCTTTGCTCTAATGAAAACAAATCCAGCTTCTCCAACCTGTCCCCGGAACCATTCTGGTAAATCTCCTCTGCACCCTCTCAAGGGCCTTCTTCATCCTTCCTAAAGTGTGGTGACCAGAACTGGACGCAATACTCCAGTTGTGGCCTAACCAGAATGCCATCATCAATTTTCATGCTATTTTGGTATACTTCTATTTGCATGTGATGATTGAATGGATAAGAAAGATTAGATTATCGGCCATAGTAGCTAGTAATGCTTAATGAAAACATGCATATTTCTTGGTTTTCAAATAAGCTACAAGAGAACCGTTTTTAAATGGATCCAAGAAGTGGCCATTACACAAGCATGACTTTTGCTTGTAGATCCTGCCCTCCCAGGTAGTAACAAGGAAATATATTCCACTTTCTAATTTTTCAACATGTTCCTCAGTCTTTGAAGGAAATTTAATCTCCTCATACTAAGTTTCCAACATACCTTTTGCTTCTCTTTCTGACAGGCCGTGAATTGGAGCTATTTTGCTGTGCATTGTATTATGTTCTAGTGTTCTTTCTGTTAGATGGGTTGTAGTGATGCCCTAGAACATGGCAAATCTGCAGCAGAATGGAGGCAGATCACTTGACTGCTCAGGGTGCAAGTCTTTCAAAAGCACAATATCCCCAACCGAGTTTCCCCCATAGGATCATAATATTGTATTTGTATTTAGTAGTTATATTTCTTTCAAAGAATGAAGAACAAATAAACTATCATGTTGTGTCGTTGTGTCATTGAGAGATGGTCTATTGCATGTTGGCAGGGCGGAGGCCAGAACCCCCTTAAAAGTTATTAAAGTTTTGCGTGGCAATGATTTAACCTTGTACCTGCGCTTCTTAGTAAAGAATGGAGGCTGTAGTAACTTTTCCAAAGATTAAATCGTTGCCATCATAACTGGCAGGATACAGTATCACAGAATCCCCACAGTGCAGATAGAGGCCATTTCGGCCCATCGAGCCTGCACCGACACATAAGTATGTTGCTTACTTTACATGCTACACAAATGCATTTGCTTCATGACCAATAACAGAAACACAATTGTGACAGTTATACAGTGCCAGGAATTGTAACCAATTCTGCCCATTTATCAAGCGAGCAGTAGGGTGGCGGGAAGTCTATTGAGACCTGACTATGTCAAGTTTTGATTGGGAAGTATTCAGTTTTCCAAGAATAGGTGTTTATTACTATGGAAATAAAATGAAGCAGTTAGGTGGTATAATTTTAAATAATGATTCATGGTTCACAGAAGTAAATTACCTAAACTTCCACTGATTCCTTTCGGAAATGCTACATCTACATTTTATCTGAATGTTTCTGTATTTGTTAGAAGCCTAAAACTACAAATTTAATTTAATGCGTAATATCCAGATACTGTTCTTTTTTAAAAAAAGCTTCATGAATAGTTGCAGTTGAAATATAATCTTTCTTGATTTCTCCTGTCATTAGATGTTTAAGTAAAATAAATATATTCTCAACTCTTTATATACAACTAAGAAAGTAAAGGTACTAATTTGTCTGTGAAGGGATCAGCTGAGTAATTATGTTAGAAGATGCTAATTTTGTTCTTGTAAATTGAATGATTGCATCCTGACTTCAGACTAAATGCTTCAGCTACAAAACAATTACATTTGCTCGTTATCATTGTTCAAAGCAGGTGCGCTGTCAGCACCACCTTCAGTGGAATGCTCATTTAGTTTAAAGCTTTTATTTAAAAAAAAATAGAATTTGATGGCATGACTAACTGATGGATTTTAGCGTTGACCTACAAGCTTGTTGAAGCAGTTTTATGGTTTTGCTTAAAATGCATGTCTCGATCAGTATTTCTTATTTGAACGTTTTGATGTATTATTGACTAATCAAAATTCAACCGGGCTTGTTAAACAGTTGGTGGAGGGCGAGGAAATTTCCTCTTGGCTATTTGTAGTAAAATACTAAACATCTTGATCAACAGCCTTGATGTGCTGGGGCCCAGTGTGAATGTATTGATTCTATGCTTCGTTAGCTTCCAACACTGCAGCTCTTCTCTTGCTTTCCATTCCAATTTTAGCTTTCTTTTCTTTTAAGTGCTGAACATATGTTTAATATGTATCAGTGGTCAGAAGAGAAAAGTAAGCATTCATAAACCACAAATGATATTTGGCTCTTGCTGTGCTTGCCTGTGGTTTAACTCAAAGGTCTTTTGTTGCTCTGCAAGACTGGTGACCCCGGCAGTGAATAATTTTAGCTCAGTATCAAGAATCTTTAGAATAAATACAGTTCACCAAACTCTGTACCATACTCTGAGAGAAGGGATTTTTGTATGTTATATTGTGGCTACATTATATTTTTTTAGAGCCAGATTTTATTGAAGGCCTCTGTTTAATCATTATTTGTGACACAAACAATATACTCAGATTTTTGTTATTTAATGTAACAAATTTTACAGATTTACTGAAGCTGATTGAGATCATAAACAAATCCCCTTCATTTCCCTACATTACTACAGTGACTACACTTCAAAAGTACTTCATTGGCTTTGAAGCACTTTGGGGCATCCCAAGGTCATGAAAGGCGCTATAGAAATGCAAGTTTGGTCGTTCTTTCTATATTTTCTGAAATTCAGAAGTTTCACTTGTATCTTCCCCCTTTCTGTGTACATCAGGTGAATAGTATTTATGTGCTGTGAGAGTCTGTATCAGTCTCCAATAGACACAAGAGTTGAACTCTCCTTTTCCTAGACCTTGGCATGATAGCTTCACGATAGGCCTTTAAGTTTATGGTAATGGAAACAATTCCTGGAACTAGGTGAAGGCAGTTTTGCAGGTGTTGGATACACTGGTTGACTAACGCTGCAGTTCTACTTCCACTTTTGCATTGATGCAGAGTGGTTTTGATACACTTTCAACAAAAGTGCCAGTACAACTTGAGAGTCAGGTCCCAATTTGAGTTCTAAGCACACTAACACCAAGCAACGTAAGGCAAACTCCAACAGGCCATCTTGCACCACTTGGCTTCGCAATATAGCTGTAGTCTGGTGTGAAGTTGGGGTTAAAATGTGCTCCGGAGCCAATTATATCTTGGTGCAAAATCTTTTTTTAATGTTGTGACAAAATGGATGCTGTCACCCGCTCTTTTGTAACATTGAAAAAATAGCAGCTATAGTGGTATACGTTGACAGAGCTCTCGCTCCTGGCTGGCACAGTGTAGGTTGCAACTAGGTGCAGCCTGCAGTATGAGTCCTGTCTTGCCCGCCACACTTTGCACGCTAATGAACCTAGTATTGTTGTACATGGACCATGTACAGCAGGCACCTCAAAGCACTGGCGAGGTACCACCAACGCTGCCTCCGCAAGATCCTGCAAATCCATTGACAGGATAGGCGCACCAACGTCAGTGTTCTCGTTCAGGCCAACATCCCCAGCATTGAAGCTTTGACCACACTCGATCAGCTCCAATGGACGGACCACATTGTCCGCATGCCCAATACGAGACTCCCAAAACAAGCGCTCTACTCGGAGCTCCGGCACGGCAAGAGAGCCCCAGGTGGGCAGAGGAAACACTTCAAGGACACCCTCAAAGCCTCCTTGAAAAAGTGCAACATCCCCACTGACACCTGGGAATCCCTGGCCCAAGACCGCACAAAGTGGAGGAGAAGCATCTGGGAAGGCGCCTGAACACCTCGAGACTCTTCGCCGGGAGCAAGCGGAAGCCAAGCGCAAGCAGCGCAAGGAGCGCACGTCAACCCAAGCACCCCACCCACCCGCCCCTTCAACCACCGTCTGCCCCACCTGTGACAGAGACTGTAGGTCCCGCATTGGACTCATCAGTCACCTGAGAACTCATTTTTAATGTGGAAGCAAATCATCCTCGGTTCCGAGGGACTGCCTAAGAAGAAGAAGAATTGTTGTTCAACTGCAGTCAAGTATAGGTTGAGGTGACAACACGCAAGGTGCTTTGTTACCTAACCATGCATGTTACAAGCAGGTTGGGACTACTCTTTTAGCCAGTTCTTATAGTTTTACAACATTAACACTGTAAGTCATTATTATGCCCTTCTTAATGCAGAGTTCACAAGTAGAAAAATGGTTCTTCTTGGGCATTGACATCTTTGCCTATGAAACGGTAATGAACTATTATTAAATTTAGCAATGATCTCCTTGTTGTAAAGATCTGGGATCGAATTAGTTAAAAAAATGATATCCTCTGGTTACTGTTATTAAACGGTGAGGGCATATGAATGACATAGACGTGTCTCAGTCAGTAGTCTGGACCAGGCATATGTAGACATCATTGTTTGTTCATTTGTAAATTATGGAAACCACACCCTCCGGGAGACCAAATTGTGCAGGCTCAGAAAAGTCTGTCTGCAAACCTCAAGCTGCTTAGGGTTTTGAAATGATTCAGAATGCAACAAAATAGTAATAGCAAATGAGCCATAAATTATAGAATGCCGCCTTTGTGACCAGAAAATTATATAGGGCCCAATTTTCCATTCTTGAGAACAAAACACAACATTGGGTTTTCAACCCCATTACGCACATCACAATAGGAATATAGTGGGTGGGCACAACTGAGGAAATTGGAGCATTTTGTATCTGGCAGGCAGTCTGGTGCTCAAAGAGGACTTGTTACCGGCAAATCTTACATACTTGTTTCAGCTGATTAAAACTACCAGAAGAGAACTCTGCATTCTTTATTCTTTCTGTCCTAATGATAAAATGAATGCTGATCTCATCTCCTTACCGTAATAAAATGAATTTTATCATATCAAAAACAGCTCCACTTTCTAAAAAATAAGTTTGCCAAAGACTTTTTGATAAAGACATTGTCCCTTTAAGTGAAAACATGGAGTATATTTACCCATTCAGCCTATTGCACACAACATTAGAGACAACCTCTTATATACTACAGCATTATTACATTGAGAATGGGTGGGAAATAATAGATTATCCACCTTATTTTATGGTTAGTGTAGAATGAAAATTCTCTATGTTGCACCCAATGACACCATCAAATATTCATGTGAAGTATAGTGTGGTGATGATGGAAGACAGGAAGATGTACATTATTTTGGCACTGTGGCAAACAGGAGAGTGTCTTTTACACAACCCCAAAATTTTCCATTTAACGTCCTGTCTCTCGTGGCCTCTTGAGTCTCATTGCCAAATTAATGTCAATTTTGTGGCATAGAATTATGATCGATGAGAACTGAATCGAGACTACTTCACTTTTATGTCCTAGAAAACATGGAAGAGAACTGTTTCACGTTGATTTTAATGTACTGTAGTGCTGTGTATGTACAATAGTGGAAAACACTTCCTTTTTTAATTTCATTGGGTTTTACGTTGATGAGTCATGGAGGAATTGGAAAGTGGCTTTATAAGAGGAACGGACTCCACCTGAATTGAATTGGTGCCAATATCCTGAGACTACGAATGGATCCAGCTGTGGGTGTGAATTTAAACTAGCAAGCTCAGGAGAGTTGCATGCAGGGACTTCCCCGACACCATATGGCAGAAGCATTAAAAATAAGTATTGTGAAGAAGCAAAGGAGTCTAAACTTTTGAGCTTAGTTGGATATGCAGCGATGTATATTAGGCTAAGAAAAAGGGTGGTGAAGGAAAGTATAAGAAAAAATAAGGGAAAAGGGTACTGAGAAATACGATTCTATCAGGATTGCAGTGTTTATGTGTGAATGTGCAAACAATTAGAAATAAAGTCAGAGAACCAGAGACATATAATGTAACCTTGGCAGAAGCGTGGCTTCAGCCGGCAGGACTGAGAAGTAAATAGTCATGCTTGTAAAGTTGTCAGGAGCAACGAGAAGAAAGATTGGAGGAGAGGTGATCTTATTAATGATTGTGGTAGTTAGAGTCTGGTAGGGTTGAGCTAGCAAATAATAAGAAATATGGTACCATATTAGGAGGAGATTATGAACCACTGAATAGTGGGCAAGAAATCGAGGTTGAGATCTGTTGAAAATTTAGGGAAGTTTGCATTAGGAACAGATTTGTATTAGCAAGGGACTTAAACTAAAGTGGACTGGGATAAGTCAAAAAGCTTGTGGTCAAAATGGAAGGGATTCTTCAAATGCATCCAGGACTGTTTCCTTAATGAGTATGTTGCATGTCCAACAAGGACAGCTGCAGAGTTTGATCTGGTTGTGGGTAAAGAAGCAGGACAAGTAACAACAACAACAGCTTGTATTTATATAGCGCCTTTAACATAGTAAAACGTCCCAAGGTGCTGCACAGGAGTATTTTAAGACAAAAAAAAATTGACACCGATCCACATTAGGATAAATTAGGGCAGGTGACCAAAAGCTTGGTCAAAGAGGTAGGTTTTAAGGAGGGTCTTAAAGGAGGAAAGAGAGGTAGCGAGGCGGAGAGGTTTCAGCAGGGAATTCCAGAGCTTAGGGCCGAGGCAACAGAAGGCACAGCCACCAATGGTTAAGCGATTATAATCAGGGATGCTCAAGAAGGCAGAATTAGAGGAGCGCAGATATCTCGGGGGGTTGTGGGGCTGAAGGAGATTACAGAGATAGGGAGGGGCGAGGCCATGGAGGGATTTGAAAACAAGGATGAGAATTTTGAAAACGAGGCTCTGCTTAACCGGGAGCCAATGTAGGTCAGCGAGCACAGGGGTGATGGGTGAACGGGACTTGGTGCGAATTAGGACACGGGCAGCCGCGTTTTGGATGACCTCAAGTTTACGTAGGGTGGAATGTGGGAGGCCAGCCAGGAGTGTGTTGGAATAGTCAAGTCTAGAGGTAACAAAGGCATGGATGAGGGTTTCAGCAGCGGATGAGCTGAGGCAAGGGCGGAGACGGGCGATGTTACGGAGGTGGAAGTAGGTGGTCTTTGTTATGCTGCGGATTTGTGGTCGGAAGCTCATTTCAGGGTCAGATATGACACCAAGGTTGCGAACAGTGGTTCAGCCTCAGACAGATGTTAGGGAGAGGGATGGAGTCAGTGGCTAGAGAACGGAGTTTGTGGCGGGGACCGAAAACAATGACATCGGTTTTCCCAATATTTAATTGGAGAAAATTTTTGCTCATCCAGAACTGGATGTTGGACAAGCAGTCTGACAATTTAGAGACAGTGGAGGGGTCGAGAGAAGGAGTAGTGAGGTAGAGCTGGGTGTCGTCAGCGTACATGTGGAGACTGACGCTGTGCTTTCGGATGATGTCGCCAAGGGGCAACATGTAGAGAACACTTGGGAAATAGTGAGCTGGACCTAATTAGATTCATGTTTAAAATAAAGGAAAAGGGTTAAAATAAAATGCCTGGAAAAGGAAATAATCTTATTATAATGGAATGAAAGGAACAGCACAGTCTTATGTTCTTATGTTGTCTGATGAGCTCATAATGTGCTCTTAAGTGGTGTATTCGACCACTCAGCCGTGTCCACCAGCACATTCTCAGGGCAACTAGGGATGGACAATAAATACAGTGATGCCCGTTTTGCCCGCATCTCAAGAACAAATTTAAAAAAGGTTGATTGTTTTCAAAAAATGACAGACTAAACAGTGGGCGATATTTAAACATGGGTTGGATACGATACAGGTTAAATAGATTTCAACTGGGAGTGAAGTGGGGGGTGTATTAAAGGTTGGGGTCCCATGAATAAGTGGATGGATTAGATCAAAAATGAGGACCAAAAAAGAGGCATATAATAAAAATAGGAGGATAATGCAGAAGAAAACTGAGAAATATAGCAACAGGCAAGATATAGAAGACTAAGAGGAAGCATGAAGAAAAACTTGGTCAAGATAAAGGAAAATATCAAGGGGTGCTTGAAGCAAATAAGAAGTAAAAGGATAGTCGAGGATGCAGTGGGTCACTTCGAGACAAGGAATACCATCTTGTCCTTGGAAATGACAGGGTTGCCTAATAAGTATTTTGCATCAGTATTCACAGAGGAAGGTTAAAGTGGGACTGTAGTAGTGCCTGAATAGGTTGTGGAAGATCCACTATTGGAGATAAGATAAATAGTATTAAAAATAATAATGGCATTAAAAGTAGGAAAGTCAGCAGGCCCAGGTGACATGCTCAGAATATTTAGCGTGGTTGCGGAGGAGATAGCAGAGGCACTAACCATAATTTTTCAGAAAATCTTTGGAAATGGGGATTCTGCCAAGGAGCGTGACAAATGTTATAACCGTGTTCCAAAAGGGGAATAGCAATAAGTCAGGAAGTTATAGACCAGTTTGTTTTATCTTAGTTATGGATAAACTTCTAGGCCTAGAAATTCGATTAAGCCCGAAAACAGGCAGTGCCACCGCAGGCCAAGGTTAACGGCCGCCCGTCAAAGGAGAGCAGGCAGCACCGGTATTTTGTTCCCGCCTGCTGATTTAAATGAGCGCAGCGCAGAACCTCCCATGCAACATGCTCTTTCAGGTGGTAAAATCAGCAGGAGGCCGAAGGTCGGGTCTAACCTATCTGTGCGGCGTTCTCAGGAAATCGTGATTTCTTAAAGTGAAGTGCTATGTTTCCGGTGATGTTTCTCGGTTGACAAGAGAGGGTTTGCAAGAAAAATCAAAGCATGAAAATAGACTAATCTGTCATATTTTAAAGAATGCAACCAATATTTCCGATTCTACTCCCTAGAATACAAATAAATATAACCTATTCTTTTCATACACGTACATAGTGAATAAGCTTTGTTATTACAGAGGCTTTACACTGTAAGTATTTTTAGGAGTATATCTCTCTCGAAAGTACTCGGATAAGCATTTTGAACGGGCAGTGATGTACTGGAATTGAGAGATTTGTTTGCGATACTGGATGTCAGAGCCAGCATAGGTGATCCATGATTCCTCCCTGAATGGGCCAAAAGATGTGAAAAGTTTACTGGATATCCTGAACACCTGAACATCAATACAAGTAAATGCAGATGTACAAATACCTTCAGAAACAGGAGAAAGTCGTTAGGTCTCCTTTCATTGAAAATGTAATAAGCACACACCTGTTACGTCAGAGGAACAGGATGGATATTCAATGCGGAGGTTTGTAACAATAACAGTGAACATTTACAAAGCCCAAATATCATTTCATTTCCAGTTTGCTGACACAACTGTAAGCGACAGTAATGGCCTTTAGATGCAGTACAAATCCCCCAGACGGTTTGTAACCAGATGCTGCTCTGTACACATTATGTGCCAGAACTCACTGACCTGCTCCAGTTGAGTGCTGGCATCTAACGTGTATAGAACAAGCATTTAATCTGCTGATGTGTTTCTGCAACAATCCCCATGAGCCCTCTCGCTGGATTGGATCCATTCTGCAGAGTTATTGAAGACTTTGACACAGATCTCCACCACTTTCTCCCGGCTCTATGCGCTGGCAATGGCTGCACGCATGGGCGTGCTTTGGAGAGGGCGGTAAGAGGAGCAGCGATGTCCAAAATCTCTAAGTGTGCGTCAGTTCGGTGTTATGCGCCAATTCGGCGTTGCACGCCACGCTCTTGATCATTAAAATATTTGCGGCAAGTGCAGGCAACAGCAGCACTGCCGACCTGCCCAATATGGCGACTGCCACATTCCGCGCCGAAAATGAGCGGAAGCGAGGCGGCTGCCATTTTTTATTCAAAACTGGCCTTAAGGGCTGGCGTTAAAGGTTCCAATTTCTAGGCCCTAGAGTGCTTAATATGGTGTCAAATTAGTGACCACTTAGAAAGGAATGAGCTAATCAAGGACAGTTAGCAATGATTTGTAAAGGGCAAGACTAATTTAATTACATTTTTTGAGGAAATCAGTATATAGGGAATGCAATAAACATAGGATTTTCAGAAGATGTTTGATAAGATACTTGTTACGATAATTAAGGCATATTGTATTAAAGGGAGCATAGCAGCATGGATTTTGAGCTGTCTAAGAGACCAAAAATAGAGTTGGGACAAAGTAGTATTTTTTTGCATTGGTGGGATGTAGGTACTGGGGTGGCCCTGGCACCTGTGCTGGGACCTCTTTTATTTTCCATTCATATAAATGATTTGGACATAGGCACAAAATAATTGCATTAAATTTTTCAGATAATACTAAAATAGGGGGTGTGGAAAACTGAAAAAAATTGTAGGAGACTAGGAGAACAGAAACAAGATAACAGATTGAGCTTAAAGGTGGCACATGCAGTTCAATGCAGAAAAATCTGAAGTAGTGCATTTTGCAAAAAAGGACAGTGAAAAGAACTATAACTTGAATTGTAGGATTCTTAATAAAGTGTAGAAGCAGAGAGATAAAAGGGTGCAGATACATCGATCTTTAAAGGTGGAAATCCAGGCAGAAAAGACCATAAAAAAAGCAAATGGAATTCAGGGTAAGTATGTGCAGCGACATTGAATACAAAAGTATCCCATTATAAGATGGAATTAGAGCAGTGGAAAGGGTATAGTAAAGATTTTCTGCAACATACCAGGAATAGAGGTTATAGTTCTGATTGAATAATCAGGGCTTTTTTCACTGTAACGGAGAAGTTAAACAGGAGATTTAATAGAGTTTTTCAAAATTATGAAAGATCTTGTGAAGGAAAATAATGATTTGTTTCCATCGTTTGGCAAATTAGTAACAAGGGGGGGCACACATGAGTTTCTCACTAGAAGAACAGTAGAGGAAGTTAGAAGAAATTTTCCACACAGAGGGTTCTTAGATCATGGAATTCTTTATCACAAATGGCTTTTTAAGCAGAATCTATAGCATCATTTAAAAGGGAATTGGTTAAGTATTTGAAAAGAAAGAATATAAAAGAATATGGGAAAAGGGCAGGAAAACTGGATTGCAGTAGATAGCTACAGTTGAAGAGTTGGCACCAGCAGTAACACAATAGGCTGAATGGCCTACTTGTGTGCTGTAATTTCTATGATTCTGTGTACATCCATTGCCCTATTTTTAAGCACTATTCTTTTTTATGGCACACCTATCTTTATCACCTTTACGATGATTTTGCTTCGACTGCTCAGGGGACAGTGTTCACCATGGCATAATGTGAGGAAGCTTTGATTTGAACTTCCATACCATACCATGTCATCACAACAACCTACCGTGTCACTGAACTGCCTGATGAAAGCCAACGTGATATTTTTACAATGGTACTTTGCCCATATCTTATCTTGCACAAAATCCCAAATAGCTTCACCCCTGTTCTTGCCAACTTCTATTGCTTCCATTTCCCCCCATGTATCAACTTCAGAATCTTTGTCCTTGTACTCAATTTCTTTCATCGCATCACATTACCCTATCCATGCAGTCTTCTTCAGTCCTATTTACTATCATGCATCCTCCACTTTTCCTGCATCTGGTGTTCCATCTGTAGCATCTTACCTTTCCAAGGGTTCATACCTGAAAATTTGACCACAGAGGTCAGCTCCAAATTTTCACATTGCATAGACCTAGATAACCACTATCTGTTACATTAGCAAAGCTGATTGACTCAAATATACTATTGACTAAAGGCAAAGAAATCAAAATCCAGATCCATCCACAAAAGAGATAGAGGCATGCCACTGGTTAAATTACTCCATTTTCTGTCAAACCCAACAATCTGCAGGCAGCAACTATTTTAAAATGAAACAATCGAATTGCTCAGTTAACTTCTTTACACTATTTTTGGCTGCCATTTTTCTTCAATCATATCAGTGTATGTAGCTAATAATAACATTTATAACACAATAAACATGTAAGAATAAAATCACAGTTGTAGAAAGAAAATCACTGCCGTGTTCTCCTGATCAGCTGACTGACACACCTTTGGCAGAAGATCAGCACAATCCCTATTTATCCAGATTCTGCCGCTCTTCCGCCAAAGTTACAGCGGCCAATTGGAAGAACCTTCAAGGAAATTCGCCTCCAATGTGTTTGAACAAGGGAGGGGAACAAAACCTGCTGGACTTCCTGATCCTAGTTTCTATCCAACTCTCCTTATTGAGTAATACTGAAGAAGAACATTGAAAAAAACCTTGTAACTTCTGGTTTCTCTAAATCTCACTGCGCAATGTGTCACCTGAGTGTTTCCAGAACCTAAGGTCCCCCTAAAAGAAGACTTGGTTTTCCTCGGCTGTCTCAGCTAAATGTATCGTCTACGCTTGAATGGCCTGTCAACACATTGACAAAGACCGTATATGAAGAATGGCCACATGGCCAAGGTACCGGAAAGCTGCCAGTAAGCATGAGGCTATACCACAGGTCGAGGGGGCGGAGGAGGGACAGGAGATACATCTATTTTTCCTTTTACCATGTGATATGTGAATAAAGAAACGCACATATGGTTAAATTCTCCAATGTCTGCGTTGGCATAATTAAAAACTTAAATATTCTATCTCTTTTGGTTAGCATTGACCATTGAACCATCTGGAGTTTTCATTTATATTCTAGAATGGAAGAAAAACACAAAATCTTGCTTGAATAATTCCAAGAAAAATAGAAAACCATCAGCACAGCTGTCTAATTATACTTACGCCCATCTCACATTCGCTAGGGTATGTTTTCCAGACGTACTGGTTTATTCCGTGGGATTATCTGCACTTGATGCAATACAATGTGAAAAATGTAAACAACCACTTCAAGCTGTTCTTGGGATAATGTGGGCATTTAGCTCCGTTCTTTTACGGGGGAGTAGGGGCTGTACAGTTAGACTTGAATAATTTCACACCAGAAGTCTTAATTTTTTTTTCTTTAGGGTCATGAAACGTTTCTTCTTGCCTGAGGCTGACATCTTCACACACAAGTAATTGGAACTGATGCTTCTGTCTCCAAATTACCAGTTTTCCCTGTTTAAAAAAAAGTTAATTATTTGAATAAATCTGTGGTTTCCTGAGGATTGCTCAGCTGCAGTGCTATTTCTTTCCATATAATTAAATGTTTTATGTCTAACATGCGTTCGTACGAGGACAACAGAGTATCCATCACACTTGGAATCCTGATTGGCAAAATGAGAATTGATAAAATTAATCACTGTTAAAGTTGATTGTCTCAAATGTTGTAAGAAAATAGCAAAGCTACCTATTCATAAGTTTGAGAAGTCGCACAACACCAGGTTATAGTCCAACAGATTTATTTAAAATTACGAGCTTTCGGAGCTGTTGCCCCTTCGTCAGGTAAAGGTACAATGAGGGAATCTACAGTATTACACAGTATATAAACACAGAAAGCAATTTGTCTGCAGAGATACAATCTTTCAGGGAGGCATTACATCAAAGACACACCAGAGCACAGCCAAGACAGTGAGATGGGTCACAGGGGGTCCAACGTGTCAAATCCTGCCGTCTGCAGTTGAGCTTTTAACTTTTTTGGGGGTTTGTTTTTTTTGTGTTTTTTTTTTAAAAACTGGAAAGACAGACAACGATGTCGAGTCACATTCTGTAGCGTGACATGAACCCGAGATCCCTATTGAGGCCGTCCTCATGGGTGCGGAACTTGGCTATCAGTTTCTGCTCGATGATTTTGCGTTGTCGTGTGTCTCGAAGGCCGCCTTGGAGAACGCTAACCCGCAGATCCGAGGCTGAATGTCCTTGACTGCTGAAGTGTTCCCCGACTGGGAGGTAACAATCCTGCCTGGCGATTGTTGCGCGGTGTCCGTTCATACGTTGTCTCAGTGTCTGCATGGTCTCGCCGATGTACCATGCTCCGGGGCATCCTTTCCTGCAACGTATGAGGTAGACAACATTGGCCGAGTCACATGAGTATGTACCATGTACCTGGTGGGTAGTGAGAATCAGGAGAATGAGGATCCGGGAATACTACCACAAATCCCAAGATGTCAGCAACAAACTCAATGAGACAATCAATGATCCGGAACAGCAGACAGAGGGAACCGCAGTGCAGTAACCGAAAAAGAAAGAGTCAAATTGGACCCCTCCGGAGGGTCGCTGCCCTAAGCTTGACATGTATGCTCAAGCTGTCAGGAAATGCATCAACGCCAGATTCATCAGCTGCACTCACAAGACAGTCCAGAATGTCACCCGAGCACAACGCAACGCCATCCACGCTCTCAAGACCAACCGCAACATCGTCATCAAACCAGCGGACAAAGGAGGAGCCATCGTCATACAGAACAGAATGGACTATTGCAAAGAAGCATACCGACAACTGGACCACCAGGAACACTACAGACAGTTACCCGCAGATCCGACCAAAGAACACACCCGCCAACTCAATAGACTGATCAAGACCTTCGATCCAGACCTTCAAAACATCCTACGCGCTCTCATCCCACGTACTCCCCGCGTAGGAGACTTTTACTGCCTCCCAAAGATACACAAAGCCAACACACCCGGACGTCCTATCGTATCAGGCAACGGAACCCTGTGTGAGAACCTCTCTGGGTACGTCGAGGGCATCCTGAAACCCATCGTACAGGGAACCCCCAGCTTCTGTCGCGACACTACAGACTTCTTGCAGAAACTCAGCACCCATGGACCAGTTGAACCAGGAACACTCCTCGCCACGATGGACGTATCGGCACTCTACACCAATATCACCCACGATGACGGCATCGCTGTGACAGCCTCAGTACTCAACACCAACAACAGCCAATCTCCAGACGCCATCCTGCAACTCATCCGCTTCATCCTTGACCACAATGTCTTCACCTTCAACAATCAGTTTTTTACCCAAACACACGGAACAGCCATGGGGACCAAATTCGCACCCCAATACGCCAACATCTTCATGCACAAGTTCGAGCAAGACTTCTTCGCTGCACAGGACCTCCAACCAACGCTGTACACCAGATACATCGACGACATCTTCTTCCTTTGGACCAACGGCGAAGGATCACTGAAAGGACTACACAATAACATCAACAGGTTCCATCCCACCATCAAACTCACCATGAACTACTCCTCAGAATCGGTTTCATTCTTGGACACACGAATCTCCATCAAAGACGGACACCTCAGCACTTCACTCTACCGCAAGCCCACGGACAACCTCACGATGCTCCACTTCTCCAGCTTCCACCCTAACCACGTTAAAGAAGCCATCCCCTATGGACAAGCCCTGCGAATACACAGGATCTGTTCAGACGAGGAGGAACGCGATGGACACCTACGGACACTGAAAGACGCCCTCGTAAGAACGGGATATGATGCTCGACTCGTCGATCGACAGTTCCGACGGGCCACAGCGAAAAACCGCATAGACCTCCTCAGAAGGCGAACACGGGACACAATCAACAGAGTACCCTACGTCGTCCAGTACTTCCCCGGAGCGGAGAAACTACGCCATGTTCTTTCATGCCTTCAACATGTCTTCGATGACGACGAACACCTTGCTAAGGCCATCCCCACGCCTCCACTACTCGCCTTCAAGCAGCCGCCTAACCTCAAAAGTACCATCGTTCGCAGCAAATTACCCAGCTGTCAGGAGAACAGCGACCACGACACCACACAACCCTGCCACGGCAACCTCTGCAAGACATGCCAGATCATCAACACAGATACCATCATCACACGTGAGGACACTACCCACCAGGTACATGGTACATACTCATGTGACTCGGCCAACATTGTCTACCTGATACGTTGCAGGAAAGGATGCCCCGGAGCATGGTACATCGGCGAGACCATGCAGACACTGAGACAACGTATGAACGGACACCGCGCAACAATCGCCAGGCAGGATTGTTACCTCCCAGTCGGGGAACACTTCAGCAGTCAAGGACATTCAGCCTCGGATCTGCGGGTTAGCGTTCTCCAAGGCGGCCTTCGAGACACACGACAATGCAAAATCATCGAGCAGAAACTGATAGCCAAGTTCCGCACCCATGAGGACGGCCTCAATAGGGATCTCGGGTTCATGTCACGCTACAGAACGTGACTCGACATCGTTGTCTGTCTTTCCAGTTTAAAAAAAAAACACCAAAAAAAACAAACACAAAAAAAACACCAAAAAAAGGTTAAAAACTCAACTGCAGACGGCAGGATTTGACACGTTGGACCCCCTGTGACCCATCTCATTGTCTTGGCTGTGCTCTGGTGTGTCTTTGATGTAATGCCTCCCTGAAAGATTGTAAGATTGTATCTCTGCAGACAAATTGCTTTCTGTGTTTATATACTGTGTAATACTGTAGATTCCCTCATTGTACCTTTACCTGACGAAGGGGCAACAGCTCCGAAAGCTCGTAATTTTAAATAAATCTGTTGGACTATAACCTGGTGTTGTGCGACTTCTCATTTTTGTCCACCCCAGTCCAACACCGGCATCTCCGCATCATATTCATAAGTAGCAAGAGGTAAATAAAAAAGGTGCCATTAAACAAGAAGCAAGCAGAAGGACAACTGATAAAACTGCACAAAATATTTTGATAGTCCTTTCAGCTACCAACTTAGTTTTTCAGGAATTGGGGATATGGTATCAAGAATAAAATTTCTAACATAATAAATAATTGACAAAATAATTAAAGTCATCTGTGTAATAGCACTTCGCTCCACAGTCCTGCTCTTCTCGGGGCCTGGGCTTGAGTTTTGCTACATTCCTGGCCCTTGCAATATCTTCCCTGCAGGTGTGGAGACTGAATCAGATGGCAGACTACAAGTAAAATAATGCATCAGTGTCACTCAGCACTGCAACTCCTAGAGTGCAACAACTGTATTCTACCAGGCAGATCTGTGCATATCTCTCTGGTGGAACCACTTGATCGACAGTCCCTCCACCACCAGCGCATTGTGGCTGCAGTGTGTCCTGGCTACAGGGTACACTACAGCAACTTGCCAAGGCTTCTTTGACAGAACCTCTCTAACCCGCGACCACCACTACGTAGAAGGACAAGGGCAGCAGGCGCATGGGGACACCATCAGCTCCAAATTCACCTCCAGGTTACACACCATCCCGACTTGGACATATGGTTAAAAACAGAAAACGCCGGAAAAACTCAGCAGGCCAGGCAACATCCATGGAGAGAGAAACAGAGTTAACGTTTCAGGTCGAAACCCTTCGTCGGAACTGAGAACAGAGCAGGAAATTAAACAGATAAAAATGCAAGGGGGAGGCTGGGGGAGGAATAAAAGAACAAAAGGGGTGGTCTATGGTAAGTAGAGACATTAAGAGATGCTCAAGGCAAGACGAGATGGTAATAGGACAGGTTAAGAAACAAAAGGTGAAGTGTGAAATGCTGGCAGAATGAGAGACAGCTGCCGCAGGGGGAGAGAGAGAAAAAAAAAGGAAAAAGGCACGGACCAAAGGGGTGGATAAAATGTATATATGTGTGGTAGGGGCCGCGGTTATGATCTGAAATTGTTGAACTCGATATTGAGTCCGGAAGGCTGTAAAGTGCCTAAACGAAAGATGAGGTGCTGTTCCTCGAGCTTACGCTGAGCTTCCGTGGAACAATGCACGAGGCCGAGGACGGTGAGGTCTGAGTGGGCGTGGAGGGGTGAATTAAAATGACAAGCGACTGGAAGCTCGGGGTCACCCTTACGGACTGAACGGAGGTGTTCCGCAAAGCGGTCACCCAATCTGCGTTTGGTCTCCCCAATGTAGAGGAGACCACATCGTGAGCAGCGAATACAGTATACTAGATTGCAAGAAGTACAAGTAAATCGCTGTTTCACCTGGAAGGGGTGTTTGGGGCTCTGGAGAGTGGGAAGGGGGGATGTATAAGGGCAGGTGTTGCTTTTTCCTTTTTTTTCTCTCTCTCTCCCCCTACGGCAGCTGTCTCTCATTCTGCCAGCATTTCACACCTCACCTTTTGTTTCTTAACCTGTCCTATTACCATCTCGTCTTGCCTTGAGCATCTCCCAATGTCTCTACTTACCATAGACCACCCCTTTTGTTCTTTTATTCCTCCCCCCAGCCTCCCCCTTGCATTTTTATCTGTTTAATTTCCTGCTCTGTTCTCAGTTCCGACGAAGGGTTTCGACCTGAAACGTTAACTCTGTTTCTCTCTCCACGGATGTTGCCTGGCCTGCTGAGTTTTTCCAGCGTTTTCTGTTGTTATTTTGGATTTCCAGCATCCGCAGTATTTTGCTATTGGACATATGGTTGCTGGGTCAAAATACTGGAACCTGCTATCTAACAGCATTGTGGGAGTACCTTCACCACATGGACTGCAACAGTTCAAGGAGGCTCACTACCACCCTCTCAAGAGCAACTAGCAATGGGGAATAAATGTTGGCCTTGTTAGTGCCGCCCATATCCCCAGAATGAATAAAAAATAACTCCCTTGAGTTTAAAACTGGAACGGGATTAGGGCTTGCAAAGAACTCATACCATAGCCAAACATCTCTTTTCGTAAGAAATAGGAGCAGGAGTAGGCCGTGCAATCCCTCGAGCCTGCTCCGCCATTCAATAAGATCATGGCTGATCTTCTACCTCATCTCCACTTTCCTGCACTATCCCCATATCCCTTGATTCCCTTAATATCCAAAAATCTATCGATCTCAGTCTTGAATATACTCAACAACTGCGTATCCACAGCCATCTGAGGTAGAGAATTCCAAAGATTTACAACCCTCTGAATGAAAAGATTTCTCCTCATCTTAGTCCTAAATGGCCGACCCCTTATGCTGAGACTATGACCCCCAGTTCTAGACTCTCCAGCCAGGGGGGAAATGCCTTCAGATGGTATTCAACCCATTCTGATATTTGGTGGAGGGTGGGGTGGTGGGGGAGGAGAGATAAAAATACTGATTTTTATGGTAGATCAAGAAAGTAACATTTGTCAGAAGTATACAGAGAATGGAAAATATATAGAAAAATAGAGGAGCAGAAGAGATAGAGAATCAACAAGGGAAAAACTGTCAAGCTGCTTACAGAGTTAAGTGTTAGGCAGAAAAATTGAAAGAAAAACAGCGAAGGAAATAAAGATGGAATGAATTTGCATTTATATAGTTCTTAATATTTTGCTTTTGGTGGTGTTGGTTGAGATTTCTGTTTGCGGAAGTCTATAGCCAGGGATGCTGCTGCAGTAATCTGAGATAAAAATACATAAAAGTCCATTTTTAAATTAAAAAAAGACACAAAAGCTTGTTTGGTCTAAAAAGAGTCACCAATTGGGTTATGAGACTGTTATTGATACCCTGAGGTAACAGTTCAGTTTGTTTCTGCCCCAAATCTGTGCGGTGTGCTCATTTTTATTTTGTTTTATGTTTCATTGATACAAATTTTTTTCATGTATAGTAAGTTTGAAAATATTCAAAACCGTTCCCCCACCAGCTCCCAGCCCAGCATTTCATTGCTACGTGCGTAACATTTATAAAACCATTAGCTATTTCTAGTGGCCGTAAATTAGCACTGCATGAAATTTTGCTTTTGAATTCGATATTAGCATCCACCTGATAATACTTCACTCCATCAGTATTGTTTCCTTCCAATAAATGGATCTGCACTACATTCAACTACCTTAGTCTGTAAGCTTACCATTTTATCACATAAAGTGTTCAATTCTATATATATGCCAGACAAACAGATGCCATTGATTAATCACCTTTACCTAGATTCTCTTAAGTGCTATATAAAGCCTATTTTTGTAATTTTTTTATAACTTAACCTTTTTAATCATATATCGTCTAAAGTATTTTTTTAATTTCAGTATCTACAGTTAGTATTTTGGGGTTATATGATGTTTCATTGCCACTATTTACCATTTTCACAAGAAAGTTGATGGAATTGTGGATTGCAATTCCAAAAACATTATTGGCCCATATTTTGCTGGAACGGGGCATCTCGCGACGTGCCCCGTTGGACTTTTTCCTTCACCCTCAGCTCGAAATGTTTTATCCCTGTAAGTTGTTGGAAGTGCGAGCTGATAGCGGCCTGGTGAGGGCATTGGGGTATCTGGGACCTTGGTGAACGACGGGACCAACAGTCTATGTACTTAACCGATGAGATTTAAGGATTAAGAAAGAAACAGGAACGGCGGAGAAGGAGGGTGAACTAGAGTCAAATCAGGGACAGAAAAAGAAATAAAGAGAGGGAAAGAAAGATTGGATTAAGAGAGAAAATAAAAGCCAGAAAGTAAAATTAATTTAAAAAAATTAAAATGTAAAATTTTACATTTGTAAAATCTCTAAGAAGAATGTACTACATGCAGGAATGAGCCTCAACAGTTTATTAAATAGTTTCCTTTCTGGGCCGGAGAGGTTGATTGGCAGTGCATTAACAATTATTGTTGTCGTTAAAAGGGTACTTACACTGGTAAGTACGAGTTTAATGCGAAAATCCAGCAAATTCTTAAAAATGACGGGGCGGTTGAGGCGAGCTGCCGTTTTCATGAGGCTAACGGCAGAGCGGCGCAGATCGTCCAGCAGCTTGTGGCGATTCGCAATTCACAGGGTATCTCTTCCTCGCCACAAGCTGCTGGCCGATTTTCACATTATTAAAGGCGCGCCATTAAACTCACCATTATTTTGTCAGCAAATTCTGGGTGACTATCTTTTCACACCTGTAGTTTTGAATAAGTGTGAGACTTCAAAATGTTGAAGAGATTTGGAGTAGCTCAAAACAGCGGTTTTTAAATTGCGTGAGACCCTGATTGACAATAAATTGAAGCTATCGTAAGTAGGCTTGACGACAATGTGTAGAGCAAATCAGATATTGGGATGCATTAAAAGGTCAATATTCAGCCGCAATAGTGAGGTCATCCTGCCACCGCACTTAGATAATCATTGGAGCGACCGCTCATAGAATACTGCGTACAGTTCTGGTCACCACAGTCCAAAAGGATATTGCAGCTATTGAAAGGATGTAGAAAAAGGCAACCAGAATAATTGAGGGGATGGAGGGACTAGATTATGAGGAGCGATTAAATTGGGTATGTTCTCACTGGAAAAGAGAAGGGCGAGCAGTGATATGATTGAGGTTTGTAGGATTCAAAAGGGACTAGATAATGTTGATCATGACAAGCTGTTTCACCTTGTCCAGAATAGTAGAACCAGAGGACATGGTCTGCACTTGAAGGAGTGATAAATTCAAAACTGATCTGTGAAAACCAGTGAGCAAGTGGTAAATGGAACAGGCTCCCTCGGGAGATGATGGAAGCAGATAGTGGTTTCATTCAAATGCAAATTGGATAGATTTCTTTCAGAAAATAATATTTTGGAATACAGTATATGAGTAATTTGACACATGGTAAGTGTAGCGTGCTTGGTAGGAACAAGTGACTTTGGAGCTATGGTTCCCAAAGCTTTCCACCAGTGGGGGTTTCCTTGCCTCATGTCTGGGTCTGTTATAGTTTGATTGATTGCCGCAATTAGTCAACAACTGCATTATTGTTGTATCATATGACTACCAAGATGGTAGAAGGCGAACTTGATGGACCTTGGTCTTTTTCGTCTAGCAATTCCTATGACCCACTCTAGTACCGCCAATTCCCAGAAGCATGGGTCTCACACAGCCAATTGCAAACCGCATGTAAAACTGTCGGCACTCAGTAAGACTGGCAGCCCAGAAGGCCCACTAAAAATGGGTGTTCCCAGCTGACAGTGTTAGAAAATGCTGGCAATTTTACATTCAGCTTGTAGCCAGCTGTGTGTTTCCAGGAACCAGCTCAGGCTTTGCACAATGTACAAGCAGATAATAAAGGTAACTAGTGGGAGAGTTGGTATGTGGAATGTCTGTAAGCAGAGACAGAGAATGAAGGTGTTTTTATCCAAAAGTGCTGTAGTTAATAAAGAATTGTGCAGTGTGAACCATCTTTAATTGAGTTTTGGCACTTCAAAAGTGGGTTCAATGATGACAAATGCAATAGATCAGCCATGTGGTGACCTAATTTATTCTTCATTCAGTTACAGACATAAGTTGGGTACTGAGATGCGTGACTGGGTATAATTAATCTTTTTCTTAATTAAAGATTTCAAGCTAAATTGTAATAGCCATTTTTAAAACCGAAGTAGCAAGATACTGCTTCAGACATCATTCTTAATTATGGGGCAGTTTTTTTTAAATTGCCAGTTCACAAAGGAAATTTGCAGTTTAAGTTTTTTTTCCCTCCCTGGTAAGTGCTTCTGAATGTGAAATTGTTAGAAACTTCTGTAGACATGCAAGACTTTCAAGTATGAGAAAATCAAAAAATCAGAAGCCTAATGGCTCAAATGAATCAGGCACCCACTCTCTGCTAGTTTGAGAATTTTCCCTAACCTGTAAATCACTCATTTTAATAAGTTTGCAGTTGTTTTAACAGAGCATTATTTTTGGTAAGAAGCATTTGCCAAACTTTATACCATTTATTTGCAAAGTTGAAGTGGCATAAATCGTCTCAAAACACACCGTTCTGTCACTTGCACAAAGCACCATCGTGGCAAAAATGATGCACAGCTCTTCTGACTCTTCTCACTACTTAAGCAAAAAAATGTTGGTCACAATTTATTTTAAATCTCTGCCCCTTTAACTACTAAAAATCCAAATGGATATTTTAGCTGGAAGCTGAAAGTTGAGTATAATGGACTGTGAGCCACATCTGTAGTTTGCAGTCATATAAATGCTTGGAAGAACTGCAACATACCAAATAGATTCTTTTAGAGGACCCCACATTACAACCTGAAGGATCAAACCTTCCTCGCAAACAGTGGACAACCACCAACCGCCTCAGAACCGGTCATGGTAGATGCTGCCACCTTCTCCATAGATGGAAGATTAAAGCATCCCCATCATGCTGTGGAGCTCCTAATCAAACCCTGGAGTACGTCATTGAGCACTGTCCTCAGAGAAAATGCGCAGGCAGCCTACAAGATAGCCAGCTTTGGCCTGGATATCTGATTTGGATATTGATATTTAATTTGTTTTTTGCTACTACTATACAAAAGAAAAACGTGGTCTGATAGTGAAATTGCATTTACACTCTACAACAAAATGCAGATGACTGAAATATAAGAACTTTTCTAGGAAAAATATTCGCTATATAATGCGGGTGCAATCCGTGACTGGAGTGAGAAGTTTAAACTGGTTGTATATTATGCTGCCATAATATGGGAAATTCAAATTGAAAACAATACAGGATAGATTTTCCTCTGTAGGCTCCCACTCAGTGCCCAATAGATGCTGTGTACCTGAGATTACATAGCGCCCCGAAAAAGTTAGCGCCCCCGCGGCTGATTTTCCCAGGTAGCGCCCCAAGAGGGAGATGGGGCGTTACTGGAAGCGCCCCACGTCCCTCTTGGGGCACTGCAAGCCAATATTGTGGCGTTACGTGCCGCAGTACTGCAGGCCTTCCTCCCCTTATTAAAGGGGAGGGGCTTGGCGCAGCGCATCCCAGCGATCAGGAGTGCCGGCAAATGAGCCCGGCACTCGAGGAGTGCCGGGCTCATGGAGAGCAGCCGGCACCCCGCGGGGGGGGGGGGGGGCTTCACAGGGGCCGGGGACAGCAACGGGGGTAGGTGCTGGCAGGCGGCCAGCAACAAAAATGGCCGCCCACCACCTGCCCTTTAACTAACGCCGCTCCGGCCGTAGGTAGGCCCCCCTGACCCTGGCGGACATAGCATCCGGCAGTAAGCCGGGGGGCGCCACCCAATATTACAGCCGGGGTGCTGCGCACGGCGCTAACGGTTAGCACCGCCGCTAACCTCCCGCTGAATTTCGCGCCCTAACGCAAATCAACCGAATTTAGCCCCCATAGAGTTTACAACACTTAAGCAGGCCAATAGCCCAACTGGTCTATCACTGCGCCTGAAAGGAAGCATCAGCCTTCATTTTCTGTGAGTAGCAGTCAGAAGGCACCGAATGTTTGAAATTGTCTTGGTGGGGTGGGGATGTTAAATTAAGTGTTTTCAGTTGTCTTAAATGTCTTTGGCCAGACTCTGGAACCCAGGTATCTTCAGGTACCTCTTCTCTGGGCTGCCCAACAGTGGCAGCTTGAAAAATAATAAGGCAGTCGGCTGGCAACACCCTTCCTGCCTCATTGTTTAATATATTAATTCCGCAGATGTAGGCGTCACTGGCAAGGCTGGCATTTACTAACCATCCCTCCTTCTCTTGGAAACATTTCCAATTCTGTAGTGTGTAAAGTGTATATTATCAAATGTATTCTGTTTGAGAAATGCTTTCAGTGAATGCTCTATTTTGTCTGAACAATACAGTTATACACAAACTCACTTTTACAAACAAACTGTATCAGCTAAGTGGAAGGATCCCATTTTAGTGTCAGTGCATTTACCCAGATCTAGGGCTTAGGCACACAGCAATAGGTCGACACTATCACTGAAGACCTAACAATACAGCCAGCATGAATACATAGATAACAACACAAATCTACACTCAACATAACAGTAAGGGACTGAAGTAATAATGAATATAAAACGTTACTGTATTTTTTGTGAATATTTGTTGTCAGAACTATTGCACAATACATAATTGAAATAGCTATCTCCTGATGCCCAATCGTTTCATCTGATAAAAATAGTTGTGCTTATAATAGTATTTCCTGCACTGTTTCCGGCCACACACAGATTAATAACTTTTGGCTGGTTCTTGTGCAGTTCTGTTCTTAATATTCCGTTTTATAGTCCATCGTCTTTACCTAGCTATGATTAAAGACTGAGAAAAAAAAAACTGATTGAATTGTAATGTAGTTGGTAAGTGCCCAGGATGAGATCATAACGAATTAAAGACCTTGCATTTATATAGCACCTTTCATGTCCTCAGGGTGTCCTAAGTGCTTTACAGCAAGTGGATCACTTGTGAAGTGTTTTGTTTGCAAATGCAGCAGTCAATTTGTACACCAGGTCCCACAAACAGTAATGAGATAAATGACCGGTTAATCTGTTTTGGTATTGGTTGAGGGGGTAAATGTTGGCCAGGACACCAGGAGAATTCCCTTCTCTTCTTTGAGCAATGCCATGAGATCTTTGACATCCACTAGGACAGGCAACTGGACCCTCCACTGAAAGACAGCACCTCCAACAGTGCAGCACTCCCTCGGTACTGCACTGAAGTGGCAGCCTAGATTATGCACTCATGGTGTAGAAAGTGCGAGCAACTGAGCCAAGCTGACACTCAAAAAAAAAAAAAATTCTCCCTCAGCCACCTCTTCCTCCCACAAATAAAACACAAACAATAATGCGTTTAGATGATATACGCCAAGGACATGAGCTCAAAAGGTGCCGAGGGAAAATCATCAGGCCACAAAGTTCCTGTATATTTGTCTACAACTGTATATAAAATGATAGCCTCTTCAAATTGCAATTAGATTTATTTTTATAAATGTTTGTAAACAAACTTTGCTTGAAACAGCACTTTTGACCAAGTGAAAATTGTTGATGAGTGCTTTCAGATTTCCAGCACGGACCGCAGCGTGGTGCACTGATGCCCGAATCTAAATAGAATTTGGATGGTTAATAATGAGATGTTTGAGACTGAGCATGGTGTTTGACTCTCGGGCAATATCCAGCTGTTTAGTATTATTGAGTATGTCGGAAAAACAGATCTAAAAATATCTACTGTTTTGCTAAATATTTATGCACAAATGAAAGAAATCTACAGATTTGTTGAGATGACAGCTGGCTTTTTTGCAACAAACAGTTGTGTATGGTGTATATTCTTATTTTGTTTTGGCAATAATTCTGTGACTAGTTTGCAGCTCAGATATCTTCTAAAAACTCTTGATTTTCGAAACTGCTGACCCAACATTTTCTTCTTGTGGGGGTGTCGAGGTAATGTTGAGAGTAGTAAATGTCTGCAAGATAGACTCAGTTGGTCTGAAACTGGTCAAAAATGCTCTGTGACTTTGTGATGCATTATCCCTCCTTACCCTCTCTGCAGCCTTTAACATAGTTGACAACAGCATGCCTCATTCGTCTCCATTGTCTTCGGCCTCCACCAGAGACACCTTGCCCTTCCCACTGATACCATCCTCCACCCCCGGCCACTGTCTCAAGTTGAACCAGAACGTTCGCACCCTTGGCATCCTATTCAGCCCCGAGCTAGCCTTCCAAACCCATATCCTCTCCATCGCAAAGACCACCTATTTCCACTTCCTTAGCATATTTGCCTCTGCCCCTGCTTCAGCCTGGCTGCTGCTGAAACCCTCATCTATATCTTTGCCAACTCCAGCCCCAACTATTCCAGTGCTTTTAATATTATCGTCAACACGCTTTTCAATGGATTACTTATGCCATCTCATCTGAAAGATTAATTTGTCTGATGCTCTCCTTGCTTGTCTCCCCAGCACCAATGTATTCAGAACTCTGCGGCCCGTAGCTAATTCCAAAGTTCCACACACTGCTGTCCTCAGTGACCCTCACTGCCTACCTGCCCCTCAGCTCATCGGGTTCAGAGTCCAGGTTTCTCTTGCTAGATTTTTGTCTTCCTATTTTTCTCCCTCCACCCACCCCAGTTAAAAGCCTCATCACAACTTTCCAGTTTCATTATGCTTTTGGCGACTTCCCCTACTTTATGCTCAGTATTTGCTGCGCCCCTCTAAAGTGTCTTGGGATATTTTGTTTGATGAAAGGTGTTATATTAATGTAACATGTTATTGTCAGATGTCCCCTCTCTGTTTATAATTCTGAAGAGAAAAAAATCAAGCTTTCTGTATATCTAACTCATCTTGACATTGTCACTTTTATTTGGGGAAGATTGAATAGTTTTAGAGTCAAAATATATTTTAAAAAGAAGTATTAATTCCAGAAATACCAGCAGTAGTTTCTGTCTGTTTCTGGGAGCCAAAACTCAATAGGTTGTGGTTCTGCTTTAAATATTAAATCCGTCAAAGAATGGTGCCTAAACCTCTGTGTATAAAATTACATTTTATATATTTTTTAAGATGAATGCCATCT
Source organism: Squalus acanthias (assembly GCA_030390025.1). Classification (NCBI taxonomy): domain Eukaryota; kingdom Metazoa; phylum Chordata; class Chondrichthyes; order Squaliformes; family Squalidae; genus Squalus; species Squalus acanthias. The sequence goes on from CM059433.1 coordinate 85,983,373, forward strand.
TATTCTTAGAATAATATATATTACAATCTTACAATAGCTTATAAAAGCCTGAACAACCAAACTCCCATATGTAATCACTAGTTTCCCAAATTAGCAGATGCTTCAAAACATATGTCTCGGTCATATGGCAACTTAATCTATAGGAATGTAAGAATAAAAGCAGAACATGGAAAACATAGTGTAAATACGCATTCATTATGCATTTGGACAGTTGGCCCATGACGATTAAAGTCTGAGTATGCATAATTACTTTAAGTCTGACATAACAAACTACATGTCAGAATATACTTCTTATGGACATTTCTGTCGTAACATTTACTTTCTGAGAGTTGGGCTGTTTGTGATCTTACACATTTAATTAAAAAAATGCATTTTCCAGACTGTTGCATTTTGCTAAACCAGGCAATTATTTGTGGTTCAGGTGTTTACAGCCCATAAATAATTTTTCATCTTGATGTGATTTATTATTGAAGGTTTTGTTTTGCTGTTTGATCAAATATACAGAGTTTTTGTTGCACTTATCCTCCTCATCGGAGGTGCCGTCTTTCGGATGAGACGTTAAACCGAGGCCCCGTCTGCTCTCTCAGGTGGAGGTAAAAGATCCCATGGCACCATTTTGAAGAAAAGCAGGGGCATTATCCCCTGTGTCCTGGCCAATATTTATTCCTGAATCAACATCACTTAAAAAAAATCAGATTATCTGGTTATTATCACATTGCTGTTTGTGGGACCTTGCTGTGCGCAAATCGGTTGCCGCGTTTCCTACATTACAACAGTGACTACACTTCAAAAGTACTTCATTGGCTGTAAAGCGCTTTGGGATGTCCTGAGGTTGTGAAAGGTGCGATTGAAATGCAAGTCTTTCTTTCTGTCATTCCATATGTCCATATTTAGATCAATATACGTTTTTGTTGATGTAACAACCAGCAAACCATATTTATCCCAAGTAAACTAGACAATCATTGTTTTTTCAAAAACATTGACATAACACAATTTATATTATAAACATTTCAATACAATGTTTTGTGAAAATCATCATTTAATTGACTATTAACTCAAAACTCAAGTATAAAGGAGATGGTAGTGCCCAATATATATTTTATGGTCATCTCTTTCATTTTTAATTTATTGTCTCGACTTCCTGCATTTGGATCTACCAGTATATAACCAAGAGGGCCAGGCACAAGTTCTTAGGCTGAGGAATTGAGATATGATTTTCTCACCTTTTTCTAAGCATAAAACAGTTTTTTCTTATGTCGCCTTCAGTTCTTTTGCCAAGGTGGTTGGTAAAAGAACCAAAGGCGACATAAGAATAAACTTTTTTACGCAGCGAGTGGTTAGGATCTGGAATGCACTGCCTGAAAGGGTGGTGGAGGCAGATTCAGTTACAGCTTTCAAAAGGGAGTTGGATAAGTACCTGAAAGAAAAAAAATTGCAGGGCTCCGGGGAAAGAGTGGGGGAGTGGGACTAACTGAAGTGCTCATGCAGAGAGCCGGCATGGGCTCAACGGGCCGAATGGCCATCTTCCGTACTGTAACCATTCTTTGATATTGGTTGCCATAACAACAATGTGCTGAGAGACCACTGTAATAAGGCAGAGCATTTCAAATTGGACCCAACACTTTCTAATGGAGCATAGAATGAAAGAGGATAATTCTCACCAGCCCGTTATATAAATTGGACAGATTCTATAATTGTCAGGTAATCTGTTCTACCACTTTACTGCTCCTGCAGTGACGCTGAAAATTATCACCAACAGACTATTTGGCCTATCAAGTCTGCGCTGGTGCCTTCTTCACTCTCCTGCTTGCTCCCCATGCCCTTTTCTATTTTTTGTTTTCTCAAACGACCATCTACAGGAAACTCTTTATTAACCGGGACCGGCGTGGTGCCGGTTTATCGAAAGTACCGGATAACGGAGAGTTATATCTACCGAGGCTATTTTTAACAAAGAAAAATAAATAAATCAAGAAATGTGCAGTATACAGTATTTGGGTACTTTTGAAAACTACCCCTACTGACTAAATCGGCGTTCGCGGACTCGGACTCGGACTTGGGATCGGCAACATTGCCGGTTATTTGAGAGGAGTTTTCGGAGGATGATTTTTGCCGGTTAAGCGAGAATTCCGGATATTTGGGTGCCAGATAAACAAAAGTTTCCTGTATTTTGCTTTAAAAAGAACTTATGGACTCTGCTTCAACAATATTTTGTGACAGAGAATTCCAATTTTTAACCACCAACTGTGTAAAGATTTTTTTTCTAGCATTCCCTTTAATATCAAGCAACAAGTCAGATTTCCCATAATCTAATGCACGCTTCAGCAGCATCATATATGAAGTCGAAGAAATATTTTCTTCCTGGTGACATTGCAAAGGCGATTTTTGAGTCGGGCAAGTGGTGGGTGGAGTGATCGTATCGCCTGCCCAACGTCGCCGATTGAAGGCCTGATCGATTTTGGTGATTGGGCTTCATCATAATGGGGGCGGAAAATCTGGTGGCTCCTCCGCGGGGAGGGAGGGAGGGGTGGGGAGGGTTCGCAGAGGGAACAGCAGTGGTCAGGATGATTTTTGTGGGGCCAGGAGGACGATTCATGCCCTATAAAAATCATTTAAAAAACAAACCTTTAATGTTTGCAGAGCTTCCTCCAGCAGTGCCTGTAATGATGAGGCTGCTGACATTCAGCTCCACCGGGCATAGTATGTGATCTGCCCAGTGGAGGACCAAAATTGTATTGGGCTCCTAAATATGCCATTGGACCCCGAGTTACGTTCATTAATGATGCTCTCCCTCCTTATAATCAATTGAAAAACATTGCCAATGAATAAAAATGCTGTTTTAAAGTTTTAAAAGACATTGCACACTTAGGGCAGAATTTTCATTGACCCGTGGAGGCAGGTTTGGAGGCGGGAGTGGTGTGAAAATAGCAGATTCGGGGGTCCCGAACCCATCCCGCCCCCAACCCGCCTCCATGCCAGTTTCACAGGAGGCGGGTACCCGACCTGTGCTGGGACCCGCCTCCCCGAGGCGGGAAGGGGATTAGTGCCAATAAACTGCCTGTTAGCAGGTAGTTAACAGGCAGTTTTTTGCCTAATCCCTATTTTTATGCCTGAAATGTGGGCTCTCCGACAGGTCCCAACCGCGCCATTTTAGCGAGGCGGACCGTGGGTCTGCAGGGGTTGGAGGGGTCGAGATGTCCGGTGGGCAGGTGAGTGATGGGTGCATGTGTGCAGAGGTAAGTGTGTAAGGTAAGTGTAAAGTGTGGAAAAAAGTTTTACTTACCTTAACTTCCTCCTGCAGGTGTCAGCCCTTCAGGTCTCGGGAGTCAGAAATCTCAACGGCACAGAAAGCAAAATGGCCGTTGAGCTGTCAAAAGCTGCAGCCTCTGCTTTTTGTTCTGCAGAGATCTCTAAATCAGCCTGAGAGGAAGGAATTAACTTAGAGGACAGATTGTCAGTGTTTGACAGCTTCAAGGAGCTGTCAAACGCTGACATTTCATCTGTCAAAAGCTCTTGACAGATGAAATGTCAATCTGTGACGTCACCTGTTGCCGGGTGGCCCTTAATTGGCCTGCTGAGCCCGCTGGGCGGGCTTAACAAGGTCAATCATGGGAAAATACAGTGGGTTGGCCACAAGTCTATGGAGGCGAGACTACAACCCAAAAAGTGGGAGTCCCGCCTCCATCACGTCCCCATTGACAAAATCCAGCCCTTATAGTCTGAACATTGAACTGACGTAAACACTTGGAAATTGATTCTAAAAACGTTTCTTCATCTGTGCAACTTCTCTCCAAGGCTAGCACCTTGTAAAAAAGGTTGAGGGGTTCCAGGTGACCTGTTTCTCTCATCTCTGTGACTTCAGATATACACTGCATGGGAATGCAGAATGATGTAAATGTCACAATTAGCTCCAAAATAAAATTCTAAGCAGCAGGACTTGTGATAATTACTACAGAATGAACCAAATAAATTAAGATATGTAGCACATTGTTGCATCTTTCAGAAATGTCCCAAAGTGCTTCACATCCAGCTCGTTACTTATCTTGAATCTCTCTCTTGAAGGAAAGAAGAAAAGAAATGAAGAGCTTAAATTTATATAGCGCTTGTAACATCTCTCAAAAATGTCCTGAAGTGCTTCACATATTACGAATTACTGTGAAATACACTCACTGTTGTTGTGTAGGTAAACATAACAACCATTTTGCACATAACAGGGCGCCACAAACAGAAATGAGATGAATAGCCAGTTAATCTGTTTCAGTGGTATTGGTTGAGTGGAATGTTGGCCAGGAAACCAGGAGAATTTCCTGATGTTCTTCAAATAATGCTAAGGGGATTCTTAATGTCAACCTGAACCACCAGAACAGGCAAACGGGGCCTCAGCAAAACATCTTATTGAAGGCCGACACTGCCGACAATGCGACACACCCTCACTTAAGACACTCAATTGTTACCTTAGACTACGTGCTGAAATCCTGGAGTGCGCTTGAACCCACAATCTCCTGACTCAGAGTGTTAGCAACTGACTCAAGCTGACACTAAAGTAAGAACATTCAAGAATGCTATGGGTCAGAAAAAGATTAATTGCCACTGTGGAAGTCTAAACTCAGGTTTTGTATTAGTATAAAGTTCGATAAAGTATATTAACTTTGAAAGATGTAATTTTAATACAATAGTTAAATAATGATCTCTATTCATGGCAGTAACATCCCATGAATAACTGTCAGCATATACTCAGTGTAAAGCTGCAAATGTAAAATATTAGTGCTGCAATATATTCATTTTCATTTTTTATAACACCTGGTGATTTACAGGAGTGGTACGTAAGATGGCATCTATTTCCAACTGGAGTGTTAAGCTGCAGGAATTTAACAGAACCTTGTTGGTCCGAAAGCTCTCTGGAGTAATGTAGCATTTTATTGTGATTGTTTACCACTACTTTTTCCATAGATTCTGAGTTAATGTTCAGATGCACTATGGATTTGGATCTAAAGCCAAAAGTCAATAGAATTTCTAAGAAGTATTTGTTAGCATTCTGTTGTAAACAGTGCAAGTGACTCCTATTATTTGAACTGTTGTACCATCATACTAAACAACACATGTAGAAAAAGAAAGACTTGCATTTATATCGCATCTTTCACAACCTCGGGACATCCCAAAGCACTTTACAGCCAATAAAGTATTTTATAAAGTGTAGTCACTGTTGTAATGTAGGGAAACATGGCAGCAAATCTCTGCATAGCAAGATCCAATAAACAGCAATGAGATAAATAACCAGATAATTTGTTTTTGTGATGTTGGTTAAGGGATAAATATTGGCCAGGACACCGAGGAGAACTCCCCTACTCTTCTTTGAATAATGCCATGGGATCGTTTATGTCCACCTGAGAAGGAAGATGGGGATTCGGGTTAAAGTTTCATTCAGAAGACGGTACCTCTGCTCAGTGCTGCACTGAAGTGTCAGTCGAGATTCTGTGCTCAAGCCTCTGGAATGAGACTCGAACCCACAGCCTTCCGACTCAGAAAATGCTACCACTGAACCAAGGCTGGCACCTAGATGGTTCCCACAAATATTTTCAGGCAAAATTCTTCTACATTTTCAAATTGCATTTTCCTCAACTTTGTCAGTTTTAACTATAAAAGTCAGTGTAGCAAATAGGTTACTTTACATTAACTACCTCAGCTTCATAAGATGCATATCATATATGTAGCAGGCAGGCTTGAGGTATCTATAATCTGTTGATCACAATATAAATCGATATAATCGAAAGTTTTGATTCTAGCGCATTGTCAATAATGTTACATCTTTCAAGGCATCACATCTGAAACTGTGCCTTCAGAGGTGAGAGAGGTGTCATAATGTAAGTGACTAATGTCAAAAAGTTTAGGGGAGGAAAAAATAAACAAAGTTACTTGCATCTTGAGCAAGTTTTGTAAAGTGGTAAGGAAATTATATTGCACATATTACATCTGTGAGGCCTGTATCTTTTATTGTCATGAAGCGATGTAATGTTTTTACCTCATGTCTGTTATATATTGCTTCAGCAAATCTATTGCAATGGCGAACTGCTGTCTCATTTAAGACTGCAGCAACACTGTGGTAAATACCAGAAGCTGCTCTCCACATCCCAGACTGCCTGTGATCATTACCATGGGCGATCTACTAGTTTATATAAATTTAACTTCAGCCAAAGGTTTTAATGCTATATTTAACTTACCCTCTGGCAGTTTTCTGGCAAGTGACAAGTCTATCATATAATGTTCCATTCTGTGTTAGATTTGTGGGCTAACCTGAAATTTGTTTTTCCCTTCCGTTTTTTGTCTGTCAACAGATGTCAGACTAAAAGCATTTAAATTAGATTGCGCTATACATGTAATTTGATGGTGCTACTTACTGTGAGAAGGCTGAAGTGTAATCTTTTTTCATCAACTCAAGAGTTGTATTGCCATTTTCACATTTTATAGCAATATAAAATCAAGTCGTATAATTGGTACTTAGCTGTTCTATTGATTTCTGTTTGTGAGAATGTTAACTTGGGAATTTGTGCGTAGTATAACAAGTCACACTTTTTTGTTATTTTGTTTATTATTTTGGAGGAGGGAGGAGGCTGTAGTTCAGAAGTGTGAAACAAAAACATAAAACATTTTAAAAGCAGCTAAGACATGCACATTGTTATAAACCGAGTATGAATGTAGGCCAAACTTGCTGCTTAACTTGTGTGGTTACGATATATATAATATACAATGTTAGTTTATGAAAGCAAGTTACTATAATTTTCGTAGGTTGTTATGATATAAAAACTGGTGTTATTTGTAAATTATTGTGAATAATTAAATTTGTTAATAAGCTCCAAGTTACAGTTAATCTGTAAATTTGAAAGTTTCTCATGATTTGACGAAATAAAGAGTAGACATTTCTTTTATTCAGTGGATCTGAAGCATCTTGAATGTCAGTGAACAAGCTTTCTGCAGGCAGATATTTTATTCTGTCGAAAAAACCTCAAACATTTCAAAATTAAAATGGTAAGGAATTAAACATGTTATTGAATCTTCTGTTCAAAGAAAACTTTTAATTTCACAGGAAGATGAGGATACTGTACTTGTGACAGATATGTATAGTTTTAATTAGGACATGCTGAAACCTACTAAATTATAGTCTGGTAAAAATTGCATGCTTTACAGTCTGTGTCTGAAAAGGAATTTCGCAACTGTAATATGAAATGAGGGAGTGCAAAATAAGCTCTGCTAACAACACTCCCTGGGTATATAAAAAATGAGTCTAGACTGTTTCTTCCTTAGACTCAACTGCTTTTTTCCCTATTGGCACCACCTAATGGTCAGTATAAATGGAATATCATAAATAAGTTCTTTTATGTGGCCTGATTTTATTATAGAGAAACTTCCATAAAAATAACTTTTGTGTACATGTGGCACTGAGAGATTTGCATTTGCTGACACCGCTGTTCCGGTCTTATTGGCAATATTTTTAAATATTTGAATGATGTTTTGTAAAATGGCTGTGCTCAACCTGTAGACATATAAGTCAATGTTATTTTATGTACTTTGGTCTTGCCTGATTTTGGATAGCTGTCTAGAACATCACTAGAGTAAAGAGCTACAAGCTCTTTCTTGAAGCATCTCATGGCAAATTTTATTTAGTCCAACCTGTCATCAGGATGAAGAGCAGGTAGCTCCTATCTTAAAGGCTTTTGCATCCACGTGGAGCACCTATTTTAGTCAAAGTCCGCTGCATTTGGCTCCTTTTTACAAACAGATTACTTTATCAGGATGTTTACATTGAGTATGATTGTAAAACAAGGGAACTTCTGTGCCTAATAGATCTTGAAGATGGCATCACCTCATGACCTTTCATTGCTGCTCCTCTGTTAACTTGCATTTGATCTCCAGCAAAACTATTCTTGCACCCATAATATTATAACAATGTCATGACTTGTTGGTGGGTGGGTGGGGTTGTGGAGAAGGGGTGGGGTGGGGTTGAGGCCAGAACATGGGTTCATTTAAGAAACAACTAGATGATATAAGTAGAAAGATGGTAGGGTTGTTAATCTGGAAAGATGAGATAAAATGGACTGTCGGGCCTTCTGCATCTGAACATATCTTGTGAGCTGATGAATTCTTCATTATTAAATGGTGGTTACTCATTAGAGTGAGCTCAGTCAGCTGCAGGTATCAGCATCGACATCAAGCTGGTCTTCTGTGGGAGTTTGAAGAAGTCAGGAGGATTCCATTTCATAACTTTCATATATGCTTTCACATTTATTGCTATAATTTGTTCCCATTATAGCCAGCACTTAATGATTGGAGCAGTGTGAGAGCCAACAGCTTAATGACTAAATAAGGTCCTTGCCCTACTATCCCTCAACCTGAAGTTGAAGCTGCCGTTGACTTCTTAAGTCTCAGATAAGTGTCCTGAATAGGCTTGTTGCTCATGTTTCCCACTGTTTGAATGAACAGTTTCTAACTGCATTTGAGGCAATACAGTTGATCTCAGCAGCCTTGGGTTAGTGAGGGTTCCTGCTCCTGAATACCATCCAGTAACCCTCACAGGAAAGTGTTTGTGAAGGTTGGGGTCCGATAGGCATAATAACAACCACGACAAAAACTTGCATTTATATGGTGCCTTTAAAATAGAAAAACATCCCAAGGCACTTCACAGAGGTGTAATCAGACAGAAATGGACACGAGGCCAAAGAAGGAGCTATTAGGAGGGGTGATCAAAAGTATGGTCAAAGGTTTTAAGGAGGGACATAAAAGAGCAAAGGGAGGCGATGAGGTTAAGGGTGAGAATTCCAAAATGTGGGGTCTAAATGGCTGAAGGGACGGCTGCCAGTGGAGGGGCAAAGGGAGCGAGGAATGCACAAGAAACCAAAGTCAGAGGAACAAAGAATTCTGGGGGTTGTAGGGTTGCAAGCAGTTACAGATATAGGGAGGGGTGAGGCTCTGAAGGGATATAAACATGAAGATAAGAATGTTAAATTCAAGCCATTGGGGAGCCAAGAGCCAATGTAAGTCAGTGTGGACAGGGCTGATGCGTGAACAGGTGCAGGATAGGATACAGGCAGCAGAATTTTGGATGAGCTAAAGCTTGTAGAGAATGGTAAACCAGCTAGGAGAGCATTGGAATAGTCGAGTCTGAAGGTGACGAAAGGTATGAATGAGGGTTTCAGCAACAGATGGCAGGGGCAGAGGCAGGCAATATTACTGAGATCGAAGTAGGTGGTCTTTGTGATGAAGAAGACATGGAGTTGGAAGGTCAGTTCAGGGTCAAATAGGATACCGAGCTTGTGAACATTCTGGTTCAACCTGAGACAGTGGTCGGGAGGGGGTTGGAATCAGTGGCAAGGGTACAGAGTTTGTGATGTGTGCCAAAGATGATGGCTTCAATCTTCCTAATTTTTAACTGGAGGAGATTGCAGCTTGTTCAATACTGGGTGTTAGACAAGTAGTCTGCCGGCACAGATGCACAGAGAGAGATGGTGGCAGCAGCATACATGTAGAAACTCACCCCATTTTTTCGGATGATGTCACCAAGAGGCAGCATTGTAGATACAAAATAAGAGGGGGCCAAGGATTGGTTCTTGGGGAACTACAGAGGTAATGGTCCAAGGGCAGTCCGTTGAGCTGGACAATGGGCGAGAGGCATTTTGGGAGGATGATGTGGTCGACTGTGTCAAAGGCTACAGAGTTCAAGGAGGATGAAGAGAAAATAAACCACTCTCAGTCACAAAGGATGTCATTTGTGACTATGATTAAGGCTGCTTCAGTGGGCTTGATTGTGGTGCTCTCCACAGTCAGATAGTTTGCTATCACTGTCTGAGATTACAGACAGGTGAGGTAGTAGAGAGCTGTTTGCACCCATGAAACCATATCCGAGTAGGGGCCAGCGACAGAGAGAGGGGAGAAAATTAGAAGAAATATTTAGGCAACCTGTGTCACTGATTAAAGTAACACTTCTGTAACTCAGCAAGTGAAATCAAATTGTGGATTGTTTCCATCATAATATCACATACTGGTCTTATTTGAATTAAATAGTTCTCCGGTAAAGTAAGTTAAAAATACTTGGATCACTTGGTAAGTAAATACCTAAAGCAATTAGTATCAAACCTGGCTCATATATTTATTGGCCTTACTTTTTATGGCTGAGGAAATGCTACTTCTTTTACTAGCTAAACATTCAGTAGTATGATTAAGTGTGAATATTACTGTATGAATAGACATACCATCAGAAACGTCCCTTTGGATTTTATCTTTCATCAGAATACCTTCTATGGAGCTATTCATATCTCGGGAGGTTGCAAAATGACTAATCTACAGTTTGCAGCTTTAATCAAAGGACTGAATGACAACCTTCTCCATCATCTGAGCAGGCTACATTCTGTGAACTTCCCTTTCATTTCTGTGCTCTCAAAATCACTGCAGACAAGACAAGGTTTCTTCCATACATTCTGTCAAACAAAATCATAACCTCACAAATTTGGTTAAAATTGCACCGAGAGGTAATTTTGTTTTTGCATGGGTTAAAACCTGTAGAATATTGAGGATAAGTGAACCACTCCCCACTAACCTGACAGTCTTCTGTGTTAGCCAGTGAGCTATAAGAGGCTTTTAGGAGTCATACAGTCATGGTGGGCTATGAAGCTAAATGCACATCACCATTTGGTAAATCCACTTCACTACTCTTTCCCATCTCCCTAGGATGACAGGGCTAGACAGAATAGAAACATAGAAACATAGAATCTAGGAGCAGGAGTAGGCCATTCGGCCCGTCGAGCCTGCTCCGCCATTCAATACGATCATGGCTGATCATCCAAATCCAGTACCCTGTCCCTGCTTTAATCCCCACAGTACACATATCCCACCCTACCCCCGTAACCCCACGTATTTAATTCCCCTTAACATATCCCATCCTATCCCCATAACCCCACATATTTAATCCCCCCTAACACTAAGGGTCAATTTATCATAGCCAAATCAACCTAACCCACACATTTTTGGACTGTGGGAGGAAACCGGAGCACCCGGAGGAAACCCACGCAGACACGGGGAGAATGTGCAAACTCCACACAGACAGTCACCCGAGGTCAGATTCGAACCCGGGTCTCTGGCGCTGTGAGGCACCAGTGCTAACCACTATGCCACCGTGTTGGGTGCAGGGAGGATGTTTCCCCTGGCTGGGGGCTCTAGAACGAGGGGTCACAGTCTCAGGATACGGGGTAGGACATTTAGGACTGAGATGAGGAGAAATTTCTTCACTCAGAGGGTGGTGAACCTGTGGAATTCTCTACCACAGAAGGCTGTGGAGGCCAAGTCACTGAATATATTTAAGAAGGAGATAGATCGATTTCTAGATTCAAAAGGCGTCAAGGGGTATGGGGAGAGAGCGGGAATATGGTATTGAGATAGAGGATCAGCCATGATCATACTGAATGGCGGAGTAGGCTCGAATGGCCGAATGACCTACTCCTGCTCCTATTTTTTTTTCTATTATTCAAGAGGTGATGCAAACAAAAGGGAAACATTACACATCTGGTAAAGACTTGTATAATACTGTGCCTCCATTAGTTTTAGAAACTCCATCCTAAATTTCACATATATTTAGTCAGACTGGTATTTGTTTTCTTGTCTTAGCTTTTATAGTACTGGTTCCTGTGGTCCAGTTGGTTTGGAAGCATTCCAGAGTTGCATCCAAACCAGCTGCTGTGGATTATGGGTACAGCCCAATTATGTTATCCTTTTGAATTTTAATTGACTGTATTCTGTCTTTGGGGTCAGCAAAAGTATGCACTTAGGGTGTAAGAATTAGAGGTTCTGGTGAAGGGCAGTGCTTAGAAGACATCTTTATCAGGGAAGTCTACATTCATTACCGTGAATTGCGCAAAGAAAAGTGGGTTCTATGGATATATTCTGTTACAGCAGCCTCAGCACAGTCCGCTGCCCAAGGACCACCAATGACATTGGATAACTGGCAAGTCCAAGATCCACAAGAATTGACTCCTTTCAATTCAAAGTTTCTTAATTCAGTTTATTTGATCATTCAATTTTTTTAGCACTAAATTTCCAAGTTGCTGTGTGATCTATGTTTCTTAATTGAAACTTGTTTTGCACAAAAAGTGACTTTGAATTATCAGGAGTAGATTTTAGCAGCAATCTACTCAGCTCTGATTTTCTTTGTGGCCTTTTTTCCTTCTGCTCTGCACCTCCCCAGCTGAGATGGGCATTTTACTGCAAGAAATTGAAGGTGTAGGATAAATAAAGTCTTGCATTTATATAGGGCCTTTCACGACCTCTGGACGACCCAAAGTGCTTTACAGCCAATTAAATACTTTTGAAGTGTAGTCACTGTTGTAATGTAGGAAACGCAGCAGCGAATTTTCGCACAGCAAGCTCCCACCAACAGCAATGTGATAATGACCAGATAATCTGTTTTTTGTGATGTTGATTGAGGGACAAATATTGGCCAGGACACTTGGGATAACTCCCCTGCTCTTCTTCGAAATAGTGCCATGGGATCTTTTACGTCCACCTGAGAGGGCAGTCGGGGGCTCAGTTTATCGTCTCATCCAAAAGACGGCACTTCCGACAGTGCAGCACTCCCTCAGTACTGCACTGGCGTGTCAGCCTAGATTTTTGTGTTCAAGTCTCTGGAGTGGGACTTGAACCCACTCAGTAGCATTATCTGCTGGTTTGGAATCTAGAGCCACATTATTCTCTGGTTTTGTCTCACAGTCCCACTTATGACATAGATTTAACCCCCAACTTTACTTACAACATTGAAAATCCAAATTCAGTGCAGTTGTAACCTGTTATACCAACAATCAATAGATTTTTGTTAGGTAAAGGAATCAAGGGATATGAGCAATAGTGGGTTTGAACTGGGTAAACAGTGTTGCTGAGCGGTGCTAGAGTCGCTAAAGGCTGAAACACTGCAGCTGATGCTTTTAGCAGTATGTAAATATTTTAGGCACAGGGAAAAGGTAATTGGAACCAACAAGCCTGTACTGTTTTCACTAATCAATGTTTTACAAACGGCCAGCTCCAGCTCTTTTTGGCACCCTTGCACCTTGATACCATATGGCTGCAATTCCAGGAAGAGTTGGAAAGCTGGGAAGGCCCTGTCCTGCCTCATTTGAAGTGCAGCGATGGACCTGCACCTGTTGTAGGAGCCGGCCTAGCTTTGTCCCCCCCCCAACCCCATGGGAAGCCCCATAATTCCCTGCGACATTGTAAATCGGGTGGAAACGCCAGTGTAACGAGTCTCTGCCCCCTTTTTACCTCAGCTTTACACCTGGGGAATGGGTGTTTGCTGGGGGAAAAGCTCCTATATTTTTGCAAAGAGGATGACATTTTTTGTTCTTTATTGTCTGTCGCTTAGCAAAGTCACTGCCTAATAATTTTACTTGTTTTTCATTGAACACAAAATTCTATGGAGAAGATCTTCCCGAGTCTGTTCCCAGGCACACTGGATAGTCTGGGTGCAGTGAATTTCGGGAAATCAGACTGGTTCAAGCACATGGCTATAAAGGAACTGCCCAATTTCCATTCCATGAATTCAGTAATTGCTGCAACCAGGCAATCCATTGAGTCTGGGCACAGACTGAGGAAAATCTCACCAAATATCTTCACTTTTACTCTTGCCACAAAAATATTAGATAGGTTTAAATATAACAGTTTCTTGACATCTTGGACCCCAGATTATCTGTTTGCTCTGATACCTGCTGACCTTTGCGCAGTCTGTTCAATTTCAGCACAGGCGACATGGGCCAAATGGCCTCCTTCTGTGCTACAATGTTACATTGTGAATCAGTAATCCGACATTTTTGTAGTTTTACACTGTGTGTTATATTTAATTTAAAAACATTCCTCATACTCTTTGAGATTCCCTCTCTCACCGCACTGTGCATTATTTCCAGGCCAAGAAAGCACACAGGCAGGCAGCATGTTCCAGATCTCTATACCTATGGCACTCTATTTCTAGCTACGAGGAAGAGTATTAGAGCAAAGTGGGTTGACTTGATCTCAGATTTTTCCTCTCTTGCCATTGGGAAATGCCTGGGCTCAATTTGTACCTTTCCTGTTGTCCAGTTGAAATAATGTGTGATGTTTAAGAGGGTAGTGCATTACTAACATGTCTCCTTAAAAAGAACTTGAAATGTCTTTGCTGTTCATTTTATTGTTTAATCCTACTGAAAGAAATTGAGCACATTCCTAGTAGACGCAATAGTACGATACAGCTTTTAAGTTACCTGGCACTCGTATTACTTGACTTTTCTCATTATACAGTGAAGTTTAATTGATTTGAATAATTTGTGAAAGCAAGCTAAAAGAAGAGGCTGGATAGTTCACAGATAGAATGCACTGTGCTAAACTGAAGGAATTTGAAGGAAAGATGTGTTGCTATTCACCTGCGCTTTCCAGCTATGGATGTACAGACTACAAAAATTTATATGGTACAGACTGTTCTGTACAACCAATGATTTGTTGACAGCATAAAGCTCTGGGTATGTTTACAGTGTTTTTTTTGTGAAAATATTCATCTCAATGTACCGTTGCTGTAACTCAGTCTATCAGCAATTTTCTTTTTTCTTTTAAGACCTTTTAATTTTGCCAGTGCAAATATTTATTTTGTTTAGACAACTGAATATTTAGCTTTTTATATTTCTTGGTTACAAGAAACCACTCAAAATTAAGTGGTTACATTTGTGGGTGTAACTAAAATTAAAAGGGCCGACAATAAGCATGGAAAGTTCAAAAAACCAAAACCATATTGTCTCCACCTGTTTATTTATAACTGGTAATTGAGTACTTTTCGTTGCAAATTTTAATTTACTGTTTCCCACCCAGAACTCTCTTTTTTTAAAAAAAAGCTTCTGCAGAACAGATTTGATACAATTTTACACGTCCTGAACATGAACTTTAATGAGCAGCGGGTGAATGGTCTTTGCTTGTTTCCACTTATTTTCCTTTGTTTTTATGTTGTGATTTGCTGCATCTATCTGTCTGTTTCCTAAATTCTGCAATGATTTTTAACTCTCTGAACACCACAAACAAGGTTACTTGTCCAGGCTCCATTGGACTCTGGTCCCTGCTGATGATTAATCCTCTGATGCGTGAAAATTATTTTTTCAGGCACCGAAGCTTACACAATATAATGGAGGAAGATGAAAAACGGAGAAAAAATATTGGAAGAAAATAAATGATGCTCTCTCTTGCTGCAGGCTTACACTTGCTGCTAAATGTGTTCAAAGAGCCTTTTGGTGATATGAATTTGGAAGATGATATTCTTATTTAAAAAGAAATCAAAGGTTCAGCAAGTTTATCCAGTGTGTAGTTGAGCTTTCATATTGGTAACTTCCCAGATTCAATCCCTGTTCGTGCGGTATCAATAATCTTACACAAGGCAGTGGTGGAGGTGGTACAACTG
The DNA here is from genome assembly GCA_030390025.1 of Squalus acanthias. Lineage (NCBI taxonomy): Eukaryota > Metazoa > Chordata > Chondrichthyes > Squaliformes > Squalidae > Squalus > Squalus acanthias. Next base: position 85,998,812 of record CM059433.1, read on the forward strand.
GCCTCGGCATTGCTGGATTAAAGAATGGGAAATCAGACAGCTGCTGTTTAATAGCTGCAATCCCCGCTGGAAGCCTCCAAGTACGGACGATGGCTCTGTTGCCTCCTGCAAATAAATAAATCAGTGGTTAAAATGATTTTTGTTAATAAGGGGTATCGCCCATTGCCCCTTCTCCCTTGGCCATGCATAACTTTTGACCCCGCTCCAGTGAACTTCAGTGCTGCTCATGGAATTTTGGCTTTTATTTGCTGAGACGTGGTTTTAATCTTCTTATTTTATACTGTCGTGACAGTTGATGAAAGAAAGATTTCATAAGTACTTGATCATATCTACATATACAGGCCAGGTGAAATAGCATCTCATTAATGTATGCTAGTGATTATTCATTGGCCTAATTTTAATCATGTTGTTAGATTAAATTATAGGCTACCTCCCTGCAACCATCTCCTGGATGCGAATGCTGCTATTGGGAAAAATCTTGATGAGCCTTATGTGGTATTGTTAATTATCATAATATTTTGTACCCAGGTGGACAAATATATTCACATCTGTTTTTTATAAAAGTATTGATGTGTACTTATAAATTTATGAATAATGTTAGCATGAAGGAGGATGCAGAGAAACTCCAGTATGATTTGGACAGGTTGGGTGAGTGGGCAGATGCATGGCAGATGCAGTATAATGTGGATAAATGCGAGGTTATCCACTTTGGTGGCAAAAACAGGAAGGCAGATTATTATCTGAACGGCAATAGATTGGGAAAAGGGGAAGTGCAATGAGACCTGGGTGTCCTTGTGCACCAGTCGCTGAAGGTAAGCATGCAGGTGCAGCAGGCGGTTAAGAAGGCAAATGGTATGTTGGCCTTCATAGCGAGAGGATTCGAGTACAGGAGCAAGGATGTCTTGCTGCAGTTGTACAGGGCCTTGGTGAGACCACACCTTGAGTATTGTGTGCAGTTTTGGTCGCCTTATCTGAGGAAGGATGTTCTTGCCATGGAGGGAGTGCAGCGAAGATTCACCAGACTGATAACTGGGATGGCAGGAATGACGTATGAAGAGAGACTGGGTCGATTAGGCTTATATTCGCTAGAGTTTAGAAGAATGAGAGGGGATCTCATTGAAACTTATAAAATTCTAACAGGACTAGACAGACTAGATGCAGGAAGGCTGTTCCCGATGGCGGGCGAGTCCAGAACCAGGAGTCACAGTCTAAAGATAAGGGGTAAGCCATTTAGGACTGAGATGAGGAGGAATTTCTTCACCCAGAGAGTGGTGAACCTGTGGAATTCTCTACCACAGAAGGCAGTTGAGGCCAATTCATCAAATATATTCAAGAAGGAGTTAGATATATTTCTTAAGGCTAAGGGGATCAAGGGATATGGGGAGAAAGCAGGGACAGGGTACTGAATTTGGATGATCAGCCATGATCGCATTGAATGGCGGAGCAGGCTCGAGGGGCCAAATGGCCTACTCCTGCTCCTATCTTCTATGTTTCTATGAAATTACAGTGCAATTGATGTTAAATTATATTATTATTAGATTTACTTAAATTTATGAAGGTTTAACATTTTAATTTAGGTTGAAGAACTACATACATACATAGAGTTACACAGAACTTACAGCACAGAAACAGGCCATTCGGCCCAACTGGTCTGTGCCAGTGTTTATGCTCCACACGAGCCTCCTCCCACCCTACTTCATCTAACCCAATCAGCTTAACCTTCTATTCCTTTCTCCCTCATGTACTTATCTAGCTTCCCCTTAAAGGCATCTATGCTATTCATCTCAACTACTTCATGTGGTAGCACATTCCATATTCTAACCACCTTCTGGGAAAAGAGGTTTCTCCTGAATTCTTTATTGGATTTATCACTTGGAGGTTCACAAAGATTGGGCTGATGGCTGCCAGGGGACCAAGGCTATCCTCATGGTTGGTGACTCCACTGATAAACTCCCGAACAGCGGTGGAACCTAACTACGATAAGGTTGTGCTCGGAGGACTCAAGCAGGCTGCTTCGCTATAGCTCTCAAAAGGTGTTCAAAATAATTGCAGACTGTTGCATGTTGCAATATTTTGTGATACAAACAGGACTTAATGGAATCAGGAGGAATGCCAAAGACCATGGACCTACGCACACCCTACCAATACTGGGGCACAGTGAACATGGCACAAACCAAAAGTGTGAGTTGTAGCACCCTCATGGAAGTACTTATCATACATTAGGTTGACGAAGGGGCCCACACACGGGGCAGCAGTAGCAGGGGAGGAGGAAGAGGAGGAACAGTAGGAGGAAGTGGAAGGAGCAGAGTTGCAGCTTGATACTTATTGATAATGGCTTCCTATAATTTTCATATCCAGCCCTTGCACAAGAATTGCAGATGAATGAAAGACTACGCAACATACTGGGCCGGATTTTCCGACCCCCACGGGTGGGTACGAGGTGTGTACGCACCCGTAGGGGCCTCGCAAGTGCCGGTTTCAGGCATGCGAAGTGCATGCGTTGAAAACCAGCACTTCTGATCTGTCAAGCCTGCCCTGGAGAAGGGCCTCTGCGGGTGGATAGTTCCGCTTACTGTACAACCTCCGCCCGCTGAAAACCTTTAGAAATCTTACGCCTGGTAAAAGCAGGCGTAAGGCCTGCTTTTACTAGCAGAAGAGTTGAAAAAAGTAAAAAAAAAATGTTTTTTCAGTCATTTATAATTTTAAAATACTTTTAAAAAAGGTAAGTTTATTTTTAGCCCCGTAAAAAACTTCAATTATTTTTTTCAAAAATGAAATTTTTGTTTAAAATATTTAATTTAATGTCATTTTAACTAATTTTAAATACGTGATTTAAAAAAAAATATTTAATATTTAACTGTTTTTTGAGTGATCCCCATTCACACTTTTGACAGATCTACGCGGAGAGACCTGTCAAAAGTGTGCACGGGGTTTCCCTTCTTTGATTGGTTCCCCATGGCCCATGTGATCTCAGGGACGCTTGCGAACCGCATGCGCCCCTGGGATACCTGGGCCTCTGTGCGCGCGGACTAGGAGAGGCCCAGGATCGGAAGTGTTGGGACCTTCGGAGCCAGCAGGTAAGTTCGTATATTTTTCCCGATCGGAGGCAGGAAGCCTCCGATCGGAAAATCCGGCCCCAGTGTATATTTCTATCTATTGTAACTAAATGACCATCCTACTATCAGTGGTGCTTGTGAGCTGCCTTTCTCTATTTTTATGCCTTTTTGTCCTGTAGCTTTTCAAAAGGGGAAAACTTGTTTGGATACGTTGCATGGCAGCTCCGTGTGGGGGCTGGAACTCACAAGCTCATTTTGTTATTTGTGATCCTGCTCCTGTCTCTGAAACACAAAGATTTATCTTGGAACTGCTAATTCTGATGTCGCATTCCTGTGTGGGTGTCAGCCTTGGTTGAGTTAGTAGCTCTCTCGCCTCTGAGTTGGAAGGTTGTGGGTTCAAGTCCCACTCCAGAGACTTGAACACATTGGGCTGGATTTTCCAAGCCCCGAGGAGGCAGGTATGGAGGTGAGACAGCCGGTAAACTCGGAGAAAATGGGGGCGGATGGCAAACCCGCCCCATCCCGCCTCCGTGCCCTTTTGCCAGGAGGCGGGAAGATGTGCAGCTTCGGGTCCCATCTCCTGGAGGCGGGAAAGGCATTTAATCCTTTTAACTGCCTGTTAACAGGTAGTTAACAGGCAGAAAAAATGATTAGTGCCATTTTACCTTCACAGGTGAAGGCTTCCCGACCTCGGAGAACCCCGCCGGGTTGGAGGAGACGTGAAGGAGGTCTGCACTGGTCGGAGGCACCTGGAAGTAAGGTGTAGAGGTGCGTGATGGGTGCAAGTGTGGAGTGGTAAGTATGTAAGGTGAGTGATAAGTTTTAAAAAGTGTGCACTTACCTTGTTTTCTTTCTATAGCCTTTAGCCGCGCTGGATGGGAAGAGCAGATATTCTCCTTGTCAATTTCACATAATGGCTGTTGGATCCTCCGATCTTACAGACATGTGAAATTTACAAATTTTGAAAGGTTTGATGAGTCCTCACCACAAAGGCTCATCAAACTAAAGAGAATGATGTGGAGATGCCGGTGTTGGACTGGGGTGGACAAATGTGAGAAGTCGCACAACACCAGGTTATAGTCCAACAGCTTTATTTGAAATCACAAGCTTTCGGAGCGCTGCTCCTTCATCAGGTGAAGTGAAGAGATGCATATAGGCACAGCATATAGACAGATTATCTCTCTGCCGAGGTGTGATAAAGGGCAGTTGGAAAGATTAACTGTAATCATCTGGCAGTGTTCTCTGACTATATATGCTGTGCCTATATGCATCTCTTCACTTCACCTGACGAAGGAGCAGTGCTCCGAAAGCTTGTGATTTCAAATAAAGCTGTTGGACTATAACCTGGTGTTGTGCAACTTCTCACTAAAGAGAATGGCAGTGTTTGGCAGCTTCACAGAGCTGTCAAACGCTGTCATTTCTTCTTTCAAGAAGTCTTGACAGATAGCACGCCTGACATTGATGTGATCTGTCAGTGACTTCCTCCCTAATTGGCCTGCTGAGCCCGCAGGGCGGGCTTAACAAGCTCAATCGGGGAAAATCCCACTGATTGGTCAGGCGAGGATGGAGGCGGGACATTGACACGACAAGCAGCAGTCCCGCCTCCAACTCGCCTCAATTCACAAAATCCAGCCCATAATCTAGGTTGACACTCTGAGGGAGTGCTGCACTGTCGGAGGTACAGTCTTTCGGTTGAGACATTAAACCGATACCCCATCTGCCCTCTCAGGTTGATGTAAAAGATCCCGTCGCACTATTCCAAGAAGAGGAGGGAAGCTCTACCTGGTGTTCTGCCCGATATATATCCCTTAACCAACATCTAAAACCGATTATGTGCTCATCATCACCACATTGCTGTTTATGGGAGCTTGCTGTGCGCAAATTGGCTGCTGCATTTCCTACATTACAACAGTGACTACACTTCAAAAGAGAATTATATTGATGCATGCTGAGAGATTATACACACTGCACAAACTTGTACTGTGGCACCCGGGTAATTAGGTCAAGCTGGCAGAGAGATTTGGGAACATAAGCACATAAGAAATAGGAGCAGGAGTAGGCGATACGGCCCTTTGAGCCTGCTCTCCCATTCAATAAGATCATGGCTGATCTTCGACCTCAGCTCCACTTTCCCGCCTGATCCCCGTATCTCTTGATTCCCTTAGAGTCCAAAAATCCATCGATCTCAGCCTTGAAATGTACTCAACCACTGAGCATCCACAGCCCTCCACAGGGATAGAGAATGCCAAAGATTGACAGCCCTCTGAGTGAAGAAATTCCTCCTCATTTCAGTGCTAAATGGCCAACCCCTGATCCTGAGACCATGCCCCCTAGTTCTAGACTCTCCAGCCAGTGGAACAGCCTCTCAGCATCTATCCTGTCAAGCCCTCTCAGAATCTCAGACGTTTCAATGAGATCACCTCTCATTCTTCTAAACTCCAGAGAGTATAGGCCCATTCTACTCAATGTCTCCTCATAGGACAACCCTCTTATCCCAGGAATCAATCTAGTGAACCTTCGTTGCATCCCTTCTAAGGCAAGTATATCCTTCCATAGGTACGGAAACCAAAACTGTACACAGTACTCCAGCTGTGGTCTCACCAATGCCCTGTACAATTGCAGCAAGACTTCCTTACTTTTGTATTCCAAGAGTAGCAACTCCAAGCCAAGGCTTTTGACAAAGGCTTGGGACCTTAAAATAAAAATGGTAATGAATGAATTCAAAGACATAAAAGTCAATTTTATAGATAAATTTAAATCATGTTATTATGAAGGTGTATTTTTTAATTATCTTTTCATTATGTTAGAAATCATGTTTTGAGTCTACAGGCGAAGGAGAAAAGAAAATGGCAGTATGAATTTTCTCTGAGGAATGATTAGATTGGAATTGAAAATAATTTGTGTGTACTTGTGTTCTCATGGAACCTAGAACAGGCAGGCTAAAATAACAGGAACAGAGACAAATTTAAAAGTGCCATTGTGTAAACACATGGGCTGATATTGGTCTTTTCACTGGCTCACTTGCATTTAAAACAGGGAGGTAACGGTTGGAAAGGTCGTGGGCGTATAGGCAGGAGAACCATTAAAAGGTCCACAGATTTTCCACACCAGTGTTTGATACCATTTAAAGGCCCTTCTTGTACTTTTATTTTCCCTTACTGCTGGCCCTTAGGTTTACATTATTTATTTATTTTTTTGCCCCACGCTCCCTTTATTTTGGCACCAGAGAGTTGGTCAATAGGGATCCTCAAAGCCAATGTATTTGGAAGAGGGTTAGCTGTGATGGGGTACCAGGCAGGTCAGGCTACCTTAGAGGTGCTCCATGCACTCCTGTTGGCACTCGCACACCCACATCTGCAGAGAGAGGCAACATAAGTCGCCTTGGCAGATGTTATCCCACCAGCAGACCCTTAATGTCATCACTGTGACATGTTAATGCCTAACCGTTATGCTGGATGTTTCTTCAGAGGTACCCAAACGCAGCATGACATGCTTTACTTGGTACTGTATTAAAGTAGGCATGTCAGGGGGATCATGAGCCATTTTTGCTTGATTCCTGTGTACAATGCCAGGGGAGAATTACTTATAATAAAGAAATCGAGTGTTTATGGCAGAAGTGTTATGCTGGTTAACAATAACCATTTGGTATAGAAGTTATCAGGGAGTGGTAGAGTTGACTCTTTACCACATGGCAAGAAAGGACAATGTTCAGCTGAATCCCTCAGTTGGCATGCACTATACCCACATACAACCACTGCTTTTTTTAATTCTGAAACAAAATATTGTACCACAGCATGTTGGAAATGGGAGCCAAAAGATCAAGATCACATTAATAGCAACAATTTCTAACTGCAAGATTTATTTTAATGCATGAAATAGTGTGGATTCATTCAGCAGTGTTCAGTTTTTATGAAGGATCTCAGGGGTAGAACTAAGCATTCAGACATATTTGGTTTTGCAAGACCAAACTGAGGATTTGTGAAGCTTAAAATTGATTGTGAAAAGCAGTGGTTTTGCAAGACCGTCAGAAAAAATTCCAACCCCACCCATTCCCACTAGGCCATAAGTAACCAAATGCACAACCACAATACCAAAGAGGAACAGGGGCAAGGCATGGTCTAGAATTGGGTTTGGATCTCATCCCACTCCTACAGCACTGGAGCAGATTAGTAGGGGTGGGGTGAGATACAGTTCTTGACTTACCCTTCAGTTTTCCCGTCTCCTAACCCTTCCTGTGAACATGACCAAGATCAGGATTTCATGGGGAAATATTTGCTGCAAATCCACAGTCAAAAGTGTTTTGGAACCTAAACGTCCTTCTTCACAGCTGTGCACTCGCCCCACACCCACCCATGTTACACTTCCAAGTTCAATTATGCCTCAAAAGACATATAGTTATGCAAAAGATTGGATAAATACTTGAAGGGGGAAAATTTTCAGGGCTACGGGGAAAGAGCAGGGGACTGGGACTAATCGAATGGCTCTTTCAAAGAGCAGGCACAATGGACCGAATGGCCTCCTTCTGTGCTGTATCTTTCTATGATTCTATAACTCTATCAGATTCTATTGTCTCTTCCTTTAGGATTTTGTCCCTCTGTGATAAGCGTGTTGTGTAGTAATTGCTGTTCTGGATGGTCTGGACTAGTCGTTCCATCCCTCAACTCTTTCAGTTAATCTTTATAGTGCCTTTAATGCAACAAAGTAGGAAAGAGGTTGGGGAGGTTGCAGAAGCTGTTGGACAGGTACTTTTAAGGAGACTTTGTAAGTAGGCCAAATTGATTTAGCGAGGGAATGCCTGAGTATGAGGTAAAATGGCTGAAGGCTCTGGGACTGATGGTAGAGTGGAAGGAGGGTAGAACACACAATGCACTAGAGCTGGAAAAGCAGAGGGCATGGGCAGAGTCATAGGGCTAACCGAGGTTGCATAATAAGGACACGGAGGGATTGAAGATGAGGGATGAGAATTTTGAAATCAATATAACTAGAGGTGGAGAACCAATGCATCAGCAAGAATAGAGGAGACACGTGAGTGGGATTTGTGCAGGATAGAATGTGGGTGGCAGAGTTCTGGATAAATTAGAGGTTCACTGGGGTGGAGCTCAGGAACCCACTGAGCATTGGAAAAATTGAGTCTGGTGGTAACAAAGGTGTGGATGATGGTTTTGGTCAGAGCAGGGGTGAGGTAGGGTCATACATAGAAACATAGAAAAATAGGAGCAGGAGTAGGCCATTCGGCCCTTCGAGCCCGCTCCGCCGTTCAATATGATCATGGCTGATCCTCAATCTCAATACCATATTCCCGCTCTCTCCTCATACCCTTTGATGCCTTTTGTGTCTAGAAATCTATCTACAGGAAACTCTTTATTAACCGGCACCGACGGGACCGGCGTGGTGCCGGTTAATCAAAAAGTCCGGATAACGGAGAGTTATATCTCCCAACGTACGAGAGCCCCGTACACACTGACATGCGCCTGCATTCGGAGCTCCGTCTCCCCGGGGACCGCCAGCTGACCATCTGTCGTGTCCGCTGCCTACCCGGGCTGCACATTCCCCTCCCAATCTACATGCTCCGATACAAGGCAAACGCCTCGGGGTCTTTTTTAAAGTTATTTTTAAAGGAGAGATGAAGGAAAACCCCGGTTACCTACTCAAGAATTTTGCCGGTTAAGAGAGATTTCCGGTTATTTGGGTGCCGGTTAAAAGAGAGTTTCCTGTATCTCCTTCTCAAATATATTCAGTGACTTGGCCTCCACAGCCTTCTGTGGTAGAGAATGCCACAGGTTCACCACCCTCTGAGTGAAGAAATTTCTCCTCATCTCAGTCTTAAATGTCCTACCCCGTATCCTGAGACAGTGACCCCTCGTTCTAGACCCCCCAGCCAGGGGAATCATCCTCCCTGCATCCATTCTGTCTAGCCCTGTCAGAATTTTATACGTTTCAATGAGATCTCCTCTCATTCTTCTAAACTCTAGTGAATACAGGCCTAGTCGACCCAATCTCTCCTCATACGACAGTCCTGCCATCCCAGGAATCAGTCTGGTGAACCTTCGCTGCACTCCCTCTATGGCAAGTATATCTTTTCTTAGGTAAGGAGACCAAAACTGCACACATTACTCCAGGTGTGGTCTCACCAAGGCCCTGTATAACTGTAGTAAGACATTCTTGTTCCTGTACTCAAATCCTCTTGCAATGAAGGCCAACATACCATTTGCCTTCCTAACTGCTTGCTGCACCTGCATGTTTGCTTTCAGTGACTGGTGTACAAGGACACCCAGGTCCCTTTATACATCAACATTTCCCAATCTATCACCATTTAAATAATACTCTGCCTTTCTGTTTTTCCTACCGAAGTGGATAACATCACATTTATCCACGTTATACTGCATCTGCCATGTATTTGCCCACTCACTCAACTTGTCTAAATCGTCTTGAAGCCTCTTTGCATCCTCCTCAGTTTCGTGTTGTCAGCAAATTTGGAAATATTACATTGGGTTCCCTCATCCAAATCATTGATATATATTGTGAATAGCTGGGGCTCAAGCACAGATCCCTGCGGTACCCACTGGTCACCGCCTGCCACCCCGAAAAAGACCCATTTATTCCTACTCTCTGTTTCCTGTCTGTTAACCAATTTTCAATCCATGCCAGTATATTACCCCCAATCCCATGTGCTTTAATTTTGCACACTAACCTCTTATGTGGGACTTTATCAAAGGCCTTCTGAAAATCCAAATACACCACATCCACTAGTTCTCCCATATCTATTCTACCAGTTACATCCTCAAAAAACTCCAGTAGGTTTGTTAAACACGATTTCCCTTTCATAAATCCATGTTGACTTTGTCTAATCCCGTTGAGATTTTCTAAGTGTCCTGTTATCACATCCTTTATAATAGACTCTAGCATTTTCACTACTACTGATGTTAGGCTAACCGGTCTGTAGTTCCCTGTTTTCTCTCGCCCTCCTTTTTTAAATAGTAGGGTTACATTTGCCACCCTCCAATCTGCAAGAACTGTTCCATAATCTATAGAATTTTGGAAGATGACCACCAATGCATCTACTATTTCCATGGCTACCTCTTTTAGTACTCTGGGATGCAAATTATCAGGCTCTGGGGATTTATCGGCTTTCAGTTCCATTAATTTCTCCAGCACTATTTTTTTACTAAAACTAATTTCCTTTAATTCCTCCTTCTCACTGTACCCTTGGTTCCCGAGCATTTCTGGGAAGTTATTTGTGTCCTTTTCCATGAAGACAGAACCAAAGTATTTGTTTAATTGCTAAGCCATTTCCTTGTTCCCCATTATAAATTCTCCCGTTTCTGACTGTAAGGGACCTACATTTGTCTTCACTAATCTTTTTCTTTTTACATACTTGTAGAAGCTTTTACAGTCCGCTTTTATGTTCATTGCAAGTTTACTCTCATACTCTATTTTTCCCCTCTTAATCAATCTCTTGGTCCTTTTTTGCTGAATTCTAAACTGCTCCCAATCCTCAGGCTTGCTACTTTTTCTGGCAACTTTATATGACTGGTGTGAGTCAGAGCAGAGGTGAGGTAGGGTCATACAGATGTTTTCGAGCTAGAAATTGGTGGTTTGGTGATGGACTTGCTGTAAAGTTTGAAACCCAGCTCAGTGTCGAGCAGAACCCCAAGCTCGCACCCTCAGGAGGACTAGGGGACATAGCCTATAGGACTAGGGTATATAGCCTAAAAATTAGAGCTAGGCCTTTCAGGAGTGAAGTTAGGAAACACTTCTACACACAAAGGGTGGTCAAAGTTTGGAACTCTCTTCTGCAAACGGCAGTTGATGCTGAGTCAATTGTTAATTTTAAATCTGAGATTGATATATTTCTGTTACCCTAAGGTATTAAGGGACATGGGACAAAGGCGGGTATATGGAGTTAGGTCACAGATCAGCCATGATCTCATTGAATGGCGGAACAGGCTCGAGGGGCTAAATAGCCTACTCCTGTTCCTATGTTCGTATCATGTTGAGCTTGTACGGAATCCAAAAGAGGGTTGGGATCAAGGGTTATGGCGTAGAGTTTGTGGCAACAATAAAAATAACTTAAATAATAAAGCAATACTGTTAATTTTAAAAAAAATCAAGGATCTGTCTGTGAAGTAATATCAAACATCACAGACATACTTGGTAATATTATTCAGAGAGTGAGAAATAAATTTAGTGAACCTTATATCTTGGTGCCTTATTCAGTTTCATTTACATTTTTGTGAAATTTATTAGCCAATTTTGGGTTATAACTTTTGAAAGAAGAAAATGTTGTGCAGCTAACTTATCTTATATATACATACATAAGACATACATACAAATTAATGTCCCTATGTGAGGCAAAATTGAAGGTGGGGGTTGGGTGGAGTCATTGCCATGCTTTGGGAATTTTTAACTTTTTTTTCTCCCCGGAAAGGATTTGGGAATGAGCTATGTTGAAGTATTGTGTGGTTTAAAACAAAGTAAATTTGCACAGGTTATTTTTAAAAAGCCACAGGCATTAAAGATGTGTATTAAAGCCAGATGAGCCAGCTTTTGGGATGTTGCAGGTCACAGCGAGAGTCAATGATCTCATTCCATGTTTTCTTTAAACCCACACCACAAGGGGCGAGGGGACTGGGAGGTAGTCGTTTTTTTTACAGGCCTGCTGGGGAATCAGTAATTGGGAGAGGAGTCAAAGGAACAGTCGTCCCACTGGCTGGGCAAGCAGCGAAACAGGACAAAGAGACACATGGGAAATCAATCACTCAGTTGGGTCTGGGGAGGACGCCTGGCTTAGTGAGGGGAAACATACTCATATTAAGCTCAAAGCTAGTCAGGACAGGAAGGCTGCCTAACGAGCATGGGGATCATGTGGTGATTTTTTTATTATTTTTCTTGTTCTTGAGGAGGGTTTGGCAGTTAGTTGAATCAAGGTGGGATTTTATTACATCTGTTACTTTGTACGTTTACTTGCTGTCTGTAAAATAAAAGAGTTTAACAATTCATTTCTAGCCATGTCTCACTAAGTGTTTCAGTTTTCCTTCAGAAAGATTGAAGAAACACACACAAAAACAGCTAACTAAAACACAATATCTAGCTCGATCGCAAGGGGTTCCTATTATTACACGCTTGGGTTACATTGTATAATTGTACAATTGTATAATTAGTTATTGGGCAGTATGGGCGCACTCCTGAATGTAAGACTCAAACCGCTTATAGGACTGATCACTACTACAATACCTGGGAGAATATCTAAGGTGACCCAAACTTGTAACAGTCATCCTATACACAGGTCATGTCCTCCCTCAAGTTGCCTTCTTGGCTACAATATCTTCTAATGGAGTAAGTGCTCCAAAGATAATGGACCTATCAGCAGCAGCATCCTAATGCATTCCTACCAGCTGATCACTGCTTACTCCTCCAACTCTGTCATAGGTCGGTCACTGGTAGGTATTGGATCTTGTTTGAGCTGCATGCTCAGATTGTCAACTGCTTAAAATGGTCGTGTAGAAAGTAAAAGAAAGTTGGCTTACATATCAAGGGTATGAAATCCTTACTCTCTGTTGTGGGATTTCTCTCGGCCCCAAAGCAGACGGAGACGAGCGTGTACTGGTTCCAAGCGATCTTTATTCAAGCACGTGCAGGGAGAGGCCCTCTCAGTCTGAGCTGAGACGGGAGTCTAAATTTTACATTCGAGGAGTTGGCTTATATACAATCTTACATCTTGTTTCCTTCACATCCAAGTCACGTACACTTAATCACATCTCCACAAAACACATCTTGTTTATCTCATTTGCCCTGTTTCCACATCTGCCATTGTTCTACTCTTTAGCTCTTATCCAATTTCGTACACTTAACCAGATCTTCGCAAATCACATTGGCGGCCCATTATTCAATGTATGGCCTCCTTGCCTTCTTTCACTCCCCCAGTCATCGTGTAATATGCTTTTTCCAACTGTCTTTGTTCTGCCAGACTTCTCCTTTATTACATCAGCCAGCTAGTTAGTTAAGCCGCTAATCTAACTTTTAACCCCTTCACTCTCCAAGCAACGATTTTCTCAACGCTGACTTCACAACCCACTTTCCTCTTGTATCTCATGATACTGAAGAGTACGTAGTCTGGCTAGAGATAAATGTGTGATTTTATGTGTGCATAGGTAAATGTATATTTACTTTTAAGAACCGATTCCATCCCTCTCCCTGGCAACATTCTAAAGCTGAACCAGACCGTTCGCAACCTTAGTGTCGTATTTGACACCGAGATGAGCTTCCGACCACATATCCGTTCATCACCAACATTGCCTACTTCCATCTCCGTAACATTGCCCGACTCCGTCCCGCCTCAGCTCATCTGCTGCTGAAACCCTCATCCATGCACCTGCATGTTAACTTTCTGTGATTCGTGTACAAGGACACCCAAATTCCTCTGAATCCCAACATTTGCTCGTCTCTCAACTTTTAAAAAAATATTCTGCTTTTCCATTCTTCCTACCAAAGTGGATAGTTTCACACTTCCCCCACATTATACTCCATCTGCCACCTTCTTGCCCACTCATTTAACCAGTCTATATCTCTTTGCAGTCTCTTTATGTCCTCCTCACAGCTTACTTTCCCACCTAGCTTTGTACTCCGTCCCCTCATCTAAGTCATTGATATAGATTGTAAATAGCTGAGGCCCAAGCACTGATCCTTGCGGCACTCCACTAGTTACACCCTGCCATCCTGAAAATGACCCGTTTATTCCTACCATCTGTTTTCTGTCGTTAACCAATACTCAATTCATGCTAAAATAATACCCCCAAGCCCATGAGCCCATATCTTGTGTAACAACCTCTTGTGTGGCTCCTTATCGAATGTCTTCTGAAAATCCAAATATACTACATCTACTGGTTCCCCTTTATCTGCCCTGCCAGTTACACCCTCAAAAAACTAATAGATTTGTCAAACACGATTTCCCTTTCATAAAACAGTGTTGACTCTGTGTCCTGTTACCACGTTCTTCGTAATAGATTGTAGCATTTTCCCTACTACTTTGGGTAGAAAGGAATTTCCTTTTGGATAGAAAGGGATTCCCTTATCAAAACATTCTGTTCAAGGAAATTATTCTAAAAAACAAATTCTCTGACAATGAGCCAGCATTTTTTGAATCAGATTAAGAAATATAAACGGTTTAGTCACTTTTATACTGAAATTGGGTTAAAAAGTATTTTCACTTTTTATATTTCTTTTCCACATTAAAAGTAACGGGTTATGTTTCTCTTTGTATTTCTGGTTTTAATTGGAACATTGAGTACAAAAATGTTTGAAATGCAACCACAAATTATAGATTTTGTTTGTTTATAGTGAAATTCTGTTAACCTTCCCATCAAATGATTTTCCAATATGGTTTTCCCGGTTCCCAAACTATTTGGTGAGCTCAATCTAGGTTCAGATTACTGGCAATAAAATTTTAAAAATATTAAAAAAATGAAACAAATCAAATCATTACTTGCACGTGTGTGTGTCGGATAAGGACATTGGTGTGATGTACCCACTGTTGATTAACCAGCCAACACTCCTTGTTAAGGCTCACACAATAATGGCTAATTGGGCATGGTACTGAAGGATGTTTGAAGCCCATAGGACTGTAGCCTTGGAAAATGTCAGCACTTTCAAATAGAGGAGGAGATGAAGATAAAGTAATCTCTGATTAAAACAATTAGAACACAGAAATAATTGCTACACACTATTGGAGAGCATTCTTCTGCTTTTGTCAGTATTTTCATTACAACCTAGTAAATAGATTCCACCTTGAGCAGAAGCTGTAAATTATATCGATGCTACAATACGTTGGAGCACTAAAAGAACCATTTAAATTTTCACGCTGATAGCTGCCCACAAAGTTTTTGCGGGCTTTTGGGCAGCGACTTGCTGCCTTCGGGCGTCTGATTCAGCGCGGCGCCCTCTACAGGGGATCTGTGGAGTGTGTGAGCAGGGTAAGCAACAGTGTGGCTCTTCAACCAATCAGCTTGAAGAATCCTCACTGAGACACGCAGAGTCGAAACCAGGAAGAATGAGACTCCACACTTGTAAGCTTAAATTTTCAGTGCCAGCGAGGTTGTTTGGCAGTAATTAAGATTCATCACGCTGTTAAAAATTCACTTACACATGAATGGACCAGCCCTAACTATTTCTGCCGTGTTTAGTGGGTAAGTACAGCAACTTCACGCCCTTACATGGAATTCAATGCCTAGTCTATCGGCGAGGTTCTGTTATAGCGCAGCCTGTGGAGGAGCAGGGTAACTTGGACCGCAACTTCCGGATTTCCGCGTTTAGCTGCGCATGTGCGGAATTCAGAAGTTGCTGTCCGATTTACACCATAATAACGGTGAGCACTGATAGCCTCATCGTTATTCTCAACACAAAATCCGGGCCATTTACTTACGCACACTGTACAGCACTTTGCGTATATCTCTTTTCCTAAATTATGCATCTTCTGGTCTTACTTATTTAGAAAGAAAAATTCAAAATGTGGTTAATTGCTATTAACTAAACATTTTTACTCAGCTGTATTTTAGGAATAATCGAGAAATTTATAGTGAAATGTTAGTAACTACGAATAACGTAGCTTTTCTGAAATATAAGCTAGTGTTTCATATTAATTTTAGCCTGCCATTGCTCTAGTTTGCTAGATTCTAAATTTAATAAAAGTCATGGATATTGCAAAGGTTGTTTCTCAGTTTTGTTGCTTTTCCACCGTATACCCTTGAAGCATCTGTGGACAGTGACTAATTTAAATTATAGCTATGATAAAATGTATTGGGGAAGCACAGAAACATACCACATTATCACTTACTACAATTGAAATTAATATAATGGGTGCACTTGTTCAATTTTGGTTTCAGGATTGGACTCTGGTTGAAGAAAGATGAACATATTTCGAAACCATTTTGCTTCATAGTTTTAAGATGTTTAAAATATATACAGCTGATTATATCTCTGTATAAGAGTTAATGTACTAAAGGGTTGGCTTTGATGGACCAAAAGAGCTTGGGGTATAATGCGCACGCACGATAAAGCCCATCCGATTTTCATTCCATTGAAATCGAGAGGGTTCACGAATGGGTGGGAGCGATCCGCCCTGCGAGATTACTGCCCTTGTGGTGAAGACGACAATATATAGCTCCTTATCTTATTTCTGACTTTCCTTATAATTTTATGACATGATCATGTAGAATTCAGTGACATCCCTCTCATTTTAACAGAACAGTAATGTGTATTTAAAAATAGAATGTGTATATGTCACAACCCCAGACTATAATGTGCATTCTTTAGAGTCGGGGATCTGTACTGTGATACTTGTTTTGTTTAAAACCCAAGTTCTAACCATGAAAGTCCAAGGGAGGAGATGAATTTTTCTGAAGGGAAACCACTTTTGGGTTTTGGTCAGATCATGGCACAACTCAAAAATAAAAATGTGCAGCAGATGTTGATACTGTCTTTTTCTGTTGCACTGAAACAATCCTATAACACAAATAAATAATTTTTAGAAAGCTTCATTTAGAGTCGCTGTTCATTTTCTATCCAGTACAGATTCCTCAATTTGAATAATTGCAGTTCATCGGTTATTTATCAACTTTTTTTCATTGTGTTGTGAAATTTTTGCAGTACTTTAAATTTGTTCAGATTTCTGTGAATTTGCTAGTCTCTTCCAAGGGAAATTCGACTTAGGTTTGATTTTGTTGATGGTGGTCGTTATCGTATCTGAAAGGAATGGTTTTAGCGATCAGAAATGCCCAGTTCCTTTTGTTGTCTGCCTGTCCCCACCGAAAGAAAAGAAAATTCCTGGTGTGGAAGTAGTTTGTGATACACAGATAACAATAAATGATAGTTTAGTGTTCACATTGCTGTTACTAAACCTGCTTTAAACTCCTTATATTGAGGGTTGCCCTTGACTGCAGTGTATTTGGCCTGTGTTGCACGTGTTTTTGATAAGCCCAAGTATAATAAATTGACTAGTAAAATGAATGTTACACCATTAAGGGGAAAATATCAAAATGGAGCAAAGTTCATAATATGTAAATTGTAAAAATTACTGTCAGAGGTAGACTCTTAGCCAGCATCAGTTCAGTCACATTTGAGTGTTTGTGACAGTACAATTATAAAGCATGAAATGACATTTTATTTCCCAAATTATTCTTTCATCTTCACACTGCATACTATTTATAGCCAATGCTCTCACAGATCCAGCACTGGCTTCCTAAAGGGCTGCAGCAGCTATTTAAATAGAAGGCAGACTTTTGAATGGCAGAAGATTTTGACTGGCAAAATTCTCCAAATGTTTTGCTGGCAAATGTCTCTGCCTGACAAAAAGAAATGGTTGGGAAAAGAATCTGGATGACAATAAAATGTCACTAAAGCAGGAAAATGAGTCTCTTGAGAAATGATGCTGTGGCACTGTTCCCAAACATTCCATGTTTACTCCTGACCCATGCAAAGTCCTCAGGCAACCTCACAGCTCTTTCATTGCTTACCATATTGCAGCTGGGCACATATTCAAGCTGCAACTTACAACTCTAATGCTTGACACACTGACATTGGGCACCTGTATATCACTGTATGTGCTCCTCAACCTATAAACATCTCAAGACTCTCTGCTTACAGAACAAGATGGCAAATACAGGAAACTCTTTATTAACCGGGACCGGCGTGGTGCCGGTTTATCAAAAAGTCCGGATAACAGAGAGTTATATCTTCTACCAAGGTACGGGGAGCCCCGTACATGGCCACAGATCCAGGAGTCCCTGGTGCACGGCCACAGGTGCAGGAACCCTGGTCACATTAAAGAATTTCTGCATTTCCCTTCTTGTGACAGATCTTACAGCGATCTTACAGCGAGCATTCAGCAAAGACTTGGCCCATATAATGCTACGATCCAGTGTAGAGAGATGAAGGAAAACCCCGGTTACCTACTCAAGAATTTTGCCGGTTAAGAGAGATTTCCGGATATTTGGGTGCCGGTTAATAAAGAGTTTCCTGTAATACAAAGGATCAGATTCAAACTGTTTTTGAGGACAGTACCCTGGACGTCCTTACCTATAACAGCATTGAGGAAGATGGGGTGGAAGTAGGCAGAGACCTCTCCCAAGCTCAGGGCTATTTACATCCTGCTCTCGTTACGCCTTGTCCCCCTACTCATTCACACATTGATTTCAGTTTCTGCCTCATTCGATCTGGTCAACATTTTCAGATAATACTGTTTCTGTTTAGTTCACTTTTAAAATTTAAACGTTTTGATCGCTTTTATCCCTCATGTAACTCAAGGTAGCTGTCACCAATTGTTACGAATTTGGGTCTGCTGTAGAAATCTTCTTGTGTTCATGAGGCTCCCTTCATCTCGCTCCATGCATAAGGCTGGAGACACACAGGAAGTGTAGTTAACTTTTTTTTCCTGAGCTTAGCCAATCCATGCAACTTAGACTTCATGCAGCAATCTCAGTTGTTTTTTTTTTTAGCTGGGATCACTAAATTGGCCCATATGGTCCCATTTCAGTATGCAAAAACTAGGCTTTAATAAATCCAACATTGTGCCTTTTTTATTATTTTATGCTTTGTACGTTCAACTGTATTGACAACAAAGTTTTGTCTGTCATTTGGAAGCAAAATGGAAGATGGTGAGAGATGAATGATATAGTTAAATAAATCAATTCCGGGCCATGCAGATCCAAGATAAAATTAGCTGGTAGCTTGCAAGCCAAATGTTAGTCTTGCAGTTGCCGTGAACTAAGTGGAATTTGGAGGCATTAGTAGAAACCATTACTCAAACCAGTTCAGTGCAAACCAGTAGAATCTGGCTCCATTACTCCAATGCAATGCAGAAACAGTAGATTTATTTTCAGTGCGACACATTCACTGTGATTTTTTTTCTTGTTCCTTTTGCAGTCTGCAGTAAATGTTCTGTCTGTCCCAGTTATTGTAAATAAGTTCCTACTTGCTGCCTCAGCTCCATTTCTTAATATCCACGTCTAGTTAGTCTCAACAAGTTTTTGTTTTCACTTTCTATCACTTTTTTGCCCGCAGAGTGGAAACAGAACCTTTCATTTCACCAAGAGTCTTGAAATTAAAAACACAGTAACATAGGGGTGGATTTTAACTTGCAGCGGGTTTCTGGCGGGAAACCGCACTGGCGAGTTCATTTTGCGCCCGCCCGCTGCAGAATGAGAACACGGTGATTTTAACTGCCGGGTCTCATTAGCATGTTGCTGGCCAACATCCCGTCCATTCTGGGTGGCAAGCGGCTGCAGGGCTGCGGAAAATCGGCCAGCCAAGGGCGACTCTCCGTCGCTCAGGTTCGTGTTGGTACGAGGGTTCCGGGGGGAATCTCGTGGTAGGGAAGGGGGAGGGAAGTCCAGTGCAAGGGAGGCCTAAACTTTCCTTGTGGGGCACTGGAGAGCCCTCCTCCTTCTCCTGGCCTCGCAAAGGAAAGTGAAAAACTTAGCTTGAATGCTCCTTTTGCTTCCGCTCCTCTTCCGACGGGCCTTCGCCTGGCAGAAAAGCCACAACGCTTTCCTGTTCAGGCCAGAGTTACAGTTGGCATCATCGGATCCCAATCTGCATCTTTAAAAAGGATCCCATTGGCTTGGTCAGAAATGCAGTAAAAATCAGAAATGGCGGGATCTGGCTGGAGATTGGCAGGTAAGGCACCTGGTGGATTTTAACTGCTTACCCACCTGGTTTACACAGGCGGGTAATGGTAAAATCCACCACATAGCCTCTGGGAGTGTTACCAACTCATTCAGGTTCAGAGATAACTTCCCGCTGTAGCCAACTGGGGTAATGTCCTCCAGTTCAGTTGGGTAATAAAGTAATGTGGAGTCAGCAGTGGTCAAGACTAAATTTCCTGATGCTTAGCCTTAGGACCATAACTAAATATGGACAAGTTTGTTGTGGAACATAAGCTCCTCTACACACTTGGAGTCCAGTTTGGATCTTAGAGGTGAATATGATTAAAATGTTATGTAATAAATGTAGATGCAGCCCTTGTGTATCATCTCCCATCTTCTTCTGGTTGTTGATTGTGATTCTGGTATGGTTGATGTCCTAGGAAATGACAGGCTTAGCAAAACTCTCCAGGATCTAGCATAGTTTGGATCTTCTTTATCTAAATATTTTTTCTCATTACTTTGAGTGAATCGAGTTGCAGTTTTAAAGTGGATGACTTTTTAAACCCAAAGCATAAGGCCTTCAGCACAGTCCACTGGATTTGAATCAAACAAACACCAATTGTATTGAAACACCACAGCTTTTTGGTTGTTTCTATTTTTATCCTTTATTGAGCATCCAATAAAGTGGAGCTTCATCTGGTTATAATGGCCCAGAAATTCGCCTCTCCGGCTTGCCGCGAGGGTAAGGATCGCGCACGCTCTTACCTACCGCGCCTGCCGTTGTGTTTTGGGCCCACGGGAACTTCGGGTCCTGGGCCTCTCCCAACTGCCGGCGCGCAGTGCTTGCGTGTTCCAGGGGCGCAGTTAGTGCGATGCAACCCCTGGGATCACGTGGGCCATGGAGAGCCAATGGCAGCAGACCATCTTTCATTCATAGATTTAACAGGAGACCTGTCAAATCTGTGAATTGAAATTGGCCCCAAAAGAACAGCTAAACTTAAAATAAATTTTTTTAAAAAACCATCACATTTATAAAATAACTATAGTTAAATAAATTAACCACTTTAAAGAAAAATTTAAATTTTTGAAAAAATTAAAATACTTTTTAAAAGTGATAAAAAAATAAACTTACCTTTCTTTAAAGTATCTAAAAAAGATAAACCTGTTGAAAATTTTTTTAAATTATACTTAATTAACTACTTACCTTGTTGAAAACGGGTCTTGCGCCTCCTTTTTAACAGCGTAGAATCTTCAATACTTACCCTCGCGTAGAAACCTGAAAAAAAATCTAAGTGTGCTGCGTGCGCGCAGCCTGTACTGCGCACGCGGTTCACCTAGGAACCGCCCCCTTCACCAGACCGGAAGTTCTGGTTTCCCGCGCATGCGCAGTGCATGCAGGAAACCGGCACTTCGGGACCTCTTACGGGTGAGTACACACGCGGGAAGGGCCGAATTTTTCACCCAATATGTATCAGATGATTTTCTGACAGCATCCTTTTGAATTTGTATTTTTTTGAATTATCTGAACTGCTTATCTTTCATAAAACATAAATTTTCATCTTCATCACATGGGCAATAATCTGAAATTAATGGAATGAAGATTGGGTGGGTTCTATTACAGGTAGCCAATCCGCTCCACCAGATTACTGCCCATGCGGGGAAGATGAAAATTTAACCCCACAAATGGTTATCACAATGGCAATCATGATGGAGAGAGAATGAATAAACGTGGAAGTGGGGTGAAGGGGGAGTAATGAGAATGGCCCTTTGGGATGGGAGTGAAGAGACTGCCAACATTACCTTACGGGGGGTGTGGAGGGAGAGTGCCAGCTTGAACTGGGGAGGGGGTGTGAAGAGTTGGAAGTGCAGAAGAGTTCCAGTATGAACAGGGAGGGTTGGAGAAGATGACTGTCTGTGAAAAGTTGGGGAGTTGGATAGGGTACGGTGTCTCTATGAACTGGGTCTATAGGGGGAAGTGTGCCTTGGCGGATTGGATGCAGGAATATGATTATTGAGGTAACTTTGCGAAGTGATGCTCTGATTGGTCTGTTGAAAATCCAAATGTCATTTAGTTTTCCTGGATTAAAATCTAATAATGAAGTATCGAAGTGCTTAAAAAAAAATTTAAATGCTGAGAAATGTACCACCAATGCTGTGCTTTCAAATTTGGATTTCCCTTTCAGGTACTTATGTTTTTTTTTAACCTCCAATACTAGTGAAGGAATGTTGTATATAGTTACAGCTTAAGTTACAAAGCCTGTGTAAAACAGAAGTCTCGAGTTGCCAGCTTTTTACGGCCTGTGGCTGATTTTTTGAAGCTCTTGTACAGCTTGTTAGTTTTCTTGGTTGACATGTATGTTTCCGGTCCTGATCAGAATGGATGATTAAGTTTATTCAGTTTAATATTTTGCTGATCTTGGAGTTTCATAACCTAGCAATAAAGTCCATTCCTTATTGTCAATCACATGCTTGTTTAAACATTTCCAACTGGGTCATGGATTCCATTACACCATATAGGGCATGAGTAATATAGTGGAGGTGGCCTCTCTGGTGGTCTGAGGGCAATGAGTTTCATCTGAGTCAGAATAAGAATATCTTTAGAGGAGACAGTTGACAGGAGAAGATTTGTAAAAGGCCTAAGAAAACAACATTGAAAAACAACATGAGTGGCCTTCTGTAACGGGCAGGAAAGGTGACCAGATAGTCCTTCATTTTGATTTAGAGATGGCACAAGAGTAGCAACACCAGTAATAATGCTCACTTTAGGATTCTTAATTGTGGAAGGGTGAACATTTTTACAAAATATGAGCTGTTAAGGAACGATGGCCTGGATTTTGATCTCAGCGGCGAAGGAACGGCGCTCGCCATTCATTTCACTGATAGCTGGCCACAAAGTTTTTGTGGGCTTTTGAGCGGAGACTTGCTCAAAGTCTGATCCCGCGAAGCGTCCTCTACAGAACAGCTGTGGCGTCTGTGAGCAGGACAAGAAACAGCGAGGCTCTTCAACCAGTCAAATTGAAGAATCCTCACTGAGCCACGCAGAGTCTAAACCAGGAGGTATAAAGCAGGAAGTATAAATTAGATTTAAATCATGTACAGAAATCTGAAATAAAAATTTGGAAAGACAGATGGGATTAAGAGAGAGGGGTAAAAGAGACAGAAAAAATAAAAATGTAATTGAATTCTGAAGGAATGAGACTCCACACTTATAAAATTAAAGCGCACCCTGTGGAGGAGCTTGGTAACTCTGACAGAAATTCCGGATTTCTGCGTTTAAATGCGCATGTGTGGACGCCTGGAGTTCCTGTCAGATTTTCTCCGTAATAATGGTGAGCGCTGATAGCCTCACCATTATTCTCCACGAAAAATCCAGGCCACTATCGAGAGAATGATCTGAAAGATTTCATTAAAACCTTTATCGGACTCTTGTCAATGGTGAATGCCGAGATTAGATATTTGTGCTGTCGTGTGATTTTTAGAGCATGTTTCTCAGATTAATTTTTCATTGTATGGTGTGCAGACGTTATATGGGTCATTTTCTGAATTTGTGACCCCTTGTTTGCCAAGAGTATATATCAAAAATTTCAATACAATTTTCCAACCATTTAAATTAATGGTTGGAAAATCATGCAGAGTGTGCAATGAGATTTCTCATCGGCAGTCCTGACAGACGAGGTTCCCCACTGGGTGGGTGAAGTTGGAAAAATATCCTTTGTATGTAAATATGATAATGTGTCTCCTAATGAATAAAGTGTGTGCCTCATGCTGTACTTCCCACAGTGAAGTTGAGTCATGCAGGGTTATTTTAAAATTGGAAAGTTAGTGCATCAACCTGAAAGGCCAGTCTTCTTTCAAAGAAAAACAATCTGTTAAAAAAAAAATTCCAAATGTAAACAGCCTGCAAAATATTTATTGGCCCAGAAATTAGACTTCGATGGTTGCCGCGGGGGTAAGGATCTTGCACGATCTTACCTACCGCGCCTGCCTTTATGTTTCGGGCCCACACGAACTTCTGCTCCTGGGCCTCTCCCTAGTGCCAGCGCGCAGTGTGTGCGTGTCCCAGAGGCGCAGTTAGTTCGATGCGACCTCTGGGATCAGGTGGGCCATGGAGAGCCAATGGCAGCACACCATCTTTCATTCATAGATTTGACAGGAAGAGCTGTCAAAACTATGAATACAAATTGCCCCCAAAAGACAGCTAAACCTCAAATAATTTTATTTTTAAAACCATCACATTAATAAAATAACTATAGTTAAATAAATTAACCACTTTAAACAAAAATTTAAATTTTTGAAAAAATTAAATTCTTTTTAAAAGTTATAAAAATAAACTTACCTTTCTTCAAAGTCTCTAAAAAAGATAAACCCGTTGAAAAAAATTTAAAATAATACTTAATTAACTACTTACCTTGTTAAAAGGGGGTCTTACGCCTGCTTTCTTTATGTGTAAAATCTTCAACACTTACCTGCGCGTTCAAACCTGAAAAAAAAACTAAGTGTGCTGCATGCGCGCAACCTGTAGCGCGCACGCGGTTCACTTAGGAACCGCCCCCTTTGCCATACCGGAAGTGCCGGTTTCCCGCGCATGCGCAGTGCATGCAGGAAACCAGCACTTCGGGACCTAATACGCGAGACTACACAGTGCGTACTCTCCCGCATTAGGTCTAATTTTCGGGCCATAGGAGCGTCGACCCTGGCCCCCTACAGTCAATTAGCCTGCCAATACACACTGTCCAGACTGGCACTTGAAAACAGGCCACCTGGGTGAGGTACCATGACCAGCACCCTTGAAACTATGCATTAGGGGACATTGCCTTTGGTGGGGACTAAAATAAGAGGAGAAAGGATAATTGAAGACGTAATTTCATACTGGGATTAGCAGTTTTTACTTAAATATTCTGATTGTCTCTAATTTTAAACAACTGAAATGACGTGGTTTAGTATTTTAGTATTGATTTTATGAATAAGCTATTCCAGCGCAGAGCTTCGTGTGATGGGAACAGGTATCAGGAATTCGGGCATGAAGATCAGCTTGCCTAAATTCCTGTTATACGTTCACATTACAGGAACCTCCAGCTGCACACTCACCAATACAATGCCCCATGGACAGCTCATGAATCCACTCCCTCTCCACAACTGACTCCAAACCCAGACACTGGTTTGTGGTCGCTCCATGCTGACTCCATGCTATCTATAAGTCGGTTTAGTGCCACCACAGGGCCTCAGACATCAACTTTGGACTCTTAATATTGCCTCCACCCTGTCCTCTGTTGACAACTACGACTTGTCTCTTTAATCTCTGCCATGCCTATATAACCTGAATTCCTTCTGTATGCATTTGTCTGAGTATTTTGGCTGCTGCTCTGGACCCAAGCCCATTACTCTTTTTATTCTCTTGACCCCTCTCTTCTGTCTCCTCCCCTTCCTGTCACTCTTTCCTGTCAGTCATGCCATCTTTAATTTCTCTCCTCTTGGGCGCTTTGCCCCTCACCTCATCCAATACATACCCCATCCCATCACTAATCATCTGCCATCCTACTCTCCTGTGGTCATCTCAAGCTTGAATATGCTTAAATAGGCCCTTAGCTACCCTCCATCTCAACTCCCCTTGCTCTCTCTCCTCTGAAAATGCTGCCCTCCTAGCTTCCCTAAACCTCTCCCTACAAGTAAACTCTCGTACCCTTATTCACAGCCATCCACTTGACCTTGCCATCTCCTGTGGTCTCTCTACTCCCATGTTCTCGATCACGGACAAGGCCATCTCTGAACACTTCCTTGTATCATCACCAATCACATCCCCCTATCCTCCATCAACCCTCTTTTTTCTGCATGCATCCCTGGAAAAAAAAAACTCTCCCCCAAGTCATTTACAACTGCTTTTTCAAGCTCTCAACTGCCTCTATTTGCCACAATACATCTACAGCTGACTATTTGCACAACCACTCCCTAACCACTCCTTCACTCCTTGGTTGCCCTTGTCCTCAGAAAAATCTTTACTCTCTTTCATGCTGGTCGTTGCTCCTGATATGGCCTCCATCTTTGCTCCCTTAAGTCGTGTTAAGTGCATGCAGCACACAGCTGGTTTAGCTATCCATCAGCAGATCTGGATGGACTACATCAAGCACTATCCAGTCTCACTCTCCTCTGCCAAAATTGGCCTCGACTCTAGTGTCGTCCTGGAGAGCAAGGATAAGGATCCCAGCTGCTTTTCTGCACTGGACTCGTAACTATTAAATGAAATAAATTAGTAACAAAAAAATTAAAAAGTCAATGCAACCCCAAACTCATCACTTGCAAATAGGGAAGAAAATGCTTCATGGAAGTAGAATTGCAGTATTTTAACAATATTCACCAACATCATTTTTTAAATTAAATGCAATAAACTAGCAACAATGCAAAAAGGTAAAAACAAAACACAACAGGCACTATGCCCTTGGTACCAAAGTTTAATAATAATGGTGAATAATAATATATGGTGGTGGGATAACCAATGAGAAAGGAGAGAAAAAAAACACACACACTCTTTTAATGAATGAGGAAGATAAAAGTTACAGACCTGAAGATGTTGTTATAAAGATACAGACCCAAAAAAAAGCAATGAAATTATTTGGCGGTTTTATGACAGAGAAAGCAATAACCTGAAACCTTAATTTGCCTGCTCTTGATCTTGTTCGAATAGGTTTCTTACCACTGCATAGAGAGGTATATCGAGCTAAAGGTTTTCAGTGTTCATTTTAAATATTCAACTTAGCTGATATAATTAAAATCTTAGGTGTAATTTATTATGGATTTTACATCCGTTATGGTTAACTTTCTGTCTCTTATATAAAGTACAAATACCTTATTGGAGTTTAAATTCACAATAGCAGTTTAATTAAAACTTTGGATGATATGGTCCAATGCACTGTGTCATGCAGTGGTGAGAGGTGGATTTGATCTTCCCGCTGCATTGCTGTCAGCCACACTGTTGTGAAAAGGTGTGGAGCAATGTTTTGTGCCGGTTTGCAGCAGAGTGCTAGAATACAGGAATACAGGTTTAATTCCAGCATTCGACTAAGAAAAGACCAAGGCTGAGAAGTACGTTCTATGCCGGAGACGGGCACGGTCAAAAACGTCGGCCCGAGGCTGATTTCAAATTGGGCCTTGTGTCTCATCGACATAAACCCGGCGGGGCGGGGCGGGGCGGTGGCGGGGGGCGTGTATCAGCTGTGCAGGATAGATGTATTCATTGAGGCTGGGTTCCAATTTGGCAGTGTCTGAATAGGAGTGTAATACTCTAGACCAATTTATCAATCCTATATTCAAACCAGTGATTGCTTGTGATGTGACACTGCTCTATTGAAATTCCTTGTTACAGTGTTGTGTCAGGGAGGGTCAGTGAATTGCAAACTTTAGATACTCATTTTCCTTATCTACAAATATACATATGAGAGTAGCTTCTCCCTTGGATGGTGGAGATCCCCATTGTTTGCTGTTCTTCATAACTCAGGAATGTAACTGCAAAGTCTCCTGTAGTTCAATACCTCCTCTTGTTCTCCAATGGTGTAGTTGACAGTCCCCAGAACTAGATTTACAAACACATTTATCATCAGTTTTCTCATTAGTACATGTTGTATAACTAATGGGACAGTTCAAGATTTGTTCACATATAAAATGTGTTAATCTATGCCTCTGTTACTCTCTTTGTCTCTGTACTTTTTGTCTGTCTCTCTCTCGTTCTCTATCACTCCTCCTGGTGCTTTCTCTGTTACTCCAGCAAATTCCAACTGTGGCTTTCTGACCGAGTTATTTCTGCTGTGGGGTTACCAGCTGTAAGGCGGCCAATTGCGGGACCTGGTCCCCAGTATGAAGAGAGAGCTTGTAATTATAACACTACCTCTGTGAGAGGACCCTTGGATTTTGGCATCCAACGTTTTCATGTTGAATGTTATGTGAGACATTCACCATTGCGAGTATTATATCTTACTGTCATTTTCAGAAACACTTTGCTTTCAGGAGACCGAGTTGTGATAAGGGTGGAGTGAGTTTGGGGAAAATTAAAGTATGACTTATTGCATATGACTAACAAAAAAATGCACCCTGGTCACTGCCATAGGACATGTTTGTACTTCATTGCCATTGTTAAACTGTTTATAATTATGAAATTTTACTGTATGATTTAAGACATATAAAATGTATTGTACATGTCCATATTTTTATGTTTAGCAGCCAGACAAGACATGACCTCAGTGAAAATACTTCTGTTCCTTGGCAGAAGTTAAGGTGGTGATCAGAATGGTGCAGCATTAAAGGCTCCTACACATTGGAGTCTAGTGGCGAGGGCCTTACACAAATGTTTAGGCATTAGGTGATGTCAATCACAGTACTACACTAAAAAGTTCTATATATTCTGGTTTTATATGAATTGATACATTCCCTTTTATTTTTTTCTCCAATATAATTGCACAGATATATATTTAATGAATTATAACTCCCATTTTGTTTCTGTGTAAAGCTAACTTGTATCCTCCCAAGTAAGTACAGAGATCACTGGCATCTTTAAATACATAGTTAAAGTTGGTAGTTTAAAAAAAAGACTAATTCTTGCTTCCTTTTCTTTCCTTTGTGCTCCTGCCTGGCTCAGTTGGTCGCACTCTCACTTCTAAATCAGAAGGTTGAGCGTTAAAGCTCCAATCCAAGACTTCAGCTCATAATGTGACACTCCAGTGCAGTACTGAGCGAGTCCTAAATGTACTGAAGGTGCCGTCTCTCCAATTAGACCCGAAACCAAGGCCCCATCTGCCTGTTTAGGCAGAAGTTAAAGACGCCAAAACCCTTTTCGAAGAAGAGCAGGCAGTTTTTCCCAGTGTTCCTCTCTCAACAAACACTATCAAAAAAATTAACTGGCCATTCAATTCCTTGCTGTTTACAAGATCTTGCTGTGTGCTAATTGGCAGACATAAAAAGTGACTACTTCAAAGGCAATTTGTGTGAAGTGCTTTGAGAAGTTTCTCAGATGTAATGAGGTGCTTTATGAATGTCAGTGTTTCTGCTCACTTTTGCTATTTACCGACTCGGCAAAAGAGCTCCCCATTGTGCTTACATCAACGCCTGAGGATATGGGAGTTAGAAGTTGCTTTTCATACCCCGTGTTATTACCCTCATTTTCATTTGCACCACAAATTACTTAAAAATGCTACATTGTATACAGTGTGCATGTCCTGAAGTGTTCAGGCTTCACATGCCTGTGTTCTTCACAGCAGTGGTATTAATAGATGCTAACTTCCCAATTGGTGGTTGTTGTGACAACTATATGAAAATACAAAAACATACTGAGAAAAGAAAAAATGATAATAGGGTGTTTCATTTTTTTCCTTCAAATTAAAGAGATTGGCAAATAAGCCGGATGCATTATTTTATTGCACTATAAAAATCATCTAGGACCATTATGTGAAGCTACCAGAAGTTAGTATAGACCATTGTACAGAGAAAAACAAATCTGCCATAATAATTTTGCCAGGTAAAATAAAAAAACATGCTTAAACAGGCTTGTACAGTAATGAAGACGTGATAATAAAACATTACCCTTTGTTAAGTAACTTTTGGGTAACTTACAGAAGGTTTATTTATTCAATTAATTACTTTAATCAGAGTGTTAGATTTATATATAAGCCAGTTGTATTATGACTTGTTATTCAACTGAACAAAAGATGCAGCAAGAACATTATAACCATTAATGGTTTAGTGTGGACATCATCTTGTGGCAATTATTAAAACAACAACAATAACTTGAATTTATATAGCACCGTTCTGTAGAAAAACACCCCACAGAGCCATAATCAAAAAAATAGGTGCTGAGCGACCGGAGGAGATATGAGGAGAGGTGATCAAAAGCTTGGTCAAAGAGGTAGATTTTAAGGAGGAGAGGGAGGGGCATGAGATTTAACGAGAGAATTTCAGAGTGTGGGCCCTAGGTGGCTGCAGGCATGACCACCAATGGGGTGAAGGGAAGGGGTCACATAATAGCACAGAGGCAGAGAAATGGACCATTCCGGGGGCGGGGGGAGGTGGGGTGGTGGGGTGGGGACCACGGGTGTGTAGAGCTGGAGGAGGTGACATTGTTAGAGGGCAGCGAGAGCATGATGTGATTTAAACATGAGGATGAGAATTTAAAATTTGAGGTGTCACGGAACCAAGAGCCAGTGAGGACAACGTATAAAATTCTGACAGGGCTAGACAGACTGGATGCAGGGAGGATGTTTCCCCTGGCTGGGGGGGGGTCTAGAATGAGGGGTCACAGTCTCAGGATACGGGATAGGACATTTAGGATTGAGATGAGGAGAAATTTCTTCACTCAGAGGGTGTTGAACCTGTGGAATTCTCTGCCACAGAAGGCTGTGGAGGCCAAGTCACTGAATATATTTAAGAAGGAGATAGATAGATTTCTAGACACAAAAGGCATCAAGGGGTATGGGGAGAGCGTGGGAATATGGTATGGAGATAGAGGATCAGCCATGATCATATTGAATGGCGGAGCAGGCTCGAAGGGCCGAATGGCCTACTCCTGCTCCTATTTTTCTATGTTCCTATGACAGAGGTGATGGTTGAACGGGACTTGGTGCGGGATTGCATTGACCGTTCTCATCTGCATAGTTAAAAGATCCAAAGCTAAATTAAATCATCCTTAAAGTTCATGCAATATGTTGATATTAAAAAAAACACTGCAGATAAAATTGACTGCTGTATCTCATTAACTGCTGTAAAGAAGTTAACAACTTGTTTAGCTTCATTCTTATGTACTGTCTGAAGTCCTCAATCAATTTGCTACCTTATAATCAGTAGCAGGTATCCATTTTCTCTAGTTGTTGTTTTCGTATCTTCATACTCTTTCTTTGGAGAATGTTGTGGAGAAAGATTTGCAGGCTGATTAACAGTCAGAGGCCGCAGCGTGATCGCTCCTTTCATGGTCGTGAGCATCTTTTATGCCAGCCGATAGGTTGGTTAGTCCTATACGGCGGGAGGATTTTATGGCCTCCCGTAACCCATACAATGAAGGGGGGGCCACCCACACCCACCAGACAGGTGTATCCTGCTGGATGTCAACCCAGAATTCAGAGCTGGATCTCCGGTCTCTACTCGCCTGGACTGTCTGGAGGGGGCTTCAAACCCCGCACTTTCTGATTCACTGGCGGGAATGCTATCACTAAGCCAAAGGTTTGCTCATCTGATTTTCTCTAGTTAAGAATATTTCACATCCTTTGATGTTTACTATTTGTTGTGTTATGACTATGAATATTGCTAACTCAGTGGGAAAACAGATGTTGATCTGCATCATTAAAGAGCTCTGTAATTGCGTAGTAAAACTGACGCAAACATTGTCTCTTCAAAACGGCAGCAGTCGCATCTGACAAATTACAGCAACCGCTGGCAGACAAAGAAACTAAGTATAACTTTGGTAAGATTCAGTCTTGGTGAAATGTTTTGAGTCTTTTATATGGTAGCTCTTCATAGTATGCAAGTATTGATGGTTTACAAGATTATGTGCACAAAAAGAAGATTTCTGAGCTGGCTTTGGGATAGAGCTAGGAGAGCCAAATTGTGGAATCACCCCATAAATCCCCAGCAGTCATGCCGTACAGCCCAGGCTGGTCAGATTGCACCTAGAACAATGTGTACAGTTCATGAGGAGGCTATCCCAGCACTGTAGGTTGTGCAGAGTAAAGCAGTGAGTCTGGTCCCTGATGTCAGAGAGAAGACCAAAGAGGAAGCCTCAAAAAGAGACATTTCACAAGGCGCATTATAGAGAAAAAAGGTACTTAACAATTAAGTAATTAAATTGAAACAATATTTTCAGATAGACCACAGCAGCATAAAAAAAGAGGTTGGGCTCAAGGTACCGAAAGGTAAATTTAAGGCAGACATCAGGAATTATTTCTTTACACAGAGTATGATCAACAGCTAGAACGGTTGAGGGCAGAAAACCAGACTTATTAAAGAAACAGATAGAAGTTGTAATGGGAAGATAGTGGGGCAGTTATTCTGCAAGGCTGAGATCAAATGGGCCGAAGGGTCTTCTTCATCCAAACTGGTCTTGTGATATTAACTCTGTTATAAAGCAATACTGCTCATGTGTTCAAGAGTATGGGGAGGCTCCTTTAGCACCTCTCACACACTCCTAGACCAGATAGAAGAAAAAAAATCTGTTGTCTGCTAAGTTTTTTTCTTCTCCCTACCTCAGTCACAATCTTTTTTGTTTCTCTATTTTATCAAGACTACTATGGTTATTGCTGCCCAGATTGTCCTCTTTTGTTCTTAAGCTCCAAACATACCATCCCACGCGCTGTTCCTTCTACCGAAGTTCTTTGCATGATGAAGGGAGCATTCCCTCTTTTCTACCTTGGTGTTGCCCTGTACTCTAAGCCTTTGCACTTCACTCAGGTTTCTTCATTTAAAAAAACTTTCATTAGATTTTTTTCTGTTAAAATATATTCTAGAATCGTGTACAGTTAAAAATATAGGGTATTTGCTATGTGAAAAGAGAATGAAAATCATAACGCAAAGGTGCCTAAATAATTCATATTTAAATCACTGTCTAGGGAAGATAGATAAAGGGAGGGAAATTAATTTCACAATAATTTGACATATACAAAATTAAAAGATCTTTTTTGCCGTTAGATTGTGTGTCTGATGTTGCAAAGAGATAGTGCCTTTCGAATGCAGTACAGGCTAAGTACTGTACAATAGTTTTTTTTTACAATGTTGTGCCAGCCATTTACAATGTTAATATTATCGTCACTGTAATGCCTTAATGAATTGAGATATCATGGATCATTTTACGAAATCACAGTCACAGCACTGAGCCTCACACATTGGTAGTATGTAGTGAAAATTCCTGTGATTTTCTGTCTATTAGTTTAATGAACATAGCACTGTGGGTAGCACACACCTGAATTCCCGATATGTGCTCTTGATGGCAAGACTGTGTCAGGAACGCACTTGTGTAAAATTCTCCTAGTACCCTGTGCATAAGCAAGTTGTTGAGGAGATTTCCAGTATTTCTAGCAGAGTTACTTTGAAACCAGAGTTACCCAAGATTTACTGCACATTGACAGTAGCAGGTGGAGTTTCACTGTTAAAGTGAGTGCAGCAAGAAGCTACCACATGATAATTGCAGTGTTATTCTGTTGTCAAAATTAGTCTATAATTATACTAATTGCAACGACATAGCAATAGGCCAAAGTTTTCCAAAGCAACAGTAAGTATAAGTGAAAACTATTACAATCCGATGTGGAAGAGATCATCTTGGTGATTGTTAAGAATTTAAAAAGCATGACTACTGCAGTATGGGGAAATTAGCTGAATAGCATCTACCATCAGAAGTGTAATTTTCCCTCATTTATTCAACCTCCACAGGCAAATAGGAATTTACCCGAATCCCGTGAGAGGAATATCTCATAAAGACATTGTTTCCATTTTTCCACCATAAATAAGGTCTTGTACTGGTCCATTCTTCTGTTTGTTATTTCTGGTCGTTGGCAGTAAAGTCTCCTGGTGTCTCCCACATTGGAAAAAGCTCGTTGGTGTTTTCCTTTGTTCTGTTCTGCAGTTTAAAGTCTATTTCAATGACCTCTGTGCAGGGAAGTTGTTTATTGAGTTTATTATTACTATTTGCATTACATTCACCATTCGAAAATGTTTCTGATTTCAGTGAGTGATTGTGCCTGTTCCATGTTCAGACCACTTCAGTTTCCAGATGAAAATCGGGTTTAAATGGAATAGTAGGTTTTAAATTGTTAGCTATTAGACATGCATATGCTTGCTGTGCACCTAGGGCGTAATATGCTAAGTCATGTCGAGTGTACACATATCCTGTGCTGACGAATTATTCTACTGGTTTTACTGAGTCAGGTCCCAATTGTGCTAAGAAACTAAACAAAAAAAAATTCAGTATTAGGTCTCTTCACAGACCTCAAAATATGTGGATGCTGAATCTCACTAATCAACCATCGTTCACTTTTAGGTTAAACAAGGAAACACTTTGGCGTTGTGGTGGCAGAGTTAGCTCACTGTGTGCTGAATGGTAGGGCTTGCATCTCAAATACACAATATGGTAAGTTCCTGGTATCAACTATAGGCATTTGGAGAGATACCAAACAGAAGTCAAGTTCTTTGCATGATGAAGGGACCGTTCCCTCATATTGATCATGTTATTTGGCTTTAGAAGCAAGTCACAAGAATGTCACATGGGGGGAGGCTAGAAAATGGGAGATGAGAAAGTGAATAGAATATTTCAATTTCTTCTCTTCACTCACCCTGCATAATCCCAGGTGGATTAATAACCATCAAGTGTTATTAATGCATAACAGGATTACAATTAACATACACGGAATTCAACTCGAGGGAAACCAGCTACATCGTGGATAAATAACTCTGAAAGGGTGCAGTGCCACCCACAGAAATTGACTTAACAGTGAAGAGGCCGCTTCAAGTGGATTAGACTGGAAGAAACAATGAAAGATCTCCGGTTATGAAGCCAGAAGCCAGAACCCCAACAAGCTCAAAAAATTGGTACTAAGGTGGAATGGATTAAGAATGGAAATGGATAAGTCGGTATTATGCCTATGGAAAGAAAGAAGGGCAAGAGAAAAAAGGAATAACTTCCTAAAGTGAACTGGTAAGAGTCAATGGCTGGCAAAATAATACTTAATTATTACAAAAAATATTACAGTCCGAGTTTTACCCTTGTCGGTTATTGGTTCTTTTGCTATGCTGGGCATGCAGCTTCTCCAGTTTATAAGGTGTGCTTACAGGAGTTCACAATGAGACATTCAAGACCCATAATAGTACCAGATGTGACTTATCAGTGTTTACGCAGTCTGTAATGTCTGATAGAATTCACAATTACATGTGGATGTTTGTCACTACAGTGACACTTCTGGTCAGTCAAAAAACTGCAGCAGAATATAACACTTTCTGTTTAGTGTTAGTAGCACTTATGGAGTTTGGACTGTAGCAAGCTGAATACCACTGGTTTCATTAATATAGTGGCATGAAAACTCACCTTTTCAGATGTGGGTTTTTATTTGTTATGATATCATTGGCCAAAACAGTGCACAGTGGTCTCGTACCAAAGTAATCCTTTGATCTATATTTGTATCCAAGCAACAAAGGATACCTTGTTATGACTAATGGACTTTCAATGTTCCACAGGAGTTTCTTATTGGACTAATAGCCATTGTAAATGCAGTGGAGTCTCTCTGACTGCCAATATAAATTCAGTATAATTGAACACAGAGGTTGATACATCTTTAAATGTCTCTTGAAATGAAGCTGGTTCATAGATAGTGAAACACAGGCCGCGATTTTGCCAGCGCTCAGAGGGCGGGTTTGGAGGCGGGTCTGGTGGTAAAATCACAAAAATTGACGGCGGGTTCCGATCCCGCCGTCAACCCGCCTCCGTGCAAATTTCCCAAAGGCGGCCTCCCAGACTCCTGATCGGTCCCGCCACCAAGCGACGGGATAGGCCCTTAAGGCAGTTAACTGCCTGGATAATACTATTTTGACAGCGGTTTTAGATTTTACCACTTTTTCCGCCTGTTCCCAAAACATGCCAGCTGATTGTGCCGGGTTCACCAAGTGGCTGCCTTCTTCACAGCTGCAGCTCCAGCATAAAAACGGAGCTCTCAACAAGGCTCAGTTGCAGATGGCAGAACTTTGTTTTTTCAGGTCTTGGAAAACCTTTTGCAGGTCTACTGATCTTGGAAGTGGTGAAGCTGAGATCCATCTCCACTGTGACCTCCTGGGAAAACCCTCTCCCCACATTGACTGAGCGCTTCCTCAACTGAGATATCTACCAGCAGCATGGGAACCATTTATTTCCTTTCATCCTGGTCCTCAGATTTGGAGGAACAGCAGCCGCAGCAGCAGCAGAACCAGGAACAACAGCAGCAGCAGCAACAGGAGCGCCAACCTTCTCCTCAGCCATCTGATGCTGCACAGGGCAGAGGGCGTCAGCGCAGGGCTGCACCTCGCCGCAGGAGATACCCCCAATACAGGGTTTACAGGCCAAGGATGACCTTCCTCAACATGACTGAGCAGCAGTGCCAAAGGAGGCTGAGACTTTTGCGAGAGGTAGTCGCTGACATCTGCACAATGCTGCACCAACACCTGGAGCCCAGAGGAGCGGGTGGACACCCCTTACCAGTGGCTGTCAAAGTCACCACCGCCCTCAATTTTATTGCTTCAGGGTCCTTCCAGAGCTCATCAGCAGACATCAGCGGCATCTCCCAGTCGGCTGCACACACTTGCATCACGCAGGTAACCGATGTCCTCTTTGCAAAGGCACACAACTACATCCACTTCTCCACGGATGAAGTAAGTGTAACCGCGCATGCGGTTGGCTTTGCAAATATGGCAGGCTTGCCAAGGGTGCAGGGCGTCATAGACTGCACACATGTGGCCCTTAGGGCACCCCATCACAACCCAGCTGTTTTTGTCAACCGCAAGGGCTTCCACTCCCTTAACATGCAGCTGGTGTGTAACATTATGCATGTTTGCACGAAGTACCCTGGCAGTTGTCATGACTCGTTCATCCTGCGGCAGTCTAGTGTGCCTCCGCTCTTCAATCCGCCAACACAACTTTCCGGATGGCTACTTGGAGACAAGGGCTATCCCCTGAAGACTTGGCTGATCGGACAAAGTCAACATGGATTTACAAAATCGTGCTTGACTAATCTACTGGAATTTTTTGAGGATGTAACTGGTAAAATAGATAAGGGAGAACCAGTGGATGTGGTGTATTTGGACTTTCAAAAGGCTTTCGATAAGGTCCCGCATAAGAGGTTAGCGTGTAAAGTTAAGGCACATGGGATTGGGGACAAGGTATTGACTTGGATAGAGAACTGGTTGGCAGACAGAAAGCAAAGAGTTGGAATAAACGGGTCTTTTTCCGAGTGGCAGGCAGTGACTAGTGGGGTACCGCAGGGATCGGTCCTTGGACCCCAGCTATTCACAATATATATTAATGATCTAGACAAGGGAACTAGATGTAATATCTCCAAGTTTGCAGACGACACAAAGCTGGGTGGGCGTGTGTGCTGTGAGGAGGATGCCGAGAAACTCCAGGATGATTTGGACAGGTTGGGTGATTGGGCAGAAGCATGGCAGATGCAATATAACGTGGATAAATGCGAGGTTATCCACTTTGGTGTCAAAAACAGGAAGGCAGATTATTATCTGAATTGCAATAGGTTGGGAGAAGGGGAAGTGCAATGAGACCTGGGTGTCCTTGTGCACCAGTCGCTGAAGGTAAGCATGCAGGTGCAGCAGGCGGTTAAGAAGGCAAATAGTATGTTGGCCTTCGTAGCGAGAGGATTCGGGTACAGGAACAAGGATGTCTTGCTGCAGTTGTACAGGGCCTTGGTGAGACCACATCTTGAGTATTGTGTGCAGTTTTGGTCGCCTTATCTGAGGAAGGAGGTTCTTGCCATGGAAGGAGTTCAGCGAAGATTCACCAGGCTGATACCTGGGATGGCAGGAATGACGTATGAGGAGAGATTGGGTCGATTGGGCTTATACTCGCTGGAGTTTAGAAGAATGAGAGGGGATCTCATTGAAACTTATAAAATTCTGAAAGGACTGGGCAGACTAGATGCAGGAAGGATACCCTTGCTTTATTTTGCTTTCTGTACCTGATTTGACATTGAATTTGATATTCCAACGGACACTTCCTGGTTCAGACACTGTGCTGCTCATTAACAATTCTTCATTCTAATTGGTTAAGGAGATACACAATTGCTTGTCCTGTTCACACAGGTTCCAGATCCCCTGTAGAGGGCGCCACATTTTTTTGGCTCTCTCAATTACAGTAAGTTCCAGTGCAACTACGGACAAGTGCAAGTGCAACGAATGAATCCGGCCCAATTTCATCTTGGTTCTTGTACTACACTGAAACATTTTAAGGGCAATAATATCCTTTCTGTTGCGTCTAGTATTGTACATAATACATTCGAGTGTAACCAGTGCCTTATTCAGTAAGAACGTCACTTCTTTTAATAACAACAGAAACATATCCAGCTGTTTCTTGAACTTATTTATACTATTTGCTTCAATGGCTGTCCCAGGTAACTTGTCCAAATGTCTATTGCCATTTACCTGCCTGAATTCTCAATGTTCTTCTGTTTCTTAATTTTTAAGTTATTTCGCTTATTTTTAGAACACTTGGTCAGAGTGACAATTTCTGGATTACCTTTATTAATCCTTTTTTTTCCCACTTTTGAAACTTCTTGACAAGTTTGAATTAAACATGATACTGTATAGGTTGTTGCATGCTTGCTGTAGAAATTACATGGGCATTCTCGTGGCAGATTTGAAATGGCCAACACTAAGTTCAGTCAATGTGAAGGGTAAAAAATGGAAACAGCAGGGCTAAAAACGCGCAGTACTCCCACCATCGCTTCTGGAATGTCTGGAAATGAAGCCGAGACCCGGTTACGCCAGGACCTGACTTAGCAACAAGATTTCCACCTTGTGGGGTGGAGCCTCCAACCATCCCTTACAATGCTTTTGATGTAAGGCCGGAGGGGCATCTGAACATCAGAGTTCCTGTGCCCTGGATCTATTTAGGGATTTGGCGGAAGGTCCAGGCCAGGATTGGGATATGGACTCCCTAAAGATATTTAATTTAAATTATTTTAAGGGAGGCTCCTTTGTGAGTGATGAACCCCTAGCCTGGTAAGGCAATTTTGGGACCTTGCCCTGACTCCGTGAACTTTGATGGAATCAGCAACAGAGGTTAGAGGTGGGCACATTTCAGCCCTTATTGAGATGTGCCTCCCATGGGTTTTTGGGGTCAGCAAAGTTTAGAAATGCCAATATCTCAGGCACAGAGTCTGCTGATGTGACTAAAACTCACCAACAGTTTCACAATTCCACAAGGAGGACTGAAGATTGTGACCAAATAACTGGGGTCCATTGCATATATTTTTACTTACAAGGGATACTTAGAACGCCCATATCAAAACTGAAAGACCAATGTTTCTTCAAAAGTTTTTGCTATTCATCAATTAGCTGATTTTGGCAAAGTCACCCATAAATTGGAAACTTTGTAGTGTGTTTAATGACATGCTAGATACAGTAAAGGTGCTATGGGGTTTGTGTTGTAATCGTCAGTACCGGTTATGATGAAAATCCAAGCTGAAGTCAGCTTTCAACACTGGTATAATATTGCATTTTGCAGTTCTGATTTGGGCATGACACAGACTTTGTATTTGTTAATTAAATGATTAAATGTCTTCAGTTTTAGGTGGAGTGCTAAGCGTGATTAAACTGGGCATGTTCCCATTCAAAGTCTGCTCTCTACAATAGGAATTCTTGCATTAGTAAGTCGTCTGAAACAATTGCAATTACCAATTAGAAATGATTACCCAGTTAGTTCAAACTTAAGGTAACTTTTCACTAATATTTACTCCTCATTAGTAACAATGTATACAGCTGTTCCAAAGCTATCTTACACTATGGTGCAGAGGCAAACGGACGCTGCAGTAAATCTGTTTACTGCTTCACTGTGGAATGTTACTGTAACCGCATGTTATACTCACCCATTTATAATACCATGCAGACACTGAGACATGTGCCTTAAGTATTCATTATTGAGTCTAGCTTGCAGTTCCTTTTTTTGCAATCTAGTTAATTAACATGTCTGAATTTTTTGTCGTGCCTTACTGTCAACCATACTGTAATCCATTATTTTACTCCACCCTTTTATAAAAATGGATATAGACTCTGCTTTTTTGGGATGGGGCAGTGGCAGATACTTCTCCGAAAAGTGTTTCTGTTACTAAGACAACAGATGTTTGTTTTTTGCCTTCAATACAAGTATTTCTCCTTCCCACGCACAGTTTTTCTCCTGGTTTCCTTCATTCCCTCCTGTAGCACTTTCAACTCCATTTGGAAGACTAGGACAGTCTGCTGAGTAAAGGCCTGGATTCCCCTCTGCCAGGTGAGATAGCAGTGGGAAATGAATAGAACAAATTCCCAACCCAGGGCAGAATTTTTTTTTTAAATTTGTTCCTGGGATGTGGGCGTTGCTGGCAAGGCCAGCATTTATTGCCCGTCACTAATTGCCCTTGAGAAGGTGGTGGTGAGCCACCTTCTTGAACCGTTGCAGTCTTTGTAGTGGTTTGTTATAACTGAGTGGCTTGCTAGGGCATTTCAGAAGGCAGTTAAGAGTCAACCACATTGCTGTGGGTCTGGAGTCACATCAGACTGGGTAAGGATGGCAGATTTCCTTCCCTAAAGGACATTAGTTTTTACAACAATCCAGTAGTTTCATGGTCACCATTACTGATACTAGCTTTTTATTCCAGATTTATTTAATTAACTGAACTCGCATCTCTGGATCATTAGCCCAGGCCTCTGGATTACTAGTCCAGTAACATAACCACTGTACCCATTGATGTTGTAGGAGTGGCTGAAGCCTGGTTGAAATCAGATGATGATTGGGTGTTCACTTGCAGGGTCTTGTGTATTTTAGGAAGGATTGGGAAAGTAAGGCAGGAGGTGGGGTGGCATTATTTGGTTGAGTTGGACCAGTTACAATGGAGTTGGATGCTGGAAGTAGTACTGAGTTTCTTTGGATAGAACTAAAGGACAGTAAAGGGACGCAGTTATTCTTCAGTAGTAATTTCAAGGTTCTTCATATTGACTGGAGTACACAATGGGGACAGTCTGTATGCGAGTGGGAATTTACTGAAATTGCGAGAACTCATTTCTAAAACAGTACATTAAGTAACCCACAAGGGTTAATGCAATATAGGATTTAGTTCTAACGAATGAGGGGGGAACAATAAGCACCGTAGAAGTAAGGGAACATTTGGTATCTAGTGACCATAATCTTCTGATATTCAGGGTGAACATGAGGGTAGAAAACAAATGGAAGGCAATTATAAAGCTAAATATTAAACAAGTTGATTTTTAAGAGTATGACTGAATGTATGGGAATGTTAAAATGGGATGAGATACTGGAAAGAAAGATGTGGAAGAAAAGTGGAATAGTTTCAAAGTGATAGGGGGAAAAATTCGGTTGCTTTGCGCCTCATTAGCGTCCTAAGAGGGCGCTAACGGGGTGCAAAGCAACTAGCGCCCGGGCGCAGCGCCACTAACACCTCCCGTGAAATTAAGCGGGAGGTTAGCGGCGGCGCTGCGCTGCTGGCGATGACGTCATCGCCGTGCACAGCGCCCCGGCCGCGATCTTCGGTAGCGCCCCCTGACTTACCGCCGGACGCTATGTCCGACGGGGTCAGGGGGGCCTACCTGCAGCCAAGGCGACGCTATTTAAAGGCGAGGTGCCGGGTGGCCATTTTTGTTGCTGGCCGCCTGCCAGCACCTGCCTCCACACCCGTCCCCGGCCTCCTGACCCGCCCCCCCGCGGAGTGCCAGCTGCGCTCCATGAGCCCGGCACTTCTCTTGAGTGCCGGGCTCTTTTGCCGGCACTCCCGATCCCCGGGGGCCCAGCTGGGCCCCGGGTCGTGCTGCGCAAGGCCCCTCCCCTTTAAGAAGGGGAGGAAGGCCTGCAATACCGCAGCGCGATATTCCCTCGCAGCACCCCAAAAGGGAGGCGGGACGCTTGCAGTCGCGCTCCGCTTCCCTCTTGGGGCACTACCACTCAATTTCGGTCGTGGGGGCGCTAATTTTTCCGGGTAGTAGCGCCCCGGTGAAGTTAGTGCCCCAAAGGGGGCATGACTCAATTTTTCACCCATAGTCTTTAAGATGCAATAGGTTAGGGACAGAATAAAAGTTGTGAACAGCATTAGGGAGAAATAGAAAGCATACAAAATGTTTTAATGTTCAGGAAAGGAACAGGATGAGGAGTTCTATAAAGATAGGCTGAGGAATGCCAAGAAACTAATAAGAGCTGCAACGAGGGATCATGAGGAAAACATAGATGGAAGCATAAAGCAGAACAGTAAAGCAGTATGCCAGGACTAAACAAAAGAGCACAAAAGCCCACTAAAAAATGACAGTGAGGAAATGGTGTCCGAAGATAGAGAAATTGCTGAAGTACTTCCCGTTACTTTTAACAGTGTTCGCAAAAGAAAGGAAGTGAAAAAATGCCAGAATTTAGGGGTACAGGCTCCTGGCTCTGTCAACTTTCATCCCAGAGTTCTGAAGGAATTGGCTCAAACAATTGCAAGTCCTCTGGGTCATGTCATGGTGTATTCCTGCTCGCGCTGTCCCCTGCCTATCCAATTTCCGCCCTGAGTTAAAATCGGGACCTTAAGTGACTATTTGCACTTGGTTCTGTGCCTATATTTTTATTGCCCAATCTGGGAAAAAAATGGTCTCATTGTTTAAAGGGATTTCATATGACAAATTATATTTATTACCAGCTGCTCTTGTAACATGTGTGATGAATCCTGTAACATGTGTGATGAATCCTATATCAAGCTCATAACTGCATTTAGACTATCGATTCCTCTTCAGAATGCCATACACCTAAAAAATTGATTTCAAGGAAGTAAAACGTTACATCTTCTTGTTTATCCTAAAGAATACTTTGGCATAAGTCTCTACAATGGTATTATCTTTGAGTATTTTTCCAAAGAATACCTTACTATGGAGCTATATAAAAAAATTGTAAGTTAAATATTTTTAAAGGAGTATAGAATAGTAATCATGGGGGGTTTCAACTACCCCTATATTAATTGGACAGAAGAGGTAGGTAAAGGGGATAAGGGAATGGAGTTCCTACAATGTGTACAGGACTCCTTTCTAACCCAATATGTAAAAAGCCCAACAAGGGAGGATTCACTATTGGATCTAGTAATGGGGAATGAACCAAAGCAGATAAGAGAAGTAAAAGTAGGGGAACATCTAGGCAATAGTGACCATAATATAATACGCTTTAAGATAATAATTGAGAAGGTCATAAGTATGACGAAGACCGGGTAATAGATTGGAGAAAAGCTGATTTTGAGGGGCTGAGAATAGAACTTGGGAAAATAAAATGGACTACAATAGTGGCAAATAATGACGTAGAACAGCAATGGGAAGTATTTAAA
The DNA here is from genome assembly GCA_030390025.1 of Squalus acanthias. Lineage (NCBI taxonomy): Eukaryota > Metazoa > Chordata > Chondrichthyes > Squaliformes > Squalidae > Squalus > Squalus acanthias. The sequence goes on from CM059433.1 coordinate 86,041,544, forward strand.
ATGGTGTTCAACAGAATCCAGGGAAAATATATTCCACTAAAATAAAGAACAAAAAAAGAACAAAATAAGCACCAATGGGACACCATGGATGAATAAAGCCATAAGGGAAAAATTGAGGGTAAGGAAAGAGGCATACATTAAGTACATGGACAGCAGGGGAGAGCATGATAAGGGAGAATATGAAAAGATTAGGAGAGAAATCAAAAAAAAAATTAGGAAGGCAAAGAGGAACTATGAAGTTAAATTATCGAGGAACATAAAACAAAATAGTAAAATATTTTATAGGCACATCAATAAAAAAAGGAAGGTTGGGATGGGAATAGGGCCATTAAGGGATGGACAGGATAATACCACAGGCAACGATAGAGAGATGGCAGAAATATTAAATAATTACCTTGCTTCAGTATTTACCAGGGAGATAGAACAGGTGGACATGACATTGGATCATGAGATTAGTAATGAAATAAATGCATTTAAAATAAAAAAGGGGATATATTAAATAAACTAATCAAACTCAAAGAGGAAACAAACCCTGGTCCGGACGGATTACATCTGCGCATTTTAAAAGAATCTAGGGAAGAGTAGCAGAGGCATTACTACACATATTTAATAATTTGTTAAAAAAAGGTGTAGTGCCAGAGGACTGGCGGATAGCTAACGTGATACCTATATTTAAGATGGGAGATAGAACATGTCCAGGGAACTATAGACCAGCCAGCTTAACCTCAGTGGTAGGAAAAATAATGGAATCCCTACTAAAGGAGAAAATAGAAGAACATCTAGAAGACAAAAATATAATAATGAATAGTCAGCATGGATTTCAAAAGGGAAAGTCTTGCTTGACCAACCTCATTGAATTTTTTGAAGAGGTAACAGAGAGAGTAGACAAGGGTACTGTAGTAGATGTAATTTATCTAGATTTTCAAAAGACCTTTGATAAGGTTCCACATAATAGACTAATGAATAAGTTCAGAGAATGCGGAGTCAGGGGACAAGTAGCAGATTGGATAGCCAGCTGGCTTCAAGACAGAAAGCAGAGATTAGGGGTAAAGGGTAGCTATTCACATTGGCAGAAGGTGGGTAGTGGTGTTCCACAAGGATCAGTGCTAGGACCACTGTTGTTTGCAATTTATATTAACGATTTAGACTTTGGAATTAAAAGCACAATTTCTAAATTTGCGGATGACACCAAATTGGGGGAATACTGAGTCAGTAGTCAATACTGAGGAGGACTGCAACAAATTACAGGAGGACATTAATAAACTTGCAGAATGGGCATATAATTGGCAAATGAATTTCAACACAGATAAATGTGAGGTATTAAATTTTGGTAGGAAGAATAGGGAGGTCACTTATTACTTGGAGGGTGTGAGTTTGGGTGGGGTAGAGGAGCAAAGGGATCTGGGAGTACAAATACACAAATCACTAAAAGTAGCAACACAGGTTAACAAGGCCATACAAAAAAGCAAAGCAAGCACTAGGGTTTATTTCTAGAGAATTGAAAAGTAGAGAAGTTATGCTAAACTTGTATTGAACCTTGGTTGGACCACACTTGGAGTACTGCGTACAATTCTGGTCGCCATATTATAGAAAGGATATAGAGGCACTGGAGAGGGTGCAGAGAAGATTTACAAGGATGATACCAGAAATGCGAGGGTATACTTATCAGGAAAGGATGAACAGGCTGGGTCTCTTTTCACTTGGAAAAAAAAAGGCTGAGGGGTGACCTAATAGAGGCCTTTAAAATTATGAAAGGCTTTGATAGAGTGGATACAGAGAGAGTGTTTCCACTTGTGGGGAAGAGCATAACTAGAGGCCATCAATATAAGATAGTCACCAACTAATCCAATAGGGAATTCAGAAGAATCTTCTTTACCCAAAGGGTGGTGAGAATGTGGAACTTACTACCACAGGGAGTAGTTGAGGCAAATAGTACAGATGTATTTAAGTGGAGGCTAGATAAGCATATGAGGGAGAAGGGAATAGAGGGTTCTGCTGATAGCATTAGCTGAGGAAAGACGGGAGGAGTCTCGAGTGGAGCATAAATGCCAGCATGGACTGGTTGGGCCGAATGGCCTGTTTCTGTGCTGTATATCCTGTGTAATCCTATGTAATTGTCTTTCTGAAAAAGAATTTGACAATCATTTTGTTTTGTTTCCAGACATATGAATCATTGAAGTTAATTGAAATAAGACACATCATTGTGCCAGTGTCAGTGAAGTTGATGCATGCTTGTTCTGACTTTTCTCCATAACCAAACAGAAACGAGCTTGCAAAAGATTTATTTTGTGTGTAAAGACATTGCCCCATTAAAAGCGCATTGTGCAGTATTTGGCATTTCAAAATGGGCTTTCCTATTCATGATGTTTTTGAGATTGGTTATTGAAATATAATATTTCTTCACTTAGCCGTAGCTTCCAGTGTCTCCTTTGCTGCAGTAACGTTGTGGAGGACTGAAAGCTGAGGTTATGTATAGGAACATCGGAGAGTAATTCTAAACCTCAGCGAGGACGGAAGCTGGTGGCAGTGGTGGGCCGCCTGTTATACACCCGGCCCAATGTTCCTTTACATTAACTTAAATGGAAAGGTAAATCGGGCAGTGAGTATGACGGGCGGTCGATCTGCTACCACCAGTTTTCCAAACCCGCTGAAATTTAAAATGACCCCCATCATGTTGTGGACAAAGTCTGAAAATACCAAGGAGATGATGGCCCCAGTCAGGATGCCAGTCACAAGCTCATTTTTGCTCTTGTACAACTGTTTTTCCCCCCTTATATTTTTTCTCTTAAATGCAGTCACTCATGCTGGGGTGTGGACCCACAGGTGACAGTGGCTCTCTGGTATTTGATCCAAGCAGCCACTCTGGTGCCACTGGAGCTGAACCCAAGCCTCCTTCAGCAGGAGTTACTGGGTAGTGATCAGCTGTGCGAATCAATGATGATTTTTTCCTTTTTCTAATTTGGGGTCTCTGATGCCAATTATAGTGCCCCACTGAGTGCCGCTAAGATATAAATATAAGCCGTTTCTCCGCAAATATTCAGTGATCATTTTAGGGCCTTGTCTCTCCTGGATTTTGTCTTTTGTAGGACTTTCCAACTTTAACTCCAACCTCAGAATTAACCAACCTAATGTGACATTTGCACTTCCCACTTCAGCCATACCAGAAACCTCTCTGGAGACCCAACCACCAGCTTGGTGCTGCCATTCTGGACAATCTGCACTGTGGAATTGGACCGACTTAGAATTAGATTGAGACTGCCCAAAGTAATGTCACTTAGGGCCCTAGCATACCAGGGGAGAGAAAGCTTTGATCCCATCATTGCCAGCTCTGTGTGGGATGGGTGGGGGGCGGGCACAGCACAGCCTGTGTCAGAGCTGTGAATGACAGACCACAACAGTACCTTTTTGTAGTGGGCCTCAGCACAGAAATAGGCTTCGCTGTCCTTTTGGTTGACTGACCTTCCCTATCTACCAAAATGCTTTCACATCTTTAGAAGTAGTTCAGCACTTCTTTCATCAAATGTGAGCCAAAGCCAGCATGTAGCAATTTTGATGAGAATCAGTACTCTGGAGCACCAAATATGATTATGAGCATGAAACAGAACAGTGAAGAAATGAAAGCACCACATTCTTTGCGAAAAAGATAAAATCTACCCGACTTAAAGTCAACTAAAAACTGATTTCAAACGTATTGATTGATGGCAACTAGCCCAACATCTGTAACTGTAGATATGTGTGATGATACACTTCATTTTAAAGTGGCTGAGTGGGCCTTGTGGTAACAGCAATGGAAAGAATCAAAGTAAGAACTGGCATTCATATTGTGCCTTTCTCATCCCCAGAACGTCACAAAGCGCTTCACAGGCAATTCATTACTTTTGAATTTGGTCCCGCAGATTTTTGGGTCAATCTATAATTTCTAATATGACTGCAACTGAAACCGTTGATGAGAAACTGAAAGATGTTCTCTGGGATCAATCACTGCTTTACATGTGTTTCAAATATGAAGGGGGAGAAATTCAGCATGTTAGCGCCTCCCGTTAGTGCCTGAGGGGGGGCGGGGGGAGGCACTAATGGGTTTGCGGCGGGGCACGGCGAATCCAACGCCGCACGCAAAATTCACCCGGGGCACCTAGGCCTTTAGCGCCTGCCAGATCGTGATGTCAATGCACAACGCCCCGTTAACGGCCCAGATACAAAATTGACTATCGCCCCCTGCCTTAGTGCCTGGCCTGAACAACAGCAGGAAGAGGAGGCGTGATGCAGTCGGATGGCCACTGTAGGAACGGTATTTAAAGGGATCAACATCCGCTTTCATTTTAGTGGCCAATCAATGCGGCCTTCTCAGTTTCACATAGCGAATCAGCCGTTTTCAGTGAGTTAAACGTTGGTTACTTTCTGGAGTGTTCTGCCTGCTAAAAATTTGTCACCATCATTCTGCAAAGATTTCAAAGTCCTACACTTGGTTACATTAATGGGGGCTGTACTGGCACTCGACCTCGCCCTCCAGCATCGACGTCGGCGGCAGCGGAGGCAGAGACAAAGATTGGAAAATGTGGCCAGAGAGAGGAGGGCCAACAGGGCTCTCAACAGGAGGCCTTACCCTCCCAGGGTAGTCCAGGAGCACTTCTCCGACATAAATTTAACTGAGGAGCAGTGTCTTAGAAGGCTCTGCTTCACCAAGGACGTGGTGACAGAGCTCTGCCATCTCCTGCAGCCACACCTCGAGCCTCAGATCAGGACCACCACGTCTCTCAGTGGCAGTCAAGGTCACCGTTGCCCTCAATTTCTACACCAGCGGAACCTTCCAGTCTGCAGCAGGAGATATATCTAACATCTCGCAGTTCGCCGTCCATTGCTGCATCCGGGAGGTCACAGAGGCTCTCTACAGAAGGAGAAGGGACTACATTTCCTTCCCCATCATCAGAGAGAAGCAGGACGAGCGTGCATGTGGCTTTGCCAGGATAGCGGGATTCCCCATGGTGCAGGGCGCCATTGACTGCACCCACATGGCTTTGAAGGTACCCCATAACAATCCTCAGGTCTTCCGTAACCGCAAAGGCTACCACTCACTTAATGTGCAGTTGGTGTGCGATCACAGACAGCGAATCCTCACCATCAATGCCCGCTATTCTGGCAGCAGCCACGATGCATTCATCCTGCTCCAGACCGGTGTACCAGCACTCTTCCAGCCACCACATCAAACTCGTGGCTGGCTGGTCGCAGACAAGGGCTAGCCGCTCTCCACCTGGCTCATGACTCCCCTCCGCAATCCCAACACTCCTGCCTAGCACTCATATAATGAGAGCCATGCCGCCACCTGGAACATCATCAAGTAGACCATTGGAGTGCTCAAGCAACAGTTCCGCTGCCTTGACCGCTCGGGAAGAGCCCTCCAGTACTCGGCTGAGCAGGTGTCCCTTCTCGGCGTGGTGTGCTGCATGCTACACAACTTGGCCATCATGAGGGCACAGCCATTGCCACCAGGCATAGCGGGACCACCTCAGGAGGAGGGGGAGGAAAAGCAGCAAGGGAGGAGGAACAGTAGCAAGGGAGGAGGCAGCCACTCAATCGGCCTTCTGGAAGGGCAGTCAGTGACCGCTTCATCAGACTACGGTTCCAATAAAATATACCCCACATCCCAGTTGCTGACCACATCCCCATCATGCCATTCATTTCGCAGGCCATATCACAGCGCAAAGCTGAAATGAGAGACGCCACAAATTCTGCCAAATTCAATTAATAAATTTATCATTATTCAGTAAACACATATATACAACAATATTAACTTGTGCAAACCCTTATTTCCTCTCTTTACAGTGCCTTTTCCTAATCTGCTCCTACGTAGTCTGTCCCCAGTGGCTGCAGCAGGGCTGGTGGAAGGCTGCTGAGTGTCGGTGCCAGAGACTACAGATGGCCTTGCAGGACATCCTCGACCAGCTCAGAGCCTGGAAGGCCTGGCTGTAGACTGCACCACCTCAGGCTGGGCGGCGGCAGTCTGGGCTGGCTGGATGACAGACAGCGACAAGGGCAATGGCAGAGTGGCAGTGGTGGGAGCAGAAATGCTGTCATCCTGAGAGAGGACAGCAGGTTCCTGCTCCACTGACCCACTGCCACTCCCCCGGACAGACCCTCAGCATCCCTACCAATCTGCTGGAGCACAAATTGGTGGCCTACTGCGATACTGAGAGATCCCTGGTGGACTGTGGTCGACCCAGCAACGATGGCAGCAGTCAGAGCTTGCGTGGCATCAAGCTGAGGCTGCATGAGAGCAGTCTGAGATGCGATGGCAGCAACCATTGACTGCATTACAGCACTAAGACGTTGCGTCGCTTCTGCCTGTGCTGCAATGGAAGCTGCCATGACACGCGGCATGAGATCTAGGTCCCCATGGTCTCTGGGAGTCTACCGTCCTCTGCAGACTGCCAGGGATGGGCTCCATGGTGTGCGCAGAGCTCTGTGCAACGTTGGAGGCGGACTCCTCCACGCTCCTTACCATTGCCGACAGGCTCTTGGGCACCCTTGCCATTGCACCTATCATCTCGGTGTGCATGCCCATCACCCTTCTTGTGAATGCCTCCCCATCGAGGTCCTCATCTGAATCCTGTGCAGCAGAACTCGCCCTCCGGGGAGCTGGATCCTGAGCTACCCTTTCCCCCGGCCTTGCTGCAACCCGCTCGTCCCCGACGCATCACCCAGGGCAAACCCCTCTACTAAACTTGCCTCTGAAGATCACGTAGTCCCAGTATCTGAGGTGGTGCCTGTGGGTGAGACATGCAGTGATGCGGTGCTTTGAGCCTCCTCCTCTTCTCCCGCCTCACTCTCACTGGGAGGCTCAGGGACAGGCTGGTCAGCTGCTTGCTGATTATCTGAAAGCATAAAGGCACAAGACTCGCGTTAAGGTGAGGGCAGGAAGGGAGCAAGGAATGCCGACAGTATAATGAGCTGGAAAGTGGGAAAGGTTTGTGGTGCGAGGGGGAAGTGGGATGAGAGAAGGAGAGGGGATGAACAAACCATTGTTGCCCCCAAGGGGGTGGTTGTCGCCAACGGCCACGGCGCACACCACCTGGTGCCCAATAACTCTCAGCATTTGCTCCTCCAGTTCTGTAAGCTGTTGGATTTCCGCTCACTCCCGCCTGTTCGTTCCTGCTCCCTCCTATTGTGGGCCAGCTTGGCCTGCAAGAGAAAGGAAAGTGTGTGAGTGAGTGTGCAGCTATGTGTTTGGGAGATAAGAACATAAGAAATAGGAGAAGGAGTAGGCCATTTGGCCCCTCGAGCCAATTGGCCATTCAATAAGATCGTGGCTGATCTTCTACCTCAACTCCACATTCCTGCACTATCCCCATATCACTTGATTCCCTTAATATCCAAAAATCTATTGATCTCTGTCTTGAATATACTCAACAAAAGTGAGCCTCCACAGCCCTCTGGGGTAGAGAATTCCAAAGATTCACCACCCTCTGAGTGAAGAAATTTCTCCTCATCTCAGTCCTAAATGGCCAACCCCTTATTCTGAGACTGTGACCCCTGGTTCTAGACTCCTCAGCCAGGGGAAACATCCTCCCTGCATCTACCCTGTCAAGCCCTGTAAGAATTTTGTATGTTTCAATGAGATCACCTCTCATTCTTCTAAACTCTAGAGAATATAGGCCTAGTCTACTCAGTCTCTCCTCATAGGACAATCCCCCCATCCCAGGAACCAGTCTGGTGAACCTTCGTTGCACTCCCTCTGTGGCAAGCATATCCTTCCTTAGGTAAGGAGACCAAAACTGTACACATTATTCCAGGTGTGGTCTCACCAGGGCCCTATATAATTGCAGTAAGACGTCTTTACTCTTATACTCAAATCCTCTTGTAGTAAAGGCCAACATACCATTTGCTTTCCTAATTGCTTGCTGTACCTGCATGTTAACTTTCAGTGATTTGTGTACAAGGACACCCAGGTCCCTCTGAACACCAACATTTCCCAATCTCTCACCATTTAAAAAATACTCTGCTTTTCTATTTTCCTCCCAAAATGGATAACTTCACATTTCTCCACATTATATTCCATTTGCCATGTTCTTGCCCACTCACTTAGCTTGCCTATATCCCCTTGAAGCCTCTTTGCATCCTCCTCACAACTTACATTCCCACCCAGCCTTGTATCATCAGCAAACTTGGATATATTACATTTGGTCCCCTCATCCAAATCATTGATGTAGATTGTGAATAGCTGAGGCCCAAGCACTGATCCTTGTGGTACCCAACTAGTTACAGCCTGCCAACCTAAAAATGGCCCGTTTATTCCTACTCTGTTTTTTGTCTGTTATCCAATCCTCAATCCATTCTAGTATATTACCCCCAATCCCATGAGCCCTAATTTTGTTTAATAACCTCTTGTGTGGCACCTTATCAAATGCCTTGAGATGTTGCCTGCCGTAGTTGAGTAGCTGTGATTGTAGGCAAGGCGTGAGATGTGGATGTGAGTTTTAGTAGGTGGAGATGCTTGGTGGGTGAGTGGTGGGGTGTGGTGGTTTGTGCAGTGTGTACAGACTGAGGTTCAGATGCTGGTATGTAGGACTTGTTGAAGCATGCACTCACCCTGACCACCCGAGTGAAGTTGTTGAATTTTTTACGGCACTGTGTGAGGGTCTTGAGGACCACACTGCTGGCCGAGACGTCCTGGGCCACCTCCCTCCACATTGCCCTGAAGACCTGGGGCAATGGCCTCCTTCTTTCGACTGCTGCGACCAATGCCTCCAATGCCTGGTCGCTGAAACGGCGAGCTCTCTCCCTGAGACTGGGATCAGCCATGAGGATAAGAGGTGTAGCTGTTGACTTGCTTGGAGGTCGCCTTCAGAACCAGCAATGTTGAGAATGAGGTTGTGCAGAATGATTGAACCTTCCCTTTAAGAACTGGAAGGAGCCAGTGTGAATGATGAGTTCCGATTGGCCATATTATAAAAAGGATATAGAGGCACTGGAGAGGGTGCAAAAAAGATTTACAAGGATGATACCAGAAATGCAAGGGTATACCTATCAGGAAAGGATGAACAGAATGGGTCTCTTTTCTCTTGAAAAGAGAAGGCTGAGGGGTGACCTAACAGAGGTCTTTAAAATTATGGAAGGCTTTGATAGACTAGATACAGAGAGAATGTTTCCACTTGTGGGGAAGAGCAAAACTAGAGGACGTCAATATAAGATAGTCACCAAAAAATCAAATAGGGAATTCAGAAGGAACTTCTTTACCCAGAGAGTGGTGAGAATGTGGAACTCGCTACCACAGGGAGTGATTGAAACGAATAGTATAGATGCATTTAAGGGGAGGCTAGATAAGCATATGAAGGAGAAGGGAATAGAGGGTTATGCTGATAGATTTAGATGAGGAAAGACGGGAGGAGGCTCGTGTGGAGCATAAACGCCGGCATGGACTGGTTGGGCCGAGTGGCCGGTTTCTGTGCTGTATATCCTATGTAATCCTATGGAGTGCACCTGAAATTGGTTATCGCTCTGCGGGTAACGACCTGCTCTCTCTCTGTGTAGCACCCTAAGTTAGGTGATTAGCGCTTGAATTAGCGCTCCAGTTCTTTCTTGGAGCGCAAACAATCAATTTAGCGGGAGGTCAGAACAATTAATGCCTGCCGCTAATTCTCCAACTTTTAAAAATTTAGCGTCCCAATCGGGGCGATACCGAATTTCTAGCCCGAAATTTTAAAAACATTATGGAAATATTAAAGCAATAACATAAACTGTCATTATGTCTAATTTATGTGCCAGTCTACAGTTTTGCAAACTAGTTAATTTCAATGTATGGAATCTGCTTAGTTTATATTATAAAGGGGAATCTGATGAGCGCATTTGAGCAGAGACTCCATGGATGGAAATACTGATCTATCTTTTGTGGCTTAGTAATACAAGTTGGATTTCTAAAGTTCTGAAGTTGTTTTCTAAAGAGAGGTTGAAAACTTTACAAATTGCGAAATGCTTTGAATATGTAATTTTTTTGTGTCTGAATGCATTATCATAATTTCTGTCTTGCAAACAAAAACATACAACTATTTCCAGTCCCTATGTTATTAGATTTGGCCAACGCTTAGTATAACTTAACCATTTACACAGTAATGGTTCAGCCACAATAGGCCCTGCAATAACCATAGTGAAGTAGCTAAAAATAGAATTATTATATCCACAAACATAAACAATATTTACAACATAAACAATTTTCTCTTTTTTCCCTCATCTTATTTTTCTTGGGACTGAGGCATCCCCTTTGGTCTGTGTTTTTCATCTATTTCTCATCTCCATGATGCCCCTCGGCGACATCATCCGAAAACACACCGTCAACTTCCACGTGTACCCGATGATACCCAGCTTTACCTCATCACCACCTCTTTCGACACCTCCACTGTCTCTGATTTGTCACACTGCTTGTCCGACATCCAGTACTGGATGAGAAGTTTCCTCCAACTAAATAATATTGAGAAGACCAAAGCCATTGCCTTTGGCCTCTGCCACAAACTCCGTTCCCTAGCCACTGACTCCATCCCTATCCCTCCCAACTGTCTGAGGCTTAACCAGACCGTTCGCAACCCTGGTGTCGTATTTGACCCTGAGATGAGCTTCCGACCACATAGCCGCTCCATCACTAAGACCGCCTACTTCCACGACTGTAACATCGCTCGACACCGCCCCTGCCTCAGCTCATCTGCTGCTGAAACCCTCATCCATGTCTTTGTTACCTCTAGACTTGACTATTGCAAAGCTCTCCTGGCTGGCCTCCCATCTTCCAATCTACATAAACTTGAGCTCATCCAAAACTCCCTTATTCTAACTTGCACCAAGTCCCTTTCACCCATCACCCCTGTGCTCGCTGACCTACATTGGCTCCTGGTCCGGCAACACCTCGATTTTAAAATTCTCATCCTTGTTCTCAAATCCCTCCATGGCCTTGCCCCTCCCTATCTCTGTAACCTCCTCCGGCCCTTCAACCCTCCGAGATCTCTGCGCTTCTCCAATTCTGGCCTCTTGCGCATTCCTGGTCCTTTGAGCATTCAAAGCTAGTAAATTGGAAGTTATAACTCCAGGTCCATTAAATAGAATATTTCAACTCCCTGATGCACAATGGTGCTAGATAATAACATTTATTTTGAAGCAGTTAGGAAGCTTGAAGATTCTTTTCAACAGATATTAAAACCATTTATCAACATCATTTGTTTTCTTCTAAAACTAAAATTATGTTTTTTGTGTGAAGATGGTTGGGAGACCTTTTAACAAAGAGCAACCAAATGTATTTATTTATATTCTGTTAGAATGTTGTATGTTATAATGTAGTTGCTGATCAATAGCTTGGAAGCACATTTACTTTAGGAGGGATACACGTGAGTTGCTTATTCACCGCTGTAGAACAAGAATTCACACACTGCTGTAATGTAGTACAGTACTAATCTTTGAAGAAATATTTTCTGAACTGCATTAACCAGTGTTAGATGGAATTGATGGATATGAATGATAAAAAGTGTATCTTACCTAGTTTCATTATTTTAAGTTATTATGATCAAACTGCATTTTAAAGCAAGAATCTTCATGTTGCATTTGCAAAATAAGCATACATAAAAAACCAAGTAAAATGCTTCTGTGAGAGTTTCAATTTTTTATGATAAATTTTCCCGTAAATACTATTATTTCGTTGTTTCATGCAATTTATATATAAAGAACTTTTCAAATTGCTTGCCTTAGGCTTTTACCCACCAAATTGTATTTTATTTATTTGTATTTTTTTCTATCTTATTTTTCTTCGTAATATCTTGGATTAATCTGTAGTATTTTGTCTCATAGAATCATAGAAAATTACAGCACAGAAGGAGGCCATTCGGCCCGCTGTACCTGTGCTAGTACTTTGAAAGAGCAGTCGTGCTTAGTCCCACATCCCCGCTTTTTGTCTGTAATCCCGTAAGTTCATCATCCACAAGTACCTGTCCAACTCCGTTTCAAAATTATTTATGGAATCAGCTTCCACCACCTTTTCAGGTAGCGCGTTCCAGATCCTGACAACTCTCTGAGTGAAAAAAATTCTCCTGATCTCCCTTCTAGATCTTTTTCCAGTGATTTTAAATCTATGACCTCTAGTTATTGACCCACTCGCCAGAGCGAATATTTTTTCTCTATCTCCTCTATCAAAACCTTTCATCATCTTGAAAACCTCTATTAGGTTACCTCTTAACCTTCTCTGTTCCAAGGAGAACAGTCCTAACTTCTCCAACCTCTCCTCATAACTGAGGCCCCTCATCCCTGGTAACATCCTGGTAAACCTCCTCTGCACCCTTTCTAATGCCGTTACATCTTTCCTGAAGTGTGGTGCCCAGAATTGTCCACAATACTCCAACTGAGGCCTAACCAGTGATTTATAAATTTCTAGCGTGAGCTCCTCTATTTATAAACTCAAGTAACCCATATACTTTTTCAACCACCTTATCAACTTGCCCTGCCACCTTTAAGTCTCTCTGTTCATCTACACTTTTCAAAATTGTACCATTTACGGTATACTGTCTTTCCATATTAGTCCTCCCAAAGTGCATCACTTCCCACTTCTCCGAATTGAACTCCATCTGCAATGCTTCTGCCCATTTCACCATCCTGTCTATGTCATCCTGAAGCCTATAACTATCCTCACTATCTACTACTGCGTGTTGGGACGTTTTACTATGTTAAAGGCGCTATATAAATGCATTAGCTAAGACAATTAGGCTAATTATTAGGGAGCAGACCTAACAATAGCTGCTTTTATATTGGGTTCAGCGGCACATTAGTGCCACTGTTCCAGTCTCTCTCGGCTGGCACAACCCCGAAGTAAATTTGCTGGATTTACTTTGGGGGTTGCCACCTGCTGCGCGAGACTCACCATTTTCTGCATCATATTTTTTTCTGAATCCATGTGTGCTTTACATCTCAACAATAGTGCACAATATTATTAGTGCACCTTGACTACATTAGCCATGTTATTGAGGTCCGTAATTTGTCAAGTAAATGCAGTGTTTGTTTCACTTGCGAGGGATTGCAGTGGCAGACAGAGAAGTCGAACGTGGATGAGAATTATGATTTCCATAGCAACCATAGTGCAAAATAAACTACTTAGCATGGATGGAACAGCATCGTCTTTTCTTTCATCTCGGGCATGCTTACTGATGTAAACCATCTGTTCAGTCTTGATAGTCACTGCTACCTGCGGCTGTGAAGATAACTGCAGCCTTCAATTTCTATCTTAAAAACACCTTTTAGGCAACATGGGATGATCCGATGGAAAAATCAGATTCTTGTGCTTGAACAGATTGGAAGTGGCCTGAAGTGTGTGGGATAATTAAAGTGCATTGTTTCTTCCACAATCCAGAGGGATATAGATGTCTGGATGTGTTTAACGAACAATTCATGGTCTAATGTTATGAAATTTGTATAGTTGCATCAGTCTGTTTGTGAAGGAGATACCTTGATAGTAGCTAGGCAATCAGAAAAGTTGACCAAACGTCTTCCTACTGCTTGTGTAAAAAAGCTGGGAAATGTCTGAATGTGGACACTCATTAGTTCAGTGATGGTGCCCTTAAATAAAACATGAGTAATAGACACCATGTGACCTAAATACTAATATTTGCACAGCGTATGCATGTGTACTTTAACATTTTTGTTGGTAAGATGAAAAGCAGAGTGCGCAAATGTTTTTTGATCATTGTGAGTGCTTTACTTCCTTGGTTACTAAATAATGATAGATGTCTGTTAAATAAGTATACACATGTGAAGTACATTTACTTGTATTGTGTGAATGTATTGTGTTTTCTACTAAAATTAGTGCATATGGCTAATACAGTGCGGTTGTAGCCATACCTGTGGCTAGTCAGCGATTTCTATTGGGCAACACTGCCCTAGGTGAAGAAAGGGAAATATGGCCCTGTTTGCTACTCCAGACTGTTATCCAGCAACTGATGCTGGATGTGCACGTGTGTAAATGCCGAATGATACCAGGACTGGGCTTGGCAGTGATGTCCACAGTTAGATAGCCTCCAGATACTCAATATCACGACTTACACATAAATAATGGTCACTTCTGCCACGCACGCTACCCAAAGCTTCAGTCTCAGCTTTACCTCTCTTTCCCTCCAAATTGCTCCTGGGGTCTTACCACCCCTGCCAATTGCTGCTCTCAGTTTTGTCCATCTCTCATTTCCCCCTTCCTTCTCTCCCCTTCGATCTCTGCTTCCATTACTCCCCTCCTTCCAACTCCATGACTACCCGAGTCCTGCCCTATTTGAAGTGATTCCGGCTCCAGTGTTCTCACGAGTTCAGGAATTCACATTCGCTGTATGGCAGCAACCAAAATCACTTGCAGTAACAGTAGGACTCAGGTAGGAGCAGCGCTGAGGGAGAGGGGCCCAGTCAGTGCTGATTTTCTTTTGTATATAGGGACACACGGATCAGATCCTCGAAATGTTGCCCATCCCCTGGTATATGTATGTAGCAGATTTGTTTATGGCTAATTTTGCAGAGTCCTCTTAACACTGTCAATAGGAATGTGACATTTAATTTGTTTATAGTTGCAAAATTGAGATCTTATAGGTAGATATTTTTAAGTCCATAATTTTAAGAGAAAAAGTGTTTGCATGTAGTAACTCATTTGTTGTATTTTTAACATTACCTCAATACTGAAATTAATAACTGCAGTAAAAACATATTTCTGGAGGCATTGGCTTGCTAGAATTGTTCATACTGATAATCAATAAGCAATGATTGCCGGTGGCAATTATTTTATAACACAGTCCTAATTGTCTTCTTCGTGCACAAAGTAATAATTTATTTCATATATTTGCATTTAAATTTGTTTTTCTTTCTTTGGGAAGCATTTTGCAGAAAGGGCGCAATGGTACTTCCTGCACTTGAAGCAATGAACCCTCGGCAGCGGATCTCTGTGGTTTTATATGGGTGTACACTGGGCCATTTCAGTCGCATTGCTGTACCACCAATATTATCATCATTTTGGTGTCCATGTGTGGAAGACTTTTGGCTCAGACTTAATTACAGTCCAGAGCCTGCAATTATTGAGACCCCTGCACAGACACCCACAGTGCTGAATAAATATAGTTCACATTTAACATAACTTTGGTTGTCTCATGTCGTGACTAACACTTTATGTAGAGTACGCAAGATTAAACAAAGTCTAAAATCGGCATGATGGCAACATAAATCGCTGTGTTCTTTATCTTCCATTTACTTATTCATACTTTGTGTTGTTTGGGACGAACAGTTTCGGAGGAATAAGAAGGGTATCGCTTACATGAGAGTGATCAGGGATGAGCCAAAATAAACAGAAATAGAGTAGATCAGGAGGATCAGTAAGGTTGAGAGTTTGTTCAGGCCTCACAGGCTGATTGAGAGGAACAGAAAAGGCCATTACTGAGCTAAATGTCAAAATTCAGTGATAGGGTAAATTTGTACTTTAAAATAATTCCCTTAATTAAAAAAAATATATATATACTGTATATAGCTTCCTCCTGTGAACACGTTGGATTTTTATAGTAAGGCAGGCCTTCTAAATGTTGATTCTTGTTGAGGTAAAAATGATTATAATATTGTATTGATTTCTCAACTTTAATAACGTTAAATGAAAAAGAACACAAACTCAATTCATAATGTTTTCCTGTGAGACAACCATTTTGTGTGTTGCAGAGAAATATATGTTCCAATGAATGCCTCATAACACAATGAAAATGTCAGGAACCAAGGTCACATATTAGAATGAAAAGTAAACACATAATCGAAAATATCTATTATATATTAAAATTTATGAATGGCTGCAACATTCTGAAGGCCTTGCACCAGTAGATGGCATTGTGAGGGTCACGTTAGGTTACTCATTAAGTACAGTGGCGTTTAGCTAAAGTTACTATGACAGCCTTACTGTACTGACCTTGAACGTCCCTTCCTAGAACTTATAAGCAGCTGTCTCTGTGTCTACAAAATCAAACTATAATGGAGCTCTCACAGTGCTTCATTCCACCACTGACGTACTGGAAGAGCTAAAATTAAAGGAATCCTATGTTTGAACTGTCAATCAGCACAGCTTCCCAAAGGTCAAATGAAACCAACTCAATCAAATAACAGAGCTCCCTCAGCTGCACTCTAAGAATCTACACACAACATAGCTGAAGTTACCAAGGATGTGCATATATCCCAGTGCACTGTCCGTTGCAGAATTTCAATTGCCAAGCTGGACTGATAGCTCAGTATAACCATGCATGTGATTCAATCCATGGAACCCCCTCTGTGAAGAACACTCAGCTATACGTCAAAGGTACTTCATTGGCTGTGAAGCGCTTTGGGATGCCCTACGGTTATATCTGTCTATCTAACTATCTATCTATCTTTAGAGTAGTGTTCTTGTTAGACATTTTTCCCTATCTGATTTTCTATATAAATATTAGTTTTTTGGAAAGTAATGTTGTTTTTTTTCACTCTTTAAGGAATAAAGAGTAAAGCACCTCCATTTCTTTGTAACGGTGATCGAAGATGAAGATCAGCAGGCCAGAAACCATTCAGCAGATCTTGGCATACCTACTTGTCACCTCGGACAATTGCCAACATTTTAGAGCCTTAATTATCTGAAACAAGGGCACCTGCAGCAACATTGGAATGGCATTACTACTGCCCCTAGTTGTTATCTGACTCATTCAGCACTGTAATATCAAGTACTGTGCTAGCCACATAGACAAGGTGGTACATGTAGGTTAGCGTGGCCAGCACCATTATCACCTTTCTCACTGAATACCATGACATACACATCCAATGTCATCACATGCATATATTTCCAAAAGTCCTGGAGGCTACTGATGACTGGCTTGTGTCCAACCTGAAACCCCTGGGATGAGAATGCTGTCCTATGAGGAGAGATTGAGTCGAATGAGTCTATATTCTCTGAGGTTTAGAAGAATGAGAGGTGATCTCATTGAAATGTATAAAATTCTTAGAGGGTTTGACAGGGTAGATGTTGAGAGGCTGGCTGGAGAGTCTAGAACTAGGAGTTATAGTCTCAGGATAAGGGGTCAGCCATTTAGGACTGAGATGAGGAGAAATTTCTTCATAGAGGGTTGTGAATATTTGGAATTCTCTACCCCAGAGGGCTGAGGATGCTCAGTTGATGAGTATATTCAAAGCTGAGATCGATAGATTTTTGGGCACTAAAGGAATCAAGGGATATGGGGATCGGGCGGGAAAGTGGAGTTGAGGTAGAAGTTCAGCCATGATCTTCTTGAATGGCAGAGCAGGCTTGAGGGGCCGTATGGCCTATTCCTACTCCTATTTCTTCTCTTATCTTGGAGATATGAGAATGTGGAAAATCTTTCAATTGTCCACTGAGTCTTGATTGTATGACTTGCTGAGTTATGGGTGAGATGCAATGAGAGCTTTACGATTGTATAAAGGATTGGCATATGCAATCAATTTACATGGAACCGGTTGATATGCTACATTTTGTGGCATGTGCTATTTATCTGGTATATGGTACTGTTGGTTGGTCTGACCTTGCTTGGTTCCTTAAAGTGTGCTGTCTTCTCTCAAATCTGTTTCCAAGTAATTTAAACAGCATCAGTCTGACTGTTCACTTTTTGGCAGGCATAATACACTACTGTCCTCTGGGGTGGGTGGCTTCTTGCGCCCATGTCATGAAGCAGCACCTTCACATCACCAACCGTCAAGTGGCACAAAGATCCCTTCTTGTGCCTTGACTTGGAATCGCCTTCACCGTTCCTTCCCTGCCACTTCTTCTCCCTGTAGGCCCCAATATTTACTCGATGAATTGGACATCACGGTGGGGGGTGGGCGGCCGATCAGGGGCTGGTAAGCTTGTTGGGCCTCGGGGAAACACCCCTGCTCCTCCTGGCCCACAAGCAGTGCAATAAAGGCACTTATGTTCTTTTTCCCATCTCTCTTTAAGGTGTAAAGTAACATATCGGTTCCACAATATCTCTCAACTTAAATTACCCATTAATCAAACAAACCCAGAGTTCTGAATTTTAGTTGAGCCCCACATTAATTTCAAGAATCCACTGCAATTGCATTTTCCAGCCTTAAGGGGACATAGATCTCTGGTCTGTTTTACATGGTATGATGTTCATGCCATTATAAAATGGAGCATCCTCTGATTTACCATGAATGGCAGCTCAGGAGCCTCGAACAGTGATGTCTTACCTATTTTTACAAATGAATAACCATTCAATGTTGTGACAAAGTTCAATTTCAAGTAGATGTCAAGCTTTCAAAATTGTATGGCTGATTCATACTAAAATGACATAGTACTACACGATTCATACTGCCTTGCTGCTGTTGTACCACAGTGTTGTGATTCTGAGTTTTATTCTCAGAATAATACAGGAAAATAGTACACCTATATATTTTAAAACTATACAGTAGTCAAGAGATTTTAATAATTTCTAGAAGTATTTTATCACTGTAATTATTACAGAATATTTTCACAGTGCAAAGCGTACTGTTTTGGTGTGTGTTGATTAAGCAAAGCTTTTTTTTATCACTTAATGGCACAATAAGACTAGTTTTCTTTTCCATACCCAAATTTTGACATTTGGGATTCTGCCTTCAATTCCCATCAATAAACGTTGTTGGCCAAATCTTCTCTTTTCACTTGTTATTTATGCCATTTGTTTTCAGACCTTGTGCTTCTACCCACTGACATGTTGGTGTGTAGGTTGTATCTTCTTCCCATTGTTGAGTTTTGCCTTTCAGTTTGTGCCTTCTGTTTATATATTTTGCTGTTTGGCTTGTGATGAAAGTCCTTCCTGATGCTGGACAGAACCAGTGAACTCAGCAGGATGCAGCTCATGCCTTCTTTCAGGGCATTTTCTAAAGCTTTTAGAAAAATAGTCCACATCTTGTTCACATTAGATTGCACTTCTAACCTCATTGTGTGGAATGCTAAAGAATACATTCCACACTTCTCTTGCAAATAGCTGTCTATGTGACTGCTTATACTTCCCATAGCTGCAGAACTTATATAGACAGCCACAAAGAATTACACAAGTTATATTTCGAAAGAAAGTGGTTACCTTCATATAGCACCTTCTACATCCTTAGGACGTCCCAAAGCATTTCACAGCCAACAAAATACTATTTTGAGTACAGTGACTGTTGTTATGTGGCAAATGTGGCACCCAATTCATGCATAGCAAGATCCCACAACCAACAATCTAATTGGGTGTTGTTGGTTGAAGGGCAAATGTTGCCAACCCATCCTTGCACCTCTTCAAATAGTGCCACAGTTCAACACTTCATTGAATATGTTAATACTTTCACTAGCACAGTTTGGTGTGGTGTTTCATTTTATGTGAAATGTTATTTGACATGCAATTACACACTATGTTAGCTCCATACAAACAAGATTTTTATAGATGCCACAAATAGATACCTGCCCAAACAAAATATGTAAAGTGGAGTTTATGCATATTTGATTTAAACATAAACACATGAATTAGGACGGATTTAACTTACCACCATTTCTTTCAGGTGGCCTGGATTATAGAATGGCTATGGTGCTGTATGATGTACTTCCACACCTGGCAACATTTTACATCATGTACTATGAGAAACCAAGAGACCGACTGCAGAAACCGTAGATTAACAGTGTTGAGCTTGGGCTTTGTGCAGCATTTGCAAACACAGTAATTAGAACAGAATTTAACAAAACTTCCACAAATTTAACATCCATTTAAAATGTTTAGACTATGGATCCAAAAGAAATAATTTTGTAAAGCTGATAACGAGGTCACACATTTGAAAATCACTGGGTGATTTCTGGTGTGATGAGAATTACTGGCCCCGAATTTACGCGAGCCTTCCGATGGACTTCTGCCACATGTCCAGGTTCACTCCGGCCGTTTCAGCGCGGCCTTGTTTGGGGCACATCCTTCGTTCACCCCAAACAACGTTATCCACGTCAGAGGGGGGGCATGGCTGGAAGAGGGGTCTCCCAGGCTGGGAATTCCCTCATCCCCCAGCCTGACCAATGATTAGCGCCTGGTAGGGCCTAGCTTGGGGTCCAGTTCTGGGTCCCTGGTGCCTGAAATACACGTCTAGTGGCATATGCGTCTACCAGTAGCGAAGGTTCCCAGTTGGCCAATCCCAGCATTTAGTTTCTCGGCCCCAGTGGAATATTTTACTAAAAAAACTTAAAGACAAATTTTGTGTAGCTGTTCTCCTAGTATTACACTGCAGGACTGTAGTGATCAAATCATGAAACATATGTAATTCCCAAAAGACTTCCTTCCCCCAATATATTTATTGTGGGTAACACTGGAAAGATAGTGCCCTGGGAGGCAGTGGTACCTGGGTCTTTGTTGCACTGTAGTAAGACTTGGCCAGTTTCACATCGTACAAGAGACAGCCCTGCTTTCCAATAGTATTTTCCTTAACTCTTACTGAAAGAACAGGAGTCAGCTAGAGATACCTATCAAGAGGCAAACTAGACAGGAAAGGCAGGCAAAGTATTAGGAGGACCTGACAGTAATTTTTTAGGAAAGGCATGGGGACCATTGGACATCAAAAGCATTAGAGGCTGTGGGAAGTTACGAGGGAGACAAAAACTTCCACCACGTTTCAGTGCATTTTCACAGTTTGCCTGATAACCATTACCCTATAAATACCACAGACTGAAAACATTAGACTTAAAAAAAAAGCAACAACTTTGTCACATCATAAGAACAACAGATTTTTTGAAAGAGCACCACAAAAATTGAGGGTGTGTTATATCCAATGAGGCATTTCCATTTTTGCAGTTTAAGATTTTTAGATGATTCTCATATGGATAATGCATGACTGGCTATCTGAAGGCATAATCCTAGGAGTGCAGTTCCTTATCCCGTTCCCTACATTACAATAGTGACTACACTGTATAAGTACTTCATTGGCTGTAAAGTGCTTTGGGACATTCTGAGGTCGTGAAAGACGCTATATAAATCGAAGTCTTTCTTTCTTCGTTGAAAGTAAATGGGGGAAAAATTCAGTTGGTTGCGCCTCCCGTTAGTGCCTTAAGAGGGCGCTAATGGGGCGCAAAGCAACTAGCGCCCAGGCATGGCGATGTTTGCGCCGCTCGCGAAATTAACTAGACATTTTGCGGCGGCGCTAAACACTACCGCCACAATCTCCTGCGTCAGCAGATCATGACGTCAGTCAAGTGCGCAATGGCCTGGTAGCGCCCCGGAGCCGATATTGAGTGGCACCCCCTGCCTTACCGCCTGCCGCTAGCAACGACAGGTTGAGGGGAGCGTTTTGCAGTCAGGAAGGGACTGGGGGAGCGCTATTTAAAGGCGATCGCTTCCTGCCTTTTTTTGTTGGTGACATTTTTGCACCACGCATTCTGAGAGAGAGAGAGAGAGAGAGAGATTCAACGCTGTGTGAAGGAGTTTTGGGTACTGAGCAGCACTTTGCAGGTTCATTTTGATTTGCCCTTCCTTGCATCTATTTAGAAGAGACTGTGGGGGCTGCACTCTGAGCTCTTTCCCTGGTTCTCTCCATTGTTCTTTCCAGCAGATTTGATGTACAGGTCTCTCCAGGCCGATATTCAAGGCTGCAATGAGCAGGATGTGGATGGAGAGCAAGATCAACCCTCCCTTTAAGAACTGGCCGGGGCCATTGTGTCTGTGTTCCATTGCTGACTGACATCACATGAGCTTCGCAAGCGCTCTGAGGTAGCGCCTCGCTCCTCGGCTTTTGCGCCTTAAGACAGGTGTGAAGCGCCTGATTTAGCGCTCCAATCACCTCCAGGGGCGATAAAAGCCAAGTTTGCAGTCGGAGGCGATAATTAGCGCCAGGCGCTAATCTTTGCGCCCGGCCGATAATTGCGCCCCAAATGGGGCGATACTGAATTTTTCCCCCAATGTCTCATGGCATGGGAACAGGTGGGAAAAATTGCATAATCACAGCATAACTTTAAAATGGAACAGAAAGAACACTCTGAAACCATCCAATAAATCATAATTTGGTTGATTACAGTTACTTTACATGGAAACAAATTCAGAACTTCAGCTGAAGCGGTCATTACCTTCCCAAAGTGTGTCTTCAACAGGGTGCTGCCAGGAACAGTGCAACTATGGGGACCAAAAGGAAAAAATACACAATTCACTCTGGTTCTCCCTTGTAGCTTTTAGCTATGGAATAATAGGAGTATGGATGGTGACAAGTATCCTAAGCACACAGCATTTTTCATGAAGATTATCTGAACATGGCGGCAATTCAGTGCGACACACTACACTTTGGAGCAATAGGACACACTATTGGGACCACGATTCCTCAGAGTGAATTCCTGAACTCTGGTGTGATGTCAGGTGGAGATGCTGGTTGCAGCCTAGATAGTTTCTTATAGAGGGGGCAACATCTAAGGGGGTTACCTCTGGCCAAAACACTGACAACAAGAGGCTTGGGAGGCATCACACTCCAGTGCAGTGCTGAGGAGTGCTTCACTGTCAGAGGTGCCGTCTTTCACATGAGACGTTAAACCGAAGTCCCACCTGCTCTCAGGTGGACGTAAAAGATCCCATGGCACTATTTCGAAGAGGAGCAGAAGAGTTTTCCTTGGTGTCCTGGCCAATATTTATCCCTCAACTGACATCACTAAAGCAAATTATCTGGTCATTATCACATTGTTGTTTGTGGGACCTTGCTGTGCCCAAATTGGCTGCAGCATTTTCCTACATTACAACAGTGACTACACTTCAAAAAGTACTTCATTGGCTGTAAAGCGCTTTGGGATGACCTGAGGTTGTGAAAGACGCTATATAAATGCAAGTCTTTCTTTTATAAAACTCAGCATTTTCTGAACCACTCAATGTGGTGCCACCTTGAAACAGGACTGCGCTTTTAAACCTTAAGACGCAAAATCAAAATATTTGCTAGATATCTGGCAGTTCCGAGTGTTGGGAAGCTAGAGGAATTAAATTAAAAGGACAGCATTCAGAAACAGTATAAACAAAAATAAACGGTGCTCTGGCTGGCTGTGACTATTCTGTGGGAAGCCGCCTAGGCTGCAAACGGCATGTCCTCCTGTCGGCACACCTGATCACAAGTACTGTGGAGACGGAGGAGTACTCCCACTCCTCCTGGCTTCGCAGGAACCTTTCCTAACTTTTTGGTGGTGGCCGCTGAAGAATCGCGAGTGGAGCAGGCCTGACGCAACAATTTCTAGCCCTGTTTGTGCGTAATGCTTTGTTTACCGTGTATAGTAAGTAAAAAGTTACGGCGCCCTCAGTCAGACTATTGGTTTCAGACTCGGATGTCATATGTGATATGTTATATCTCATTGGCGTGAGGAAGTGGATAATGTTAGGAGTGGCAACAGTCAAGTAGCACATTTCTTGAGAGTCAGGTTTCTTCTAAAGCAATAGTATTGTAGCTTACTTTTATTAATATTTTTACATCAAATCAGCATGTGAATAGGGTGTTTATTGGCAGTGGTTGAGGAATTTACTACTGCTAGCTGCTTGGAAATTGTTTTGCACCCATGAAGACCTTTTTTCTCAGTGAGTTTCAATAAAATTATGCTGTAAAAATGTTCATCTTAAGGGGGATTTATCTTTCAGAATTGATTGTCGTTATAACATTGGATCTTGAAATCTTACAATAAATGTGATTTAGTTATGCCAAGTTCTTATTAATAGGGTTTCCTTGTATTTTTAACATTTTCTGGCAATTTCTTCCATTCATGTACATGCATATAGATCTTTGAACAGACCTGACATTTAGTACATGCACACAAAATTAGGTGACGAAAGAGAATAATAGTTTTAAGCTTGTACAAGTCAAGTGTTAGCTTGACTCAGTTGGTAGCGCTATTGCCTCTGAGTCAGAAAATTGTGGGTTCAAGCCCTATGATGGCCCTGAGCACATAATCTAGGCTAATGCTTCAGTGTAGTACTGAGAGAGGTACATTGTCTGGATCAGAGGTTAAACCAGTGCCCTGTCTGCCAGCTCAGGTGGACAAAAAATATCTCATGGCACTATTTGAAGAAGCCAGCATTCTTCAGTCACTCACCTCCACCATGAACAGATTATCTGATCATTCATTCATTTGCTGTTTGTGGATCCTTATTGTGTGCAAATTGACTGCAGTGTTTGCCTCAATATCAACAATGTAATTAATTGGCTGTGAAATACTTTGGGACATCCTGAGGATATGATAAGGCACTAAATAAATGCATGTTCTTTCTTTGCTTCTAGATGCTAAGGATACAGTGCCTTATGATCACCTACCAGCTGTTTTTCATGTAAACTCTCAAAGCAACATTTAGTAAAACCCTGTGGCATCAGCCACTGTTCATAGGACTAAAGTATGCATTTTTATTTTTTGCAGATTATAACTGTGTTAATGAAGCTAAAAGCCAGTTAGGGATCTTCCAAAATAGCAGTAAACCACAAAATTTAGAGGGCATGTAGTACCACACCTAGAATAACCAACTCCTTGCTTAGTGATAAACATTTCTGATTCATCTTAATGTTTATATAGTTGCCAGGGACAAGCAGTGCCTAAGGCTTGGGATTTGTAACTTAAATATACTGTTTGTTTTAGTGTGGTAACTGTTTTGTAAATAAAAGATTGAGATCATACAATTTTACAGATTAATGCTGTGCTCCTATTGTTCTGTTTAGAACCTAACAAAATATTGTTTATTTTTGTCTATCATGTATAGTATTATAATCTGCAACAGTCTGGATGGAAGTTATTTGAATGAATGCAGAATGCAATCAGATCTCAAATAGAAAAACATAGCACAAAGTAATGGAACGTACCTTCTGGGAAGTTATAAAATGCAGTTAATCTAGTTTCCAAGTGTGTGTTTCTGCATAATGTACTAAAAGCAAGTGTTGGGGTGATGGGCTATGACTGAATCCTACACTGTTTATATGTGTTTGTTGACTTGTCAATTGAACTTTGACATCAAAGTATTAAGAACATAAGAAATAGGAGCAAGAGTAGGCCATTCAGCCCTTCGAGCCTGCTCTGCCATTCAGTAAGATCATGGCTGATCTTCTACCTCAACTCCACTTTCCTGCACCATCCCCATATCCCTTGATTCCCTTAATATCCAAAAATCTATCGATCTCCACCTTGAATATACTCAACGACTGAGCATCCACAGCCCTCTGGGGTAGAGAATTCCTAAGATTCACTACCCTCTGAGTGAAGAAATTTCTCCTCATCTCAGTCCTAAATGGCCAACCCCTTATTCTGAGATTGTGACCCCTGGTTCTAGATACCCAGCCAGGGGAAACATCCTCCTGGCATCTACCCTTTCAAGCCCTGTAAGAATTTTGTATGTTTCAATGAGATCACCTCTCATTCTTCTAAATGCTAGAGAATGTAGACCTAGTCTACTCAATCTCTCCTCATAGGACAATCCCCTCATCCCAGGAATCAATCTGGTGATCCTTTGTTGCACTCTCTCTGTGGCAAGTATATCCTTTCTTAGGTAAGGAGACCAAAACTGTACACAATACTCCAGGTCTGGTCTCACCAGGGCCCTATATAATTGCAGTAAGATGTCTTTACTCTTATACTCAAATCCTCTTGTAGTAAAGGCCAACATACCATTTGCTTTCCTAATTGCTTGCTGTACCTGCATGTTAACTGTCAGTGATTCGTGTACAAGGACACCCAGGTCCCTCTGAACACCAACATTTCCCAATCTCTCACCATTTAAAAAATACTCTGCTTTTCTATTTTTCCTACCAAAGTGGATAACTTCACATTTCTCCACATTATATTCCATTTGCCATGTTCTTGCCCACTCACCTAGCTTGTCTGTATCCCCTTGAAGCCTCTTTGCATCCTCCTCACAACTAACATTCCCACCCAGCTTTGTATCGTCAGCAAACCTGGATATATTACATTTGGTCCCCTCATCCAAATCATTGATGTAGATTGTGAATAGCTGAGGCCCAAGCACTGATCCTTGCGGTACCCCACTTGTGTTCTAGACTGATGTTGGCTCCAATTGTTTTCATTGAGGACTCCGGGAGACCTGTTTAAAAGGAGTTATGTGCTTCAGTGGGTGCTACCAGAAGTTGAGTTGTAAATACTGTGCATCTGCCAGTTCCTATCTATAATTTAATCCTTGGATTTCCAGCAGCCCCAGAAACATTCCAGGCTCTCTGGTTCAGCCATTTTAAAAGTTTTCAGTTGCTGCACCGTGATGCTAACACAACACTAATATTACCGTAATAAAGGCACGCAAGTGCCATGAATAGCTTCATTACTGTAATATTAACCCTAAAGAACAGAACTGAACGGTACAAAAAAGTGATTTTCTTTTTTCTCCATTCTCCCTCTCTCCTATGTCCATCATTTTAACTTTTTTTGCATTTTTTTAATTAATATAACTTCTAGCTTTCTTTTTTTTTCTTTAAATGCTACGTTTTAAGTACTGCACTTTTGTTTTGAAATATTCTGGGTGATAAGGTTCATTCTGGAGACAGGATGCTCCCTGTCCTGCTGAGTGTTTCCAGCATTTTCTGTTGTTATTACTGACAATATTGGATTTAACATTCAAAATATTGTCCTCTGATTGGCAGAAAACCAGTTCCAAGGGCCATTTTTTTTGAGTTGATCGAGTGCCTCAAGTCTCAACACTTGCCTCTTTGTATCATAGCAGCGTTTTTTCATGTTAAATCAGGAAGGGCGACCACTGGGGTTTTATCTCGATGCCATCCCTGGGCATGTCAGCGCACCTAGGCAAAATAACTCATCTACGGTGCAATAGTTGTTAAAACCACATCACTTTCTGCACTACAAGCAGCACAGTGACAGACTGAATACATCGCATAAATGTCGGTCACTCCAGCTGACTTAAAATTAATGTTTCAGGCTGACCTGCAGAGAGCTTGTAGAACAGGCAAGGATCTTCCTGGAGCAGTGATTGTTGCCAAAGGGGACAGCTGCCATTATCAGCCAGACTGCTACTCAGTCTGTACTTAGGAGTGAATGATGCCTAGATTTAGCTTGTTAAATTGTCTTACATCAACTAGTTCGGATTGTATTTGCATTTACCCTACCAACCTCGAATTTGGCTGATAAACAAACGAATGTTTGTTGTCAACTCATCAAAGACAGCAAGTCATGCACTAACAGTTCTTTATTAACTTTAGAATTATAAATAGCAGCACTTAAACATAAACATTGGGCTGGATTTTGCTGTAGAAATAACGGTAAAGCTATCAGCGCTCACTGTTAGTTACCTGAAAATCGGACAGCAACTTCCGGGGACCGTATATTCGCAGTTAAATGAATAAATCCGGAATTTGCTGTCCGAGATGCCTGCGCCTCCAAAAGCTGCGCGATAACGGTATCTCGCCACCTGACTCCCCATTCAAATACATTGAATGCCGTGAATTTGCTGTACTTACCTCATAGATACAGGTTAAACTCGGCAAAAAAAGTTTGGGCTTGTCCATTCCAGTGTAAGTACCTTTTTAACTGTGTGGTAAGTCTTAATTACTGCCAAACAACCTCTTTGGCACTGAAAATTAACTTTTATAAGTGTGGAGTCTCATTCCTTCAGGTATTAATTGTTGGAGATTTTAAAAGTTTCAAACTTAAAATGTTTTTACTTTTCCTTTCTGTCTCTTTTTTCCCTTTCTCTTAATGCAAGCATCTTTCTCTCTCTTTGGAGTCTCATTCCTTCAGATTTTAATTCCTGTTTCGAGATTTTTAAAACAAAATTACATTAAATCATTTTTTAACTTTTTCTTCGTCTTTTTTCTCGCTCTCTCTAAATCCAATTTTTCTTTCCCTCTCTTTATTTTGCTTTCTTTACCTGATTTGACGTTGAACTCAGTATTCCAACTGACACTTCCTGGTTCAAATTCTGCAGTGAGGATTCTTCAATCTGATTGGTTAAGGAGATACACAGTTGCTTGTCCTGTTCACACAGGTCCCGGATGTCCTGTAGAGGGCGCTGCACTTTTTGACTGGTTGGCTGGCAGGAACTTGCTATGCAAAAGCCCACAGAAAGTCTATGGGCAAGTGCAAGTGTAACGAACGGCTGGCAATGGTCGTTCGCAGCTGAACACAAAATCCGGCCCATTGAGTATGCAAATAATTGGTAGATATGGTTAACAAATAATGAATAAAAAAGGTTAAAAAAGCAGTTCAGTTATATCACAGTAATTCAGCATTAACTGGTTTGCTGATGATCAATTTACAGTCAAGATCAGTATCTGAGATTGATGTAAATTGGGAGATTAGTTTAGATAATTTAGACTGCTTAGATAGCTGACAAGTTAACAGCATTAGATAGCCAGTCTGTTGGATAGGTTAAAGTCACAATGTTTCCAGAACTTAAACAATCTCCCCCGTAGAATCGGTGTGGTTGGGCTGCTTGTATCACCTTCCTCTGGGACGATGGTGTTAGATTTCTGGGAGATTGGGGTGATGAACCATCATCTGTAGAGGTGTTATCCATTCTTCTTTGATTCTCTTCTCCTTCTTTAAATCCATCTTATGTGCTGGTAACTATATCTGACTAGCTGGCTTAAATTTCACCTCCCTTGATTTCAGGAAAACTTGTATAACTAAGTGACATACTTATATCTGTCTGTATAGCCATACAGTCTTCTGTAATATCTCTCTCTCTCAGAGATACTCTTTCCAACTTTTGCATGATATTCAAGGTTTTAATTTATATTAGCCTTTTTAGTTTCCCATTGTTCAGTCTGACTGCTGACTCCATTTTGAGGACACGTTTAAGGCAATTTGCCTATAATGCCATCATGGGTCTCTCGAGCGGATCCCCCAGCCTATCCAATCTGACATAGATGGATCTGTAAATTGGAGCCCAAGGTTTCAATAGCTACAGTCACAGAATTTGTGAGAGAAACTGTGTCTGACCCTGGTCCCTCTGTCCTCAGGGGCTCTTCTGCAGAGGCCCATGATGTTGGCATGCACTCCAGGTACACTGCAGTTGTGTAGGCCGTGACACATTGCTGCCGAGAGGTCAAAAGTACACTCCTGCATATTTTCCAAAAGCCCTTGCATAATGTTCACCATCTGAAAAGCTGTCATGAAGGCCCTTTGGTCATCGTTAAGTACCATCTGAAGGCAAGCCCAGAAGGGGACCAAACATTTTCCCATGTAGCAAAAGAATGCTGCATGGGCAAGGGTTGGTACACTACTTACTCCTCTTCACTTGTGATGGGCGCGTCACCTGGTGCACCCTCCTCCAACTCATTGGGCTGGATTTTATCAATGGAGGCGAGCAAGAGGCGGGACTCCCACTTTTTGGGTTGTGGTCCCGCCTCCATCGACTTGTGGCCAACCCACTGTATTTTCACTTGATTGACCTTGTTGAGTCCACCCAGCGGGCTTAGCAGGCCAATTAAGGGCCACCCGGCAACAGGTGACGTCACAGATTGACATTTCATCTGTCAAGAGCTTTTGACAGATGAAATATAAGCGCTTGACAGCTCCTTGAAGCTGTCAAACACTGACAATCTGTCCTCTAAGTTAATTCCTTCCTCTCAGGCTGATTTAGAGATCTCTGCAGAACAAAAAGCAGAGGCTGCAGCTTTTGACAGCTCAACGGCCATTCTGCTTTCTGTGCCGGTGAGATTTCTGACTCCCGAGACCTGAAGGGCTGACACCTGCAGGAGGAAGTTAAGGTAAGTAAAAAAAATTTCCACACTTTACACTTACCTCTGCACACATGCACGCATCACTCACCTGCTCACCGGACATATCGACCCCTGCAGACCCACGGTCCACCTCGCTAAAACGGCGTAGTTTGAAGTCGTCGGGTAGCCCACACTTCAGGGCTAAAAATAGGGATTAGGCAACAAACTGCCTGTTAACTACCTGTTAACAGGCAGTTAATTGTCACTAATCCCCTTCCCGCCTCGGGGAGGCGGCTCCCAGCACAGGTCGGGTACCCGCCTCCAGCGAAACTGGCATGGAGGCGGGTTGGAGGCGGGATGGGTTCGGGACCCCCGAATCTGCTATTTTCCCACGCCACACGCCTCCAAACCCGCCTCCACGGGTCAATGAAAATTCTGCCCATTATCTTAAATGGTTGCCTGGCTAGATTTCGCACCCAAACCTCCCCATTAATCATGCTGCTGGCGAACTCCCTTTGCTTGTTTTCCTATGTGGGGTGTTTATTAAAATGAGGAGAGGAGCTAACCTCATAATATTCTGTGAGGTCAGTCCTCCCTGCCAGCCTAGCAAAATTGGGGCTCATTAGTCATGAGAGTGAACCAAGAGCAGACTATTAACCTCACCTAAACCCTAAGATATGTTGCTACACATTCCACAGTGTGCTGTTCTATATTTAGAAATGTAATGCTATTTTGCTGATTTTACTGTTTTTTTTCCTCTGGTGCAAGTGTCCTGATGGACAACAATGAACAACAGGCTCCTGCACTAGAACTGTTTGATTTGTCAAACAGCGATGTCAGGGATTTATTTCGCGACAGATGCAGAGGAGAGCAATAGCTTCCCTATATTATAAAACAATAATCAAAAATAAGCACAGGTAACTCTTGAGATTAAGTCATTTGAATACCCCATCACTAGTCCAGAATGCAGATTCAAAGCATACAGTGCAAAGAAATGGAATATATAATTTTAAGAAATTAATAGAACATAATTATATTTCAAGTGAAGTGTATCATTGCAAGTCAAGCAGTTAGTTTTAGTCTTATTTTGTGCTTTCCTATCCCATTCCATCTCTTCTGTGCAAAATCCTGTGGAAGTTATTAATCAGTGCCGGCGTATTACTTCAAAGAAAATAAAGCCACTATTTATGCACCGAAGTCAATATAATTATGGGAAATTCACGTGTCAAAATCAAAAATAGTAATCTCGACATGTGTAATACATAAAGGTCAGTAGGAGTGCTTGGTATTCATAACACATTAGAGGCCTTTTTTGAATCATTCCCTCCCCTGCATGGTTCAAACATTTATTTTATTTTCAGCCCCCTTTGAGTCTCTGGGAGCTTGCAGCATTCCTCCGCCAGGGGACAAACACGTGACTTGTTCTCAGGATATTGGCAATGAGCCAATCACTACTGAAGTGGCCTCCGATGACACTCCCTGAGGGAAATTGAGTGGATTCTGCTTGATACTGTTTCTTGATGATCAGGAATTCGGTGTGGTGGAAATCTTGAGTTTAAAGTAATAATGAGATTAGGAGTTTCATCCTTTACACAAAATAATCCCCATTTTTACCTATAAAAACAAATACAGATAAAAACACCTTTTTTGAAAAAAAGGCCATATAAACAGAAACTAGATGGGAATGGGCAAGGTGCACTGATTTTAATACTCATGAGGCAGGTCTACATAACTACAGAGCATCAAATTCACCAGTCTAAGTCAGCCCAGTTCTCATCTCTTTCTGTTACAATATGATACAGTTTTCACAGAAGAACTCATGGTCACACAACTTTAAAAAAATTGTAAAGCAGATGTGATTAGCTTAAAGTAGTTTCACAATAAAAGAGTTGTACATACTGCTCTAGTTTGCCATCAGATAGCAAGTTTGACTATGACTAATGATTTGTGCCCTTTGCTTTACACAGCACAACAGCACCATCTGCAGTGTTGTCACTGGCACCTTCTGAAATGAGAAGTCGCACAACACCAGGTTATAGTCCAACAGATTTATTTAAAATTACAAGCTTTCGGAGCTGTCGCCCCTTCGTCAGGTAAAGGTGCAATGAAGGAATCTACAATATTACACAGTATATAAACACAGAAACTGCAGAGATACAATCTTTCAGGGAAGCATTACTTCAAAGACACACGGGCGACAGCTCCGAAAGCTTGTAATTTTAAATAAATCTGTTGGACTATAACCTGGTGTTGTGCGACTTCTCATTTTTGTCCACCCCAGTCCAACACCGGCATCTCCGCATCATGACCTTCTGAAATGGAAGGGGGCTCGTCCCTCATGAGAATGGGAACCACAGCAATAAACCCTCACTCACTTAGACATGGTGATAGTGCCATCTTGTGGTAACTACTGAACTGCCAGTGCTTCCATGTAGTATGGACTCCATGTGTATCTTTTGTACTGTAGTCATTGTAGACACAAGGGGTGAATTTCCTAGGAGGGATCTCCTACTTGTTCTCCATAACTTGGGCGGAAATCCTGGAGAACAGCGGACTAGCGGGGAAAAGCCCTGTGGAAATTCACCCCCATTGTGTAACTTTTCTCTCACTCTTTACATAATAATTTACAGAAAGTGTTTGATTTATGATTGTATTATTGGATAATGATATACAATGTTCCCACATAACCGTGTATTAAAACAAATGCTGCTTTAAAAAACAAAGGGGGTGAAATTCAACTTCAGCGGGGGTGCAAAATTGATTGTAGTGAATCGGCTGCCTGTTAAGCACCTCGCCCGATTTTCTTTTCCATTGAAGTCAAACGGGCGGCTGATCCACAAGCGCTCATTTTGTGCCCCAAAATGTTCTGCTTTCTCCTTGATTCTCCTAAAGGCAGTGGTGTAACAACATCCTTTTGGTATTTCACTTGTGCCAATTTTAATCTGTTAGCCTAGACAGCAAATGTCAGTAAGCTATTCTCCATGGGCACCTCAGAGCTGAACTTGATCTTCTCTTGATATCCACACATGTGGCTTTCCTGCAGAGGTTACTGGACAGAACTAAGGAGCAAGAACCGTGTCTCTTTAGCACACGGAGATTGATACCAATTGCAGGAACCTACTTAACACCCTCACTGCCCTGGATGTCTGATTCAGCACAGAGCCAGGTTCACACCTGGGACCTTGTTGAAAAGTTTACTTAGTACCACAACATGTGGTGCTTTTGGTAGCTTTTTCTAAGGCTATCAGCCTTGGTCCAACAGCCTTGGTCCAACAGTAGCATTCTTGACTCTTGAGTCAGAAGGTCACGAGTTCAAACCCACTCCTCCAGAGACTTGAGCACATGATCTAGGCTGATACTTCAATGCAGTACTGAAGGAGTTCTGCACTGTTGAGGGTGCCGTCTTTCAGCTGAGATGTTAAACCAAGGCCCCGTCCACCCTCTCAGGTGGGCAAAAAAAATCCCATTGCATTGGTTTTTTTTCCAAACAAGAGCAGAGGAGTTCTCCTGCTATCCTGGCCAACATTTATCCCTCAACTAAAAGCCTTAAAACAGATAATTTGGTGATTTATCTCATTGCTATTTGCAAGACCTTGCTGTGCGCAAATTGCCATCTCCATTTCCTACATTACAACAGTGACTACACTTCAAAAGTACTTCATTGACTGTGAAGCACTTTGGGACGTCCTGAGGTTGTGAAAGGTGCTATATAAATGCAAGTGTGTTTGTTCTTTCTTTAACTGAGCCACTAAAGATACTTTTGAAACTTGTATGAAAAGATTAATTTGAAGAATTTAGTACCAGTATTACACTCTAGTAGCTAGCTTGGGATCAGGGGTTCATTATAATTCCTGTAGGAAATTAGTCTCTTCTATATTTCTTTCTGTTTGATCAGTTACATGTAAAAACAACCGCGGGGCAGTGTTGCAGTGAATTCATTCATTTAACATTATGTGCCATTGATACAAAAATAAACCTGGAAACGGCAAAAAATAATGTTATGTAGCATTGAGAATGATCCCTACTCCCTGTATTCACCACAAAAGTGAATTCTTGCATGTTTCCATGTATGTTTAGTCCTTCGGACTGCTCATTTAAGTCTGAGTTATTTCTGTCATTTATAATTTTACAATGAAATGTTCACCACCCTGTCTGAAAACTATTCCCATCATAGTATAAACACAGTAGATCATGTCATGAGTCAGGTCAACCCCAGCAGGCATGGCTCGCGCCACTAGAGCACAGCGTAACTCGTAAATGTTCGGAACAGTTAGTTCAGCTTGTTGACCAAAATATTTTCTTCCTTGTTAAAGTTATTCAACAATTTCAAACTTGTCTTCATTTGTATCAAAACCTTTCTACCTTTGCCAAGGCAGTAAAAGCACCATGAAAGTCAGCTGCAGTACTAAACTTTGCAACTCCTTCAATAGTTATAAACAGTCTTTGAACGTGTAAAGAAGTATTACACCTCAATGAAACAGCACGTGTCATAAATGCACAGTAGTGTTATACTTCAGTAAAAGAGAGCTGTTCTATCTACACAGGAGTGTTATAGTTCAGTAAAACAGAACTGTGATATCTACACAGGAGTGTTACAAGAGCACTATACCTCAGTAAAAGACAGTGCCGTAGATATTTGATGGCACCACGCCTGTTCTTCAGACGTAAAACAGGCGCCTAAGCATCCAATGTGGCGAGCGGGGCGTCCAAGCTCATTACGCAGCAGAACTGTGCCGCCCACCACGCAGCAGAACTGTGCCGCCCACCATATTGGTGAAGGCAGAAAAAGGGATGTCCAGGGCCTACGCCTGAAGCAGGCTTTAGGCCCTTTGCATATGTAAATATGGGGTCTAACGCCTGTTTGAGACCCCCTTTGCCTGGGCCAACTGAGTTCAGGAAAAAGTGGTCTACATACAGCCTAACCAGCGGTCCTTAAAGCAATCACTGGATGCTGCCTCTAAATAGGTACGTTTAAAAAAAAATACTTAACCTGAGTATGGAGTCAGGAGGGCTTCTCCCGGCTCCACTGCAATAACGAAGACTGTTGCCGGCCCCCGGTCAGCCTCCTCCCTCCCTCCCATCCCATCCCTCCCATCCAATCGGTTCTCTCCCATTCGCAGCCTTCCTCTCCCAGCCGTCCTCCCAATCGCTTCCCCCCCTCTACCGGTTGCTCCCTCCTTCCCTCCCAACCTCTTCCCCTCTCTTTTGGTCACCCCCGCCCCCCCCCCAATCATTTTCACCCCTCTCCTTATCATTCCCTGCGACCAGCGTGAACCAATTTCTAAACCAATAAGTTATAAATACAGGAGTACTATAC
The DNA here is from genome assembly GCA_030390025.1 of Squalus acanthias. Taxonomy (NCBI): domain Eukaryota; kingdom Metazoa; phylum Chordata; class Chondrichthyes; order Squaliformes; family Squalidae; genus Squalus; species Squalus acanthias. The sequence continues at coordinate 86,076,489 of CM059433.1, forward strand.
CTCAGTAAAACAGTGAACTATAAATACAAGGAGTACTATACCTCAGTAAAAAAGTGAATTATAAATACAGGGAGTACTATACCTCAGTAAAACAGAGCATGTTAGAAATAGATGGGAGTATCAGACCTCTATTGAACAATGTGTGTTATAAATATACGGCAGTGTTAAATCTCAGTAAAACAGAGTGAGCTTCAAATATGCAGGAGTTTTATACTTATGGAAAACAGGGCAAAATAAAATACTGGGGCTCTGAAATGATGCTGTGAGATACTAGCGTACAAATGCTTGGTCTCCTTCTGTGCTAAAGGTTCTAAAAACAGTGTGTGTCAGAAATACACAAGAGTGCTATACCTCAGGAAAGCACAGATGTCGCCTGGAGTTTCCACAAGGGTTCTCCTGATGTCTCGCATAACGTAGATGAAAAATTGGTGGAGATCCAAGATAAACAGTGTAAATGGCTAAAAGCGGTGAGCGGAGGCCACTGCAGTAAATTTCCTCCCCCTCATGTGTTATAAATAGAAGGCCCTGAAATTCTGCAATGAGATGCATTGTATAAAACAGTCTTTTATAATGCACAGGAGTTCTGTACTTGATTCACTGTATATTTGTTGAGATTTTGTGTTCCGCATATAATTTCTGTAATATTTTTGACAAACTACTACAGAGAACAGATTTACTTGCAAAAGCCACCTCGAGGATTTGCACAGAATAGTTAGCATTGCTTGCAGATGTTTCTTCGTGTTCTGATGCCGCCTTGTGGCTGGAGGTGGATCAGATTTATATAAAGTGCAGTGAATAAAACTGAACTGCTGTGCAGAATTAAAAGCTATGATTAACATTTTTATTCCATAAAGCAGGCACAAATGTGATGTTTGTCACAATACATATTCTGCCTGTTTACCAAAGTGCTTGAATATTTATGGTGCATTGTGAATGCAATTTTTTTTTCATTCACGGGATGCGGGCATCGCTGCCCATCCCTAATTGCCCTGACATTGATGAAGCAGCTGAAGATGGTTGTGCCTAGGACACTGTCCTGAGGAACTCTTGCAGCGATGTCCTGGGGCTGTGATGATTGACCTTCAACCACCACAACCATCTTCCTTTGTGCTAGGTATGACTGCAGCCAGTGGAGAGTTTTCCCCTCAATTCCCATTGACTTCAGTTTTACTAAGGCTCCTTGGTGCCACATTCGGTCAAATGCTGCCTTGATGTCAAGGGCAGTCACTCTCACCTCACCTCTGGAATTCAGCTCTTTTGTCCATGTTCGTACCATAACAATATAACAAGGGCAACTATACTCAGTATAAAGTGGGCGAAGGTAACAATAGTTTATATATTTCTTCCGAATAATGACAAGATCTCCCAATGTGGCCTAGTGAGCATAGGCTCAGTGTCTATACTGTCATATAGACCAGAAGGTCCCGGGTTTGATTCCCAGTCTGTTGTGAACTAGCTGCACTTTGCTGCGATAGATGAACCGGCGATTGTGGATCTTCCCCGCCCCCCCCCGGAACCCACCCCCAGTTAGATTTCTGCTCGATTTTCAGTTCCGTTGAAGTCAATGGGGAGGTAGATCGGGTGGGGTGTGTCACAGGCGGCCAATCCGCAACCATCAGAAATGGCCCGTGCTGAAGGTGAAATTTGCCTCCCTCAATGTTTAGACTCACACGTGAAGAATAACCACTTGAGCATGGTGGCTGGAAGTTATGGAACCTTATCCCAGCAAGAGTTAGCACCTTTAGGAAAGAAGGGAGAAAACAAGAAAAAAAGGGGGAAATATTTAATTTATCTAAGTATGTAAAACAGTATGTTATGGCGGAGGTATTTTACATTAGTGTGATAGTACGTGGAGTGTTAACCCTTAGTAAAACCAAGTGTTGTAGAGTAAAAGGAGTGTTGTATGCGACAAAGGCCTGGATTGTCCTTTTTCCACCACAGGAGAGTTGGGCGGACTTCTGTCTGCCACCGGAACCCCATCATCACCCTAACCCATTTTCTTGATGGAAATTTCTAGCTGGAGCTCTACTAGAATGTAGAAACCTGTCATTGCCAACTAGGGAAGTTCTGGCGGTGCCGCAGTGGGACCACTGCTGCTGTACCCAAAGACGCAGAGGCCAGGTTAAAGGGGGCACAGGGCCCCAAGGGTCAGAGGAGTATTTTACTGTTAGGCCTCGACTGAGCCAAAACTTGACAACAGGAAGGATATGCAACCCATTGGGAGACAGTGGTGCTCACGACCGGGCCCTTACCCCACAAAAGGGGCATCAAGGGAGCCTTCCACAGCAGCCCCAAGGAATGCGGCCACTCTCTCCTGGTGACAGTCAAACAGGCAGCAGGAAGGGAAATGGGACGTCCTGCCGAGTCCGACCTCCTCACCACAATTTACATACAGTGGGCGGGGAATGGACAGCAGGTGGTCTCCTGGTAACGGCGGGGAGGAAACCCAAGGTTGAAGCAGAGGCATGGGTAGGCGTCACCACCCAATTTTCCCGCTATTTCCACCGTACTCCCGCCATATTTGAGGCAGGTTTGCAGAGGATAATCCAGGCCTGAATGCCTTATTTCTCAGTAAAGTATTTCTTGTCAGCTGACCTACTGTAGCATTATATCAACATGTTAACTTGTTGAAAAACCCCTCTGTAAAATGAATGAAACCAGCCCTGATTCATTCGTGTGAATAGTGATTATTACGTAAACTTGAGGTCATCCAAAACTCAGCTGCCCGTGTCCTAACTCGCACCAAGTTCCATTCGCCCATCTCCCCTGTGCTTACTGATCTACATTGGCTCCCGGTTAAACAGCAGCTCGATTTCAAAATTCTCATCCTTGTTTTCAAATCCCTCCATGGCCTCGCCCCTCCCTATCTCTGTAATCTCCTCAGCCCCACAACCCCCCCGAGATATCTGTGCTCCTCTAATTCTGCCCTCTTGAGCATCCCTGATTATAATCGCTCAACTTTTGGTGGCCGTGCCTTCTGTTGCCTAGGCCCTAAGCTCTGGAATTCCCTGCCTAAACCTGTCCGCCTCTCTACCTCTCTTTCCTCCTTTAAGACGCTCCTTAAAAACTACCTCTTTGACCAAACTTTTGGTCACCTGACCCAATTTATCCTTATGTGGCTCGGTGTCAAATTTTTTGTCTTAAAATACTCCTGTGCAGCGCCTTGGGACGTTTTACTATGTTAAAGGCGCTATATAAATAAAACTTGTTGTTGTTGTGTCTATGAGCTCACTCAGGGACACTCATTTTTAAAAATCAATATCGTTCAATCATTTAAATTTCTGTTTAAACGAGTGTCCCGATGTCACTCGCAGGCTTCAGGTCAGGGCATTGTCGAGCAGCATGAGGTTGCCTGTCTGGCAGCAAAATACGACCTGGGGGGCAGGGGGTTGTAGCCCTGGGCGGCAGCAGTACTCCTGCTCCTACTGGCCCCACAAAAGTAATCTGAAACTTACCTTTTCGGTGCCTCTTTGGTTGTATCGCCAGTAAAACTAGTTGGACAGTTCACGGCGCACGCTTTGACCAGTTCTGTCCAAAAATGGCAATCAGGATCCGATATAGACTATAGGACCCCGATTTAGACATTAAAGGGGTCCTATGCTTGCAACAGGCGGGCTCTTTGGCAGAGAGCAGAGTGTCGGCGTTAACAAGGTGGTAAGTCTGCCAGCACCATTTTGAGGCCATTACTGACCCGTTCACACCAATTTCGGCCAGTTAAAATCGACCCCCATTTATCTGATTTTTTTTTCAGTTTTGAAAGATTCCCATTTCCAATCAATTCCAAAAACTGCACTTGTGGATATAGTTTGCCAGGAGGAGCCCCCTCACTGTCCAATGCACCATTCACACTGACATTACAGCAGAAAATTACATCAGCTGTGTGGTATCCTGGATCTATTGAAAAGCTCAGAGGGAATTTGGTGAGAGAAAAGAGTGGTTGTGATCCTTTGAAATACTTAAAATATTTTGATGTAAACTGAAAGCACATTCGAAAAGATATATGTAAGTTGTTAGCCTCAAGACAGTGGGCAGTACAGGTGACAAGAAATGACAGTGATTCAGACAATCTATCTTGCTTGGTGACGTGAGCAAGTACTGACCTTTCGCCCATGGCTTAGGTCACTGCTATCCCATAGAAAACAAAAATATAATGGCCTGGAATTTGCGGTGGGTAATAACAGTGAATGAACAGCGTTTGCTGTTATTACCCTTTGAAACTGCCCACAACTTCAGGATTTAGCGCATGCGCATCCTAACACGGAAATCCTGAAGTTGTGGTCAGGCATTCACAGCTCCAACACTGGCTGCGTTGCTTCCCTCCCCCCGCCACAGTTGGCAATCAGTGTAATCTGTCAAATCATGGAAACTGACAAAAACTTGGGCTTTTCAGCGGTAATATCGCTGTTAAATACCTCATTAAAAGTTAGACACTTCTGGATTAGGTGTAACTGGGGTTTTAACAGCGTATTGGCTGCTAAATAAAAGTTATGGCCCTGAGAAACTAATTTTAATTTTGTGGAGTGTCAAATTTATCCCTTTTAATAAAAATTACAGTTTTTAAGAAACTTTAAAAAGAATGTTTTAAACATTTTTTTAAGTTTGTTCATCTTTATTTCAGGTTTGCCTTTTCCCCATGTGAGAGCCTCAATCTTTGTTTTTCCTCCTCTAACATTATTAAAAAGTTAGAATCAAAGGAGCTTACTCACTTCCTGGTTCGCTGGCTGTGAGAATTCTGCATTGTGATTGGCTGCTTAGACAGCTTGTTGATGTCACAGCAGCTCGCGTTCGGGATTCCCCATTAACTTCTGTTGATTTCAGTTACCCGTCGGTAAAGCTGAACTTCTCACCACAGAGATCGCGAGATCTTTGTGAGAAGCTTAGTTCGGGGCCAGTGGCGCGAATGCCTTTGCTTCGCCGCTGACCACAGACTCCGGTTGGGACAGTGTCCAGGAGCAAGAGCAGGGAAACTAATCTTTCTGGATATATGCTTTTGTTTAGCAAAAGAACCTTTACATAATGCTCACAACTGTTGCCACAAAGCAAGGCGTTACAGATATCTGTTTTATGAGAAACGTCTGCCTATTTTCCGTATGGAAAAAAGGGGAAAGAAAAAAGTGTCAGAGATACAAAGATGTCAATGAAAGGGTGTGACTACCTTAATGAAAGAGAGAGAGAGAGAGAGAGAGAGAGTGAGTGAAAAAGGAAAATGTAGGCAGAGGCAACGGAAGACAGGCAGGCAAAGATTTACAGTGTGGGAGACGAGCAGAAGCACAGTTACTGTATTTTTTTACTTCTGTTCCTGTTTTTTACACCATTGGAGGTCAGTTATGATTATTGTGTTCAAACTACAACATTATTTTGGGATTCACTGTCAAAAATTGTCGTGGTTTGTGACGTTCTCCAATTCTCCTGCGTGTAATAAATCTCCAGTCATGCTTATTATGTGTATAGACATCACCAAAGAATTCTACAATACATCAGTAGCAACGGAAAATAATCAGTTTAGTTCGAAAAGATTTTGTGGTACTATTTCTGTACCACGAGTTATATTTCCTTCATTTGCTAATTTTAGCAAGAAGATTGTTCCGAGTTTAAACCAGGGAGCACCACTTTACGCTGACACCCATTGCTTTAATAAAGAAGCAAACCAAGGAATGTCTGTGGCCAGCGGCTGTTTGCAGTCACTTGTTTTGCGTTGTGTTGCCACCTAGTGGCTGGAACAAACAGACATTGCTGGAAGCTCCTGAGAAACTGTGTAATGTACCAGGTTTAAGGTTTGGTAGATTGCTCCTTTTCACACCAAGCATATCTTGTAAGCTTTTAAAATTGGGTAATGGACTCTGCCAACCATTTCACGTACTAAAAAGTTAACACTTTTTGCAGAAAAGATCACGAGTACAGACTTCTAAAATGTTATTATTCAGCAATGGAGGTTATTTGAAATGCAGAGGCACTTTCATTCTTTAAAATTTTTAACTGCAATAGTTTTGGTTGGTAGTTTTCTTCACTGTTAAAGCAGAGTGATCATTTTATTTATTTCTGGTACTGGCATTTTCTGTGTCATATTCCTAGAGGTTAGTGAGCGGTAAATTCAGCCTCAATACAACAAGAGCAGGTGCTATTTTGAAATGTGATATAATTGCCACTTCTTAATATTATCATTCGACATAAGATGTACTTGAGGTGCTTAGGACCATGGGTGCAGGCAGATTTTTTCATCACTGCTTCAGCCTTATCTGAGAGACCTGGTACAGGAAACTTTTGTTTATCCGGCACCCAAATATCCGGAATTCTCGCTTAACCGGCAAAAATCATCCTCCGAAAACTCCTCTCAAATAACCGGCAATGTTGCCGAGTCGCAGTCAGAGTCCGAGTCCGCGAACGCCGATTTAGTCAGTAGGGGTAGTTTTCAAAAGTACCTAAATACTGTATACTGCACATTTCTTGATTTATTTATTTTTCTTTGTTAAAAATAGCCTCGGTAGATATAACTCTCCATTATCCGGTACTTTCGATAAACCGGCACCACGCCAGTCCCGTCGGTGCCGGTTAATAAAGAGTTTCCTGTACTTGTACTAGTAGCTTCTTAACACCTTAACGGCATGCTAATTGGTGAAGTGAAGTCTGCAATTTTACATTGGTCTCTCATGTGAGTTTAATACTGTGGTCAGTGTGACTTCAGGTGAAGCTTTGTCAGGAGAGAGCTGTAATATATGGAGAGAAATGGATGATCCATTACTTTAATCCTTTTTATCCACTTGAAATCAACAATCAATACAGAATAGTTGCAGTAATGACCAGCGAAGGTAGGACTTTCAAATTCAGGCACTATCCCTTTAGTTTACCCGACAGAAACCAGAGATTATTTCTAAAATAAAAAGTTGACACATCCGTTCAAAAGTTCTTACTGATGCAAGTGAGTAACATGGCAGGTTAGTAACTAATACTCTGTAACAGAGTGGTATCTGCAGGTTTGAGCCTCTAATTCCTCACAAAGTGAATTCCTTATCTGTGCTCAGAACTGACACCACATTAAGAAGTTATTTCCTAAAGAATTACATAGAATTAAAAGCACAAAAACAGGCATTTCGGTCTAACAGGTCCATGCCAGTGTTTATGCTCCACACGCACTTGCTCCCACCCTACTTTATCTAACCCTGTCAGCATATTGATTCCTTTCTGCTTCATGTGTTTATCTAGCTTCCCCTTAAATGCCTCTATGCTATTCGCCTCAACTGCTCCTTGTGGTAGCGAGTTCCACATTCCAACCACTCTCTGTGTAAAGAGGTTTCTCCTGAACTCTTTATTGGATTTGTTGGTGACTGTGTTATATATATGGTCCCTAGTTTTGAACTCCTCCACAAGTGGAAACACCTTCACTCCGTCTACCCTATCAAACCCTTTTATAATTTTAAAGACCTCTATTAGATCATGCCTCAGCCTCTTTTCTAGAGAATAGCTGGAAGCTCAAAAACATCACTTATCTCCCTGCGAGCTATTTATCGTCTGCTCAGTTTGTGGTAAGTGAATGACATGGGGGTCTTAGCTGAGCAGGAAAACCCTGGGAACTTGGGGGAAGGGGAGTAATGCTCCTCTTAATGGAAATTTTGTGCAAAGGAATATTTTATGAGCCAGTCTGTCCTCCAGATGGCAGACTTTCATTTGACCAGATAAAAAATATTATTTAAAGCTGCATGGTTGTGACTGTTTAAATGTAATCACTCGCTGTATACCAGTGAAAATGGATGTCTTTTAGGATTTCAACTTTTGGCATTAGTTCTTTGAGGGCTGCAGCAGTATATACTAGGAAGTATTTTTTTGTACAGAAGGCAATCAACAGCAGGACTGAGTTATCAGAAAGGTGGCTGAGGCCAGGACACTGAACTCACTTAAACAACTAAATATTGGACTGGGAAGAGGTGGATGGAGGTTCTCTTCGCCCGCCAGAACCTAGCATATCCCGGTCTCAGCCTAATTCCTGGCAGATTGGAAAAACTTGCAGAAATCCGGGGCTGCTTTTTCCTACGAACTGTGCACTTATTATCCTTCCTTTGGTGGTTTCCCTATATATGTATTTCTGGGATCAAAATATGTTAACAATTTAATCATCTTTATATTTGTCGCTACATTCTGATGATGTAGACAGCCGTACAGGAAATATTTGGTAAGAAAAGTCTGATCATGATATGGAAATAATTTTAGCCTTCTGCATTGGCAGCTGTATCCTTCCATTCCCTGTTGACTCTGTATATTCTTGTTTAATTGCTTCAAATGGGTCCACATTTGAACACATAATCTCGGCTGACACGTCAATGCAGTACCAACTAAGTACTGCATTGTCAGTGGTGTCATCCAATGAGACTTTAAACTGAAGCCCTGTTTGAATGTTCAGGTGAATGTAAAGGATCCCATGGCACTATTTGAAAATCAGCAGGGAATTCTCTTGGTGTCCACGCCAACATTCCTCCTTCAACCAAAACCACCAAAAACAAATTCATTTATTTGTTGTATGTGAAACCTTGCTGTGTTCTGCATTTAGCTACAAAACAACAGTGGCTGCACTTCAAAAGTAAATGTATTAGCTGTGGAGCACTTTGTGCAGAAGAAGGCGCTTTACCAGTCCCAGATCCCTGCCCTTCTCTCCCACAACTCCCTGTTTGACTCTCTCCAGTCAGATTTCTGACAGCATCAAAACTGCCTTAACCAAAGTCACGAACAACATTCTCTGTATCTGTGAAAATGGTACATTACCCTCCTAATCCTCTTAACATCTTTGTAACCTTTGACATCGTCCACCTCCATCGTCTCTCCTCTGTTGTCCACCCTTACCTATCTGATCATAGCCAGAGCATCTTCAGCAATGGCTTCTCTTCCAGCCCCTGCACCATTACCTCCAGAGTCCACCATGGATCTATCCTTGACCCATCAATTTCCTCAGACATTATCCGCAGACTTCGGGTCAGCTTCCACCTGTGTGCAGACGATACCCAGCTGTACCTTGCCACCACCTCTGGATTACTCCGCTGCCTCTGTGCTGTCAGACTGCTTGTCCAGCATCCAGTCTTGGATGAGCCGCAATTGCTTCCAGTTAAACATTGGGAAAACCGAAGGCATCGTCTTTGGCCCCTCTCTACAAACCCTGTGCCTAGCCATTGATTTCATCCCCCTCTCTGGCCACTGTCTCAGGCTGAACCACACTCTTCGCAACCTCGGCATTCTATTCTATCCTGAACTGAGTTTCTGATCCCGTATGCTCTCCATCACAAAGACCACCTACTTCCATCTCCGTAACATTGTCCTCCTCTGCCTCTACTTCAGCCCGTCTTCTCCTCCCATCTTCCACCCTCCATAAGCTTCAGTTTATCCAAAGCTCTGCTGCACTCACCCATCATCGCTGTCTTCACTGATCTACATCAGCTCCTGGTCCCCTGAATGCCTCAGATTTAAAGTTCTCATCCTTATGTTTACATCCCGGCATGGCCTTGCCTTTCCCTATCTCTGTAACCTTCTCCAACATTAAAACCCATCACCTGAAATCTCTCTTCCTCTAGTCTCTTAAGTATCCCTCTCCCTTCACCCCATTATTGGTGGCCATGCCTTCAGCTGCCTAGGCCCCATGCTCTGGAATTCCCTCCTTAAAGCCCTTTGCCTCTCGTTCTCCCTCTCCTCTTTTAACACCATCTGTAAAACCCATCTCTTTGTCCAAGCTAATATCTCTGTTTTCTTGGTGTCCTTTTTTTTTATAATGCTTTGGTGAAGCACCTTGCGGTATTTTTCTACATTAAAGGCAATGTATAAATACAAGTGGTTGTTTTATTTTGTGAAAAACAAAGAAAGACTTGCATTTATAGAGTACCTTTTACGAACACCGGACATCCCAAAGCACTTTACAGCCAATTAAGTACTTTTTGAAGTGTAGTCACTGTTGTAATGTAGGAAACGCGGCAGCCAATTTGCACTCAGCAAGCTCCCACGAACAGCAATGTGACAATGACCAGATAATCTGCTTTTGTTATGTTGATTGAGGGAAAAATATTGGCCAGGACACAGGGGATAACTCCCCTGCTCTTTTCAAAATAGTACCATGGGATCTTTTACATCCACCTGAGAGAGCAGACGGGGCCTCGGTTTTACGTCTCATCCGAAAGGCAGCACCTCCGACAGTGCAGCACTCCCTCAGCACTGCACTGGCGTGTCAGCCTAGATTTATGTGCCCAAGTTTCAAGTCTCTGGAGTGGGTCTTGAACCCACAACCTTCTGACTCAAAGGCGAGGGTGCTACCAACTGAGCCACAGCTGCTACCAGAACAGGCAGAAAGCTTTAACATCTCATTCACAAAGATAATATTTCCGACACTGTGTCGCATTCCCTTAGTGCCGCCCTGAAATTTCAATTTCCTGACTCAGGCGAAAGTGCTACCAAGTGAGGCAAGCTGACACTTCATGCCAGAAAACAAATGAGCTTTAAAACAACAGGAGTGTTGAGGAGGTTAACCATGTGCTGATGGACCAGATGTGGTTCCTAAATCAAAGTTAAGCCTAGCAAAGCTGGAATGCCAGTACAAACACCATGACCAGGAAAATGTCTCCTGTCAACTTTTTATTCTGGTGTTTTCTCAGGCTTTAATTTCCTTTATACTCCAAACACGTCATCACACATATGGCAAGCATTTGTTGTTGAGAGAGAAAAGAAGCCAGTTGTCCCTTTGTTTACATGAGTGCTATTTAACACTTGAAAATCATTTTTACAAGTGATTTTAACAAGCTATTTAAGAAATTTGCTTTCAGCATATGTACACTAGATGTCATCTGATATCTGTCAGTCTGTTGTATAAAATGTTATATTTTTGTCCTTTCCACAGAATGTGTTTTTTCTTCCGGCATATGGTGGGGGAAACTATATAAGTATGATCTTACACCGTCAGACTATGCTTTTAATTTTCTCAATGTATGCTTTTAACTCTTTTCGAATTATCAGAACATTTTTGACCTCTTTTCCTCGAATGCCTGTTTGAAGCCCCCTCTGCAATAATAGGTTGCCAGGTCTATATGTGACCTAACAGGTGGTCCTTAAAGGGACCGCTGCAGGCCACAATCAACAATATACTTACCTGAATGTGGAGCTGGGAGGAGCAGGAGTGCTTCACCCAAGCCATGTTAAAACCACGTGGGCCACTGCCGGCCAATGTGGCTGCCCCCCCCCCCCCCTCCTTAAGATGCTGCCACCCTTGCAGATCCTGGCATATACGCTCCCCGATCCCTCCCGCTATCCACCTTTCCCAGTTGCCCCCCTTGCTGACTTTAAGGACTTGCCTGAAGGCTGCTGCTGACGTCGCAGCGACCCAATTTTTCGAGTGCTCTTCGCTGACGAGCTGCCTGGGTGCGCCCATTAGGTGTCCGCAGCTCGCCGGCTTGATGATAACAAGGACCAATATCGCGTGTGCCTCAGGCCTATCAATTCAGGGGAGGGGGTCGTTCCCTGCACTCCTGCATGCCCATTTTTGGGTACGCTCAAATTTCTTTGCCATAGTTTCCCGAAATTCCTACATCATGCAAGTTCCACACAACACAGGTTTGGACTGACCTGTCATAACAATTGGACTTAAAAGGCTCAGAAACTGAAATAAATAAAGTAGTTTCAAGCCAACTATAGTTATACACTACAGAAGTCCAGTTCCAGCCAAACTCCCTGCCTTCTCATTGCACTTGCAACTCAATTTCCTCTTGCTTGCTCATTATACTTAAATACTCTCAAAACAACACACACCTCCCTACCTGGTCTTGCAGATCCATATGCAACCTGTCTACTACCGACCTCCTGGTCAGGATAAAGCCATTTCTTTACTTTTTTTTCAGCAAAAGCTCAGTCTTGTCAGCATTTCATTGAGTTGGTTGCTTGTAACTCTAAATAGCAGGGCAATAAAGTACAAGCACTCCCACTGGATGGGATGGAAAAAAGCCTTTGGGTTGACCAGTTGTTTTGTTTCCAAACACTTCCCGTTCAGTGCTCACACTGGTTTTATTCTTCCAAGTGGGATTCTGAGCTTCATCGTGCGGGAGGAATCTGCAGGTGGAGGTCAGATTACCAGCTGTTACGAGTCTGTGTCTTCAGAGTTGAGTGACAGAACAGTCAACTGTGAGGTTCAGCCCAGTAAACAGATGAGATCCTCACCTGTTCGAAACGCTGGGACATTCAGCTTTGTTCCAGTTTCTGACTCTGCGATCTCTCAGCCTTTCAGTCTGCTATAAGACTCCGCTGGTTTAGGCACGAACATGGCATAAAATTGTATGCCACGAATCATAACCTGTATGAAACCAGCCCCGCTGTACCTGTTGGCAGAAGCATTTTTGCGGGCGAATGGGTATTGGCACCAGTTATATTGCAGCCGACTTGAAGGAAAAAAATCAATGCAAGCCACTGTGGAAGCTGTCTCATTTGGGGATGCCTCCTTTCAGCTTGCGCTGGCACCAGCAAATGCTCGTGCACTTTTGGAGTTGGACTGATCAAAACAGAAAGTCTCAATGTAACACCATCCCCAAAAGCGTAACACGGTGGCATAGTGGTTAGCACTGGTGCTTCACAGCGCCAGGGACCCGGGACCCGGGTTCGAATCTGACCTCGGGTGACTGTCTGTGTGGAGTTTGCACATTCTCCCCGTGTTTGATAATTGGGAGAAAGCAGGAAATTCAGGCTCAACTACAGTGAGTTCAATGCGAAACTTCTGCGTTCTTGACGTTAATTAATTGAAATTCAATAAAATGGAATCCTTGTTTTGTTTTTTCAGGCTGAGAGTCTGATCTGAAACTCACTATGTGCTTTGCTTAAAAAATGGCTCCGTGGGATGAATGTATCTGCGGTCTAGTGCTGACATGATTTTAACTTGTCCAGTGTAGTAGATGGGGTGCTACAACTGGTCTCAGCGCACGTCAGCTAAGGAGAGAAAAATCAGTCATAGGGCATTATGTTATGGAAAATTAGGTTGCTGTGGTCACGACTGTATTTTCTTCAGTAAGAAGGATATCCAAACCTTCGAATATTTATTTATTTTGGTCCAGTTGCAGATCCTACATTATTCTCTGTGAAGCTGCAATTTTGGCAGGTTTTGCATCCACGCAGATGGGTATTTGAGATTTTTTTATAGCAGAGCTCTACATCTAGAAACAGTACAGACGATGAAGCTGAGGAGGCCATCGTTATGTGTACTCAGATGTGCTTCTTGGCAATTCCATTTGAAGCTGGAAAGAAGGCAGTTATATTAAATGCGGTTCCGCTTTCCAATAGTGACGAACTCAGTGGAAGAACTGCAGGTGGAGGGGCAGTTTTTCAACTGGACCGCACATGGGGAGGGCTGGATGAGCACTACACCCGCACGATGCTCCAGCGAGAGGTCACAATCATTTTTACGGTCAGGCCTCATCAAAGTATTTTGAGCGATACACCTAGCTAGGACCCACAGGCAGCCCGCCACTTAAAAATCAGTGGTTATTCCGTGGAGCCGAGTCGGAAAACAGAGGAGTTAACATTTCAGGCGTGGACCCTTCATCACAACATTGTGATGAAAAGTCCGCACTCAAAGTGTTCACTCCTCTGTTCACTTCACAGATGCTCCCTGACCTGCTGAGTATTTCCAGTACTTTCTATTATTGTTTCAGATTTCCTGCATCTACCGTACAATGCCTTTTGTTTTCGATTGTTTGGATCTTCAAAAAGACACCTTTTGTATTGAAAAACCCCGAGATCTCCCGTCAGTCTCTGAGGGGGATCGGCTTTTTGCCACAGAGTGAGAAGAACCAAGGAAGGCAGTCAGGCCTTTGGAAACAGGACGCTGCACAGGCAGGCAGGCAGGCTGCAAAAGACGAGACTGCTGGGAGATCGTTTCTGACTTGGGCTGTAGGACAGGATGCAGAGAAATTATGAAGTAAGGTGACCCACCAAAGTGGGGGCAGTGTCGCATGTTCTTTATTTGGTATCATTACGTGAGAATATCAGTTATACTGATTGAGCTAAGCAATTCTGATGATACCTTTTGCGCACCCCACCAAGGAGGAATAGGGCTTTCACGTGACGCTCCATTCAGCTCCCAGATTGCAATGCTTAATAGCTGCGTTTGACTGGCAGGCAGCCCTGGATTTGGAAATGGCCAATTTCTGCTGTCAAATCATACTTCAGTCTGTAAAGCTACTAAAGCAATTTTGTTGAGTTGCACGATGATGTTTGAAATAGACTCCAGAATTGGCAAACAAAGTAGAGACTTTTGCTGGTTTACATTCATGTCCTGATGTTGGAAACGGTGTTGTTTTGGCTAAATATTTACACATTAATAGCAGAAAATAGGGTCATACGGCAGGTTCCAATTTACACCAAAATGAACTGCAATTAACTAGACAGGTATTAAGTAGAACTGCAGGAAAATAGACTAGATCAAGGGTGTCCAATCTGCAGCCATAGGCCACACGTGGTGTCCAGCTCTTAGCAACCCAGCCCTCAGAGTCCAGGCAGCTTTGTTTCTTATTTGTACGTCTGGCAGTTTGAACAGGTTATTTTTTTAGCACTGTGCCTCGGAGCAACATGATCTGTTAGTGTCAGCAACTTGAGATATGTGCAAATTAATGGTAACATGGACTTAAACTTTACACGTGGCCCCTGAGGCACCATGCTATGCACCTATGTGGTCCATGAAGACAAGAGCTTGGACATCCCCATGCTAATTCAGTAAACAAGAAAATACTATATAGTGACTGATGTTTACATTTTTCTGAATGATTATTTTGTTTAAGCAGTACATACGGCTCCCTACTGAGTTGTGACAGTGGGGGATACATCTGCTTGTTGATCTGGCACCATTATGTGAATTTAGTTCAGAAGAGGCACTTGCACTAAATCATCGTCTTCAGGAGAGGACGGGAAAAAAAATTCCATGAACCTTTCGTGCAATCTCTGAGCTACTCTGAATAATGCCCTGAAGTCATTTATTGAGGGTCAGAAGGTGTTGTGATATAATTTGCACGCAGGTTTCTGGCACACCGAGGAAATTAGAAAAAAAAAAGTTTTTGCTTTGCTCAACTGCAAGAAAAATATCTAGATAGCGATCAATTGGCTCTTATTGCATGTGTGTGACACCAGCTGACTGGAACGTTCAATTATTCAAAGGGTTTTTCTTGTCAAATTCTGTTTACCGACATATATAATTGCACATTTTCCTACACACGCGCACACGCACTTACACAATATTTTGGAGTTGCCTGCTCCGTCACTGGCAGGTTTGCAGTTTAGGTTCCCACCACTGTGGGGAGCTGCAATTGCACGCTGTTGACCGTTGGTATTTGACAAAGTTTCTTTCGAAGCACAATGTAGGGGACCAGTGAGTCTGCTCAGTACAGTGTCTGCCACATATACACCACACAACTGGAGAGGCAGGGGAAATTTAATGTAAAAACACACTTTACAACTACAGCTGCTAGTGGGAGATGCCTAGCACTAGCATCCTAGTTGGCTGAGTACCCACCACAGATTAGATATTGATGGTAGCCAAGCATGTTTTCATTATTACTGGTCTTAAAGGGGCCACTGTAGTTTGATAATACAGTTCTTACACTTGACGTTGCTGAAATTATCATTTGGCTGTTGTACTGATGAGGAATGACCACAATAAGTTCCCAATTTTAAGAGTGGGTGTTGTTAATTGAAAGCTTTATTATATTAAAAAGCATGTGTAAATACAATGCATGCCCATCAAATGCTGGAGGTATAATAAAGTTTGATGCTGCGTCCTTGTACTGTAGCTTGTTTGTTCAGCTGTGCTTCACCGTTGTTTCTCGTGGAGCATTCTTCAAGGTGAAGGGTGTCAAGGCCACGTGGAGAGGGTGCATTGGAGATTTAGTTGTGAGGAGAGACTAGAGAAACTGGAGCTCATTTCTTTAGTGGAAAGAAAGTTGAGAGAGGAGATCTAGTATAGTTCAAAATTATGGGGGGGAATTTGATAAATTAAATTGTGGGGAAACTATTTCCACTAGCCGGTGTTGGTAATTTAAAAAGTATAAATTTAAAATCATCACCAAAAGAATGAAGAGAGAGGTTCAAATATTTTTTTTCATAAGGAAGGGTTGTTAGGACACAGAATGCCCTATCAGAAGCAAAATCCATAATAGCTTTTAAAAGGGAAAGGGATAAAAGCTTGAAAATAAATATTTGAAAGGACATTGGAAAGAGCAATAGAATGGAACTAAGTAGATAAACTGGATAGCTGTTCAAGTCTCACACAGCAGGAAGGGCTGACTGGCCTCCTTCAATGCTGTAAAATGCTTTGATTCTAACCAAAATCTGGGAGTTGTCCATGCTTTATCCCCAGTCTCAGCATCAAGTACCCAGATAAAACACTGCAAGGTGCAGATTGATGCTGTATGGTACTATCTTCTATGGTTAACAATGTGTCTTAGAACAAAACTCAAATGAACATCCACTGCTGGAGTACTGTTTACACTCCTCACACCAGCCATCATTAGGCTTCTCTGAGTGACATTGACAATTTAATGTTAATTTATACCAAATTATAGGCAGTTTTGTGATGTGGACACAAAGGGCTGGATTTTCATTGACCCGTGGAGGTGAGTTTGGAGGTGTGTGGGGGGTTAAAATTGCGAAAACTGGCGGGCGGGCACAAGCCCGCCTCCATCCCGCCTGCACGCAATTTTCATTAAATCATGTCTGATGGTCCCGACTCCGTCACGCCATTTTCATTAAATCGTGTCTGATGGTCCCGACTCCGTCCCGCCTCTAAGAGGCGGGATAGGCTGTTAAGGCCCTTAACAAGCACTAAATTGCCTCTATAATGCCATTTTGAAAGGCCTTTGTGATTTTAACCCTTTTTCTACGTGAAACACGCCTGTTCTGAACCACGAATGTGCGTGCGTGTGTGCAGGCTGGCTGGCTATGCATATATGGATGGATGGAGAGGAGACATATCTGGGAGTGGTGGTGTAAAAATATCTGGGAGCAGACTTAGGGCTGCTGCTGCTCATTTTGCATCCAGGTCCTCTCACAGCAAAGGCCAGACAGTCTCTGAAGACCTTCAATGCAGCAGCAATGATGACATCATCAGAGGCGACTTTCAGACTGAAAACATGGGTTCCCACATGCTGGAACTCAATTGCCCAATTAGGTAAAAATTGCATCAATCTCCCACATCCAATTGCAGTCGGGTGGATGACACGACCCCAACCCGCCCCATAGAATTGGGAAAAGTCTGTCCAAACTTCTTTCACTTAATGGCAAGTGAGGATGTTTTCATTCAATCAGCCTAGCTTCAAACACAAATGAAAAGATAGCATGCTATCCAATACTGTCACTAGCCCCTAGAATTAGATGGAATTGGCTTGCCCGTTATTATGTTAACTCCCACTCAATTTTTATAGTGGGACCGTAATATCGGGCAGGATTTTAATGCTGCAGGTTTCGGTAGGAACCTACTGGTTTCAGTTATATCTCGTCCGCCGGTAGTAGAATGAGGCCACGGTGATTTTAACCGCCAGGCCTCATTAACATTCTGCTGGCTGACTTCTAGCCTGGAACAGGCAGGCAGTGGGTGAGATGTGGCTGCCAGCCTGTGTTAATCAAGGCGGCTCTTGGCCGTTCCCCAGCACTCAGGTAAATGTGAGGACCAGGGTTCCGGATGGGGGTTGGTCTCGCAGCTGTGGAAAATTAGAGGGAGTCCAGAGCAGAGGAGACCTAAACTTTCCTTGTGGGGCCCAGAGGAAACATATAGGAACATAGGATTAGGCCATTCAGCCCCTCGAGCCTGTTCGACTATTCTATTAGATCATGGCTAATGTGTAACTCAACTCCATTTACCCGCCTTTGCTCCATAGCCCTTGATACAGTTACCTAACAAAAAAGTATTGATCTCAGTCTTAAAAATTTCAACTGACCCAGCATCCACAGCCTTTTGGGGGAGCGAGTTCCAGAATTCCACAACCCTTTCTGATTTCACTCCTAAATGACCTGGCTCTAATTTTAAGATTGTGCACTCTGGTTCTGGATTCCTCCACCAAAGGAAATAGTTCCTCTGTATCTACCCTATCAAATCATTTTAAACACCTCAATTAGATCAGCACTCCTGCTCCTCCTGTCCCCACAAAGGAAGGAAGGACCACCATCACTTAAAAAAACCCAGACTCTTACAGCCAATGCTTCCTGATTTGTTTTTATGAGGTTGCAGTAGGGTTTACCTTTAGCTCAATATGTCCATGATGTTAACATGGTGGCCATTTTCCCATCCTCTTTGCTGTCCGGTATGTGCTTCATGTATTACGAAGCATGCAGGGAGTTGGAATAATGCTGGCAAAATATATATTTATGATACTATATTATGGTTATTTTAATTGAAGTCCATTTCTAGTTATGTGTTTGTCTGAATTGTGATCTCAATTAAGAAACTTAACTTAAGAGCCATGTTCCACAATTTAAAATAAATTAGGATGAAATATAGTAAAAATAAATCCATAATTTGAACATATTTTGCAATATTTGCAAAGTAAATCTTACAAAGTTAGCATAGGTTCTCTGCAGGTAATGAAGAATAAATGTAAAGTGCTTCTTCAATTATTGAACAATGATTTACTTATATTCTTCATAAGTCAGGCATCTATTTCCTCTCCACGGAGTGAGGCAAAGGGTCTAATATAAACATCTCATGGTGCAAATGGACTGATTTCATGTCGCTGGAAGTGCACATGTTGTGTATTAATCCAAGTTTAAGATTATCATTGTGACTATCTAGGACCTTCACAAAGTTTTGCAATCATGAGCTGTAAGAAAAGTGGTGTCAATGAAAAACAAAAGTCTGAGGTCTCCAAGCGGCGACTCTGTATATAGTGCGCAGCTCTTGTGGTAGTGACCAATGCAGAGCAGGAAAATCTCAGCTTCAGTACCCAGTCAGTGCTGAGGCAGTTGCCCTTACACTGGGCAGTGGTCACCATGCTATGATTGGTCTCAGTACCCATGGACTTGGGAGAAAAACAAAAATTGGCAAGGGTTCACACCTGTGATTGCTGTCCAGTGCCTCCTGCTGGAAAAAGTATGTGTGTGTGTGAGTGGGTGTGTGTAAAAAATTGCCACTTGGCTGCGGGCAGACTCGATCCATACAGTGTTGTACCAGCATGTGACAACACCTTCAGAAGAGGAGGGAAGAATAGAATTTTTTTTTTTAAAGCCTCCTCTTGTTCTTTCCGTTCTTCTTCACCCCTTCAGAGCAATATTAGCTTAGGACCAGGGAGAGGTTACCCATCCACCCACTTAGTCATAGTGGTGATTGGTCTGAGGAGACTAAGGAGCAAGGAGCAGCAGAAAACAATTTGGAAAAAAGAGTGATTTGTGGTTTCAGAGGGGGGGAAAAAATGCAAAAGGAAAATGGATATATTGGCCCTGAATTTGTGATCGGAGGCTTCCCGCGGGGAAATGCCTCCGATCCGCAAATAAAATGCCCGCCTACCTGGTGGTCCGGGAGGTACAGGTCCAGGGCCTCTCCGGGTACCAGCGGGAAGAGGCCCACATACCCCAGGGGCGCAGGCGGTTCGCAAGCGCCCCTGGGATCTCGTGGGCCGGCCCAACGAATGACAGAAGGGAATCCCCAATCATACTTATGGAGGTTCCGTACGTACGGAATCCCCATAAGTATGAATGAGAATACCCCAAAATATACATCTACACTTCAAATAAAAAAAAATTAAATCACATATTTAAAATTAATTAAAATGGCATTTAATTAAATATTTAAAACAAAAATTTAATTTGTTGAAAAATAAAGTTACATGTTTTAAAGGGGCTAAAAATAAGCTTACCTTATTTCACAGGTTTTTAAATGTATAAATGATTGAAAAAAAATTATTTTTCTGTTTTTTAAAACTCTTAACTCCTGCTTTTACTGGGCGTAAGAATTTCACAGGCATTCACGGGGCAGAAGTTGAGCAAATAGCCCAACTCTCCGCCTGCGAATGCCCTTTTGCCGGGGATGCGGATCATCTGTCAAGAAAATTCCTGACAGATCGCAAGTTCCGAGTTTTCGCACATGCGCAGCGCATGCCCAAACCCGGAACTTGCGTGGCCCCTACGGGCGTGTGCGCACCTCATACGCACCCATAGGGGCCGCAAATTATAACGCTTTATTTTTACTGACTGACTGGTTTCAAAATGTTTCTGGAACCTCATTATCAGAACCATATTAAATGATGAATGTATTGGAAAATGGCTGGTTTGAACACTAGCCAGCTGAGCTCACTTAGACAGACGCCCCAGAAGAAATGAAAAAGCCACAGTCTGTGACACATTAGGAGCCTAAATCACAACCAAGTGTAGCCAATTATCTACAGAATTCCAAACAGCTTTCCTAGCCAAAAGGTAAAGCAGCAATCTTCAGTTTTTATCACTGTGTGGTGTGCAACCCTCCCCAGGAATCCTTACGATTACTGCACCTGTGGAGAATAAACACCAACACAGACAGTTGGGCCGAACAACCAGTTTCCGTGTTGTCATTTCTATAATTCTATATAACAGGTTATTCAATTTTGTCCAAGTGCTAAATGCACGGATTTTGCTTCAAGGGTCCAGTTCACAGTAACTATTTTGTGCAGTATCTTAGTTTTATGATTCATTTTCAAAATTTCAATGTAATAAAGGTATTAGATATTAACTTTTACATGCCTGCATTAAATTGCATGTTACTATTATGTTGTAGGTAATAGTGCAACTTATGTAGAATGACGTAGAAATTACAGCACAGAAACAGACCATTTGACCCAAGTGGTCCATGCCGGTGCTTATGCTCCACACAAGCTCCTCTTCATCGAACCCTACCAGCATAACCTCCTGGTGTAGAAGCAAAATGGACTGTGAAAGCCCTGGAAGAGGAGCATGGATTGCTAGATCGGCTGAATAGTCCTTTTTTGTTTCTACAACAGATTAACTGGCCTTTTCTGTATTGCTGATTGTGGGAGTAGTGCAAGTCTAGATCCTCAAAGTGGTCTTGCAATATTTGCTAAAAGCCATCAGTTCAGTGACTTCAGACCTAATGCTGTGACTTGTGTAGTATAAAATGTCTGTGTATTAGACGAGTTAGATCTTTGGAGGCCTGGGGAGAAATTATTGGCAGCGAGACTAAAGTTGCAGGATAAATCTGGAGTCAGGGCCTGACTGATTGTGAAGAGAATGGTGTGAGACTCTCCGCAGGAAATATTGGGCTGGAATTTTCTCCAATATACCCTCAAGAGTCACCAGATGCATCCTAGGTTACTGAGGGAAGTAAGGGTGGAAATTACAGAGACTCTGACCACAATCTTCCAATCCTCCCTGGATATGTGACGGTGCCAGAGGACTGGAGGATTGCAAATGTTACACCCCTGTTTAAAAACGGGGAGAGGGATGAACCCGGCAACTACAGGCCAGTCAGCCTAACGTCGGTGGTGGGGAAACTTGTGGAGACAATAATCTGGGACAAAATGAATTGGCATTTAGAAAAGTATGGGCTAATAAATGAAAGTCTGCATGGATTTGTTAAAGACAAATCGTGTTTGACTAACTTGAACAAGCTCTTTGATGAAGTAACGGAGAGGGTTGATGAGGATAGTGCAGTTGATGTTGTGTATATTGACATTCAAAAAGCGTTTGACAAAGTACCATGTAATAGACTTGTTAGCAATTATTAATGACCTGGACTTGGGCATACAGGACATAATTTCAAAGTTTGCAGATGATACAAAACATGGAAATGTAGTAAACGATGAGGCGGATAGTAACAAACTTCAGGAGAACAAAGACAGACTGGTGAAATGGGCAGATGAAATTTAATGCAGAAAAGTGTGAAGTGATACATTTTGGTTAGAAGAATGAGTTGAGGAAATATAAACTAAATGGTACAATTTTAAAGGGGGTGCAGGAACAGAAAGACCTGGGGGTGTATGTACATAAATCTTTGAAGGTGGCAGGACAAGTTCATAAGGCTGTTAAAAAAGCATATGGGATCCTTGGCTTTATTAATAGAGGAATAGAGTACAAAAGCAAGGAGGTTGTGCTAAACCTTTATAAAACACTGGTTAGGCCTCAGCTGGAGTATTGTGTTCAATTTTGAGTGCCACATTTTAGGAAAAAATGTCACGGCTTTGGAGAGGGTGCAGAAGAAATTTACTAGAAAGGTACCAGGAATGAGGTATTTTGCTTATGTGGAGAGACTGGAGAAGCTGGGGTGGTTCTCCTTATAGCAGAGAAGGTTAAGAGATTTGATAGAGGTGTTCAAAATCATGAATGGTTTTACATGGAATTACATAGAATATACAGCAAAGAAACAGGCAATTCAGCCCAACCAGTCCATGCCAACATTTATGCTCCACTCGCGCCTCCTCCCATCCTTCCTCATCTAACTCTTATCAGCATAACCCTCTATTACCTTCTCCCTCAAATGGTTATCGGGCTTCCCCTTAAATGCATCTATACTATTCGCCTCAACCACTCCCTGTGGTAGCGAGTTCCACATTCTCACCACTCTCTGGGTAAAGAAGTTTCTTCTGAATTCCCTATTTGATTTCTTGGTGACTATCTTATATTGATGGCCTCTGGTCTTGCTCTTTCCCACAAGTGGAAACACTCTCTCTGTATCTACTCTATCAAAACCTTTCATAATTTTAAAGACCTCTATTAGGTCACCCTTCAGCCTTCTCTTTTCAAGAGAAAAGAGACCCAGCCTGCTCATCCTTTCCTGATAGGTATAACCTCGCATTTCTGGTATCGTAGAATCGTTACAGCACGGTAGGAGGCCATTCATCCCGTAGAGCCTGTGCCGGCTCTCTGCAGGAGCACTTCAGCTAGTCCCACTCCCCTGCCCTTTCTCCGTAGCCCTGCAATTTTTTTTCCTTCAGGTACTTATCTAATTCCCTTTTGAAAGCCACGATTGAACCTGCCTCCACCACCCTTTCAGGCAGTGCGTTCCAGATCCTAACCACTCGCTGCGTAAAAAAGTTTTTCCTCATGTCACCTTTGGATCTTCTGCCAATCACCTTGAATCTTTGTCCTCTGGTTCTCGACCTTTCTGCCAATGGGAACAGTTTCTCTCTATCTACTCTGTGTAGACCCCTCATGATTTTGAACACCTCTATCAAATCCCCTCTCAATCTTCTCTGCTCTAAGGAGAACAACCCCAGCCTCTCCAGTCTATCCACTTAACTGAAGTCCTTCATCCCTGGAACCATTCTTGTAAATCTTTTCTGCACCCTCTCTAAAGCCTTCACTTCCTTCCTAAAGTGCTGTGCCCAGAATTGGACACAATACTCCAACATCATCCTTGTAAATCTTTTTTGCATCCTCTCCAGTGCCTCTATATCCTTTTTATAATATGGCGACCAGAAGGTTCGATAAACGTTTAGCATAACTTCTCTACTTTTCAATTCTATCCCTCGAGAAATAAACCCTAGTGCTTGGTTTGCTTTTTTATGGCCTTATTAACCTGCGTCACAACTTTTAATGATTTGTTTATTTGTACTCCGAGATCCCTTTGCCCCTCTACCCCATTTAGATTCTTATTTTCCAAGTAATATGTGAGCACCTTATTTTTCTTACCAAAATGTAATACCTCACACTTATCTGTGTTGAAATTTATTATTCAAGTTTATCAATATCGTCTTGTAATTTGTTGCAGCACTCCTCAGTGTTGACTATCCCTCCCAATTTGGTGTCATCCGCAAATTTAGAAATTGTGTTTTTTCATTTCAAAGTCTAAAGCGTTAATGTAAATTGTGATTTTGATAGAGTAAATAAAGGGAAACTGTTTCCAGTGGCAGAAAGGTCGGTAATCAGAGGACACAGATTTAAGATGATTGGCAAAAGAACCAGAGGCGTCATGAGGAAACATTCTTTTACACAGCGAGTTGTTGTGATCTGGAATGTAATACCTGAAAGTGTGGTGGAAGCAGATTCAGTCGTAACATTCAAAATGGAATTGGATAAGTACTTGAAGGGAAAATAATTACTGAGATATGGAGAAAGAGCAGGGGAGTGGCTCTACCAAAGAGCTGGCACAGGCACGATGGCTGAATGGCCTCCTTCTGTGCTGTATCATTCTATGATTCTATGAAAATCAGGTGGTGTAGTGGCGGAAAAGAAAGTGAAGGGCCCCACCACCACATAGATGTCCCTATCATCATCGACTGCGACTTCCCTCTCTCCCCTGCCCTTGGATAGTATGCCACGTGACCTCAGACTGCTCATTGCATGTAAATGATGACAGGGAAATGCAGCCTGGGAATCTGCCTGATTTCCTCTACCTCCAACTTCTACTACCACTGACCTCGGGGACTGCCACGAGACGGGTGGTGGTACACCATGTGGCAGAGGTGAAAGGTCCACAGAACCCCTCTCAGCGGCTGCAGGCCTCAGTCCAGCCCAAAGCCTAAAACAAAAGGGTGGACTTTGATCTTTGAGACTCTTCTACCGCCTTTAATTTGGGCTCCTCTGTTGTAGTCCTACAGCAGGTGTCGCACTGCGCAGCACCATTGCATCTTCCTCCTCAGCAGTGGTGGGCTCTCTTGCTGCTGAGGATCTCACCGGGAGCCCACTCTGCATAACTAATGACTCATGACACTGGAAAATAGGTGAGGTGGCAGATCCTGCCTCGACTCTCCTCCAGCAATGGACCCAACCCGAAGAAAACTCTTGGCCACTCTCCCTTGCACCTTGGATTTTACACTGCATGGTCTCAGTTCTGCCGGCATTTGTGAGAGGATGGGCTGAGGCCTGGCAGCAGTTGGGGTTTGGGGGGGTGGGTGGGGGGGGGCTGCGGAGCGGGTCTTGGCCTGGAAGGACTTGGAGAGCAAACTGGGACCTGGAAGAGGCGCAGAAACTAAATTCAAATTCAGAAGCAGTTCCACTTCAGAATCCCCTGCTGCTTTGCGCAAATGGGAAACAATGAGCATGAGCATTAATCCAACTGAAGTCATTCTGCAATCTGTGAACACTACATTTTAACTGCTGGGACAGGAGAATGGGAGATCCAGCCAAGGCAGTGTGAACAATGTGCTGTCTAACCGGAACTGGTGTGTAATTGAACATTAATCTGATGAACAGAGGGCAGGAATATTTAGTTTGTAGATTTTGGTGTCTGTAAACACGGCCAGTTACTTTCCGTATAGTTGTTGGTGAGTTTGCAAAACATAAGCAGCCTCAGAACCTAATGAGATGATTTTTTTTTCACTTGGTGGTCTTTCTTCATGAAATCAAATTCTTATGGAAGATTCTCTTTATCCTGAAGCCGTATCTTCCTGATGAGCACGTTTGCCCGTAGATACTCAGCTGCAGATCGGTAGATGATGAATGAATAGGGCCTGAATCGTAACTTTACAATGAGACATCACAATATTGCTGTAAACTGAGCAATCATCGAATATTAAGTATGTAGGCTATGGACAGAATCAGTGTTTTTATTAAGTTACAAAGTTAAGCAGCATACCAAAGGCCAAATAAGATAAATGTGGACTATTAAATGTGCCAATTAAGTTAATTGCTAATTCATATGTTTTGAAAATCATTGCAATATATAATTTAAAACATGGTCACACTTTGTCTTTTTTTTATTAAAACAGAAGATTCTGGAATATATTTTCCATCAGTGAAAAAGGATCCAGGAAAATATTTACTCCGTTGCTCTGAATCAGTGAAAGATTGGCTGAGGAGACTGAAGAATGCTGGGAAAGTTCTGCTCTTAATTACCAGCTCACACAGCGACTACTGCCGACTGCTTTGTGAACACATCCTGGGGTGAGTGCAGCAGCACAACAAAGTGTAATGACCAAAGAGATCTAGAAATGGATTGCATTCAAATCGTAATTTAATGTAATATTGAATTTTCTTTGCAGCTTAAAACTTCAAAGTGCTCTCCATTTCATATTCAAAAACATATTATCTCCATAGACATTATTTTTTAAAAACATCAAATGTTTACTTCCATGGAGACCTGCTGGATTGGGTCTCCTCCTCACTGTTAGGCAGATTCAGAATGTAAAGAGTGAGGGCTGGATTTTGATACTGGGGCGGGTTGGGGTCGTGTTATCCACCCGACTGCAATTGGATGTGGGAGATTGATGCAATTTTCACCTAATTGGGCAATTGAGTTCCAGCATGTGGGAACCCATGAACCAATTAGTGTTTTCAGTCTGAAAGTCGCCTCTGATGATGTCATCATTGCTGCTGCATTGAAGGTCTTCAGAGACTGCCTGGCCTTTGCTGTGAGAGGACTTGGATGCAAATTGAGCAGCAGCAGCCCTAAGTCTGCTCCCAGATATCAGTCAGTCAGTCAGTCAGGTCAGTCATCAAATTGTGCTCCCGCCAGGTTTCACATTCGTGGTTCAGAACAGGCGTGCTTCATGTAGAAAAAGGGTTAAAATCACAAAGGCACGGAGTCGGGACCAGCAGACACGATTTAATCAAAATTGCGTGGAGGCGGGCTTGTGCCCGCCCGCCAATTTTCGCTATTTCAACCCCCCACAAGCCTCCAAACCCACCTCCACGGGTCAATGAAAATTCTGCCCTGAGTGTCTTGGACCAGCTCCAGTGAATTCAGGGAAGGTCTCGACTTTAGATGGCCCTTAGTTCTGATCTGGAGCTGTGCAACCCTGGGAACGCATACCCTCGCTGGATATGAAGAACATTCAGCTGACCAGCAACTTTTGTTGCCCTTGCTCAAATTATCCATCTTCCTGATCATCCACCAGTGTTTGTGTCACACAAAGTCATCTCATTGCACAGCCT